>CM017584.2:10166320-10552791 GCA_007844105.2 Rhamnella rubrinervis | reverse complement strand
AGGGCGTAGAAGATGGCGGAAGGTCATAGGAAGTTGTCGGAGGGCTTTAGGAAGTTGTTGCAGAGTCGTAGGAAGTTGTCGGAGGGCCGTAGGATGTTGCTAGAGGGCCATAGGAAGATGGCGGAGGGCCGTAGGAAGTTGTTGGAGGGTCGTAGGAAGTTGTCGGAGGGCTGTAGGAAGTTATGGGTAACCTATAGTAAGTTGTTAGAGGGCTGTAGGAAGATAGCCGAGGATCGTAGGAAGTTGTTGGAGTTCTGTATGAAGATGTTGGAGGGCCGTAAGAAGTTGTTGGAGGGCTGTAGGAAGTTTGCGGATGAAGTTGTGGGAGGGCTGTAGGAAGTTGTGGAGGCAGGAAGTTGGGGCCAGTAGGAAGTTGTTGGAGGCAGAAGAAGATGATGGGAGAGTAGGAAGTTGTCGGAAGAATTTGGGGATGTGTGGGGAAGTTGTTGGAGGGCCGTAGGAAGTTGTTGGAGGGCCTTAGGAAGATGGCGGAGGGCCGTTGGAAGTAGATGGAGGGTCGTAGGAAGATGGTGGACAGTCGTAGGAAGTTGTGGTCGTAGGGAGGTGTGTGGCCCGTGACTAGAAGATAGTGGGGCAACCGTTAAGAAGTTGGACAGCCGTAGGAAGTTGTGAGAGTAGGAAGTTGGTGTGAGGGGAAGTTATTCGGTAGGTAGGGAGGAAGATGGCTGGGTTGTAGGAGAGATGGTACATGTAGGAAGATGTTGGGTACCATTGGAATTTGTAGGGAAGTTCTTGAAGAATTGAGTAGGAGGAGGCGGAGGAGAGTAGGTATTAGTTGTTGGGCCAGGTAGGAAGATATTTGGGCAGAAGTAGGAGGAAGTTATGGGAGGGGTGGGAGAGTTGGCGGGCCAGTAGAAAGTTGTGGAGAGTAAGTAGTAAGATGTGGAGGATTAGCAAGTTCTTTGGAGTTTTAGGAACTTATGGGGAGCCCGTAAGGGAGTTGTCGGGCCAAGTAGCGGCGATTGGTGAGAGGGGGCGATAGGAGGAGAAGATGGCGGAGGGCAGATGGATTGTCCCAGTCGTAGGAGAAGATAGCGAGCAGCCGTAGGAAGTTGTGAAGAGGCTGGGATGTTGGCGGATGGCCAGAAGTAGAGAGATGGTAGCGTGGAGAAGTTGTTGAAGGACCGTAGGAAGTTGTCGGAGGGTTGTAGGAAGTTGTTGGGGGCCGTAGGAAGTTGGCGGAGAATTGCGTTGGAAGATATGCGAGGCGTGGGGATTCTTTGAAGGTAATGAGTAGGACATTGTTGGAAGGCCTTAGGAAGATGGCGGAGGAGGCCAGTAGGGGCACAGAAGGACACGTATTAGGGAGATGTTGGAGAACCCGTGAAGGTGTCGGAGGGTTGTGGGAAGTTGGAGGAGGGCATAGGAAGATGACGGACGGCCATAGGAAGTTGTTGGAGGGTCATAGGAAGTTGTTGGAGTGCCGTAGCAAGATGTTGGAGGGCCGTAAGAAGTTGTCGGAGGGCATTTGGAAGTTGGCGGAGGGCCGTAGGAAGATGGCGTAGGGCTGTAGGATGTTGTTGGAGGGTCGTAAGAAGATGTTGGAGGCCGTGGGAAGTTGTCGGAGGGCAGTAGTAAGTTGGCCGAGGAGGCCGTAGAAGATCTTCAGAGGCCGTAGGATGATGTTGGGTAGTAGGAAGTTGTCGGAGGACCGTAGGAAGTTCTGGAGGGGCGATAGAAAGTTATGGAGCCGTGGAGAAGATGGTGGAAGGATCGTGGGAAGTTGTTGGGTTCGTGGGATGGCGTTGGAGGGCAGTAGGAAGTTGTCGGAGGCGGTGGGAGGAGTTGGTAGGTAGAGATGGCGTGAGGCTAGGTAGAAAGTTGTCGGGCGTTGGAAGATGGCGAGGCAGCAGTGGGAGCTGTCCAGTGTGGGGAGTTGGAAGGGGAGGAGGTGCGTAGGAGGATTCTGCGGATACTTACGTGAGATTGTTGTAGGCCCGTAGGTAGTTGTTGGAGGCACAATAGAAGGAGTTCTTTGGAGGCCGTAGAAAGTTGTGGTGTAGGAATTCTTTGGAGGCGATAGGAAGTTGTCGGAAGGCCGTAGAAAGGTGTGGGTAAGCCATAGGAAGTTGTTGGAGGGCCGTAAGAAGATGACGGAGGGCCATAGGAAGTTGTGTGAGAGAGGTAGGCGGAAGAAGGCGTAAGTAGTAGGGAAGATGGCGTGGTAGTAGGGAAGTTGTTGGAGTTAGTAGGGAAGATGTTGGAGTTCAGTAGGGGAAGTTGTCAGGAGGTCGTAGGAAGTTGGCGGAGGGCGTAGGAAATGTTAATGGGAGGAGCGGTATGAAGTTGTTCCGGGGCCGTGGGAAGTTAATGGGTATCACATAGAAAGTTGTTGGAGGGCTGTAGGAAGATGTTGGAGGGCCGTAGGAAGTTGTCGGAGGGCTGTAGGATGTTGGCGGATAGCCGTAGGAAGATGGCTGTTGACGTGAGAGGTGTTGATGGGTGGTAGGGGAGTTGTCCAGTGGTAGGAAGTTGGTTTGTAGGAAGATCTTGGGATGGTGGTAGGAAGTTGTTGGAGCCGTGGGATGTTGTTGGAGGGCGGTAGGAAGTTGTGGAGGCAGTCAGGAAGTTGTTGGGGAGCCGTAGAAGTTAGCGAGGCGTGGGAAGATAGCGAGGCGGTAGGAGATTCTTGGAGTTGCGTGGGGAGTTGTTGGAGTGCCTTAGGAAGTTGTTAGAGGGGCCAGACGAAGTTGTTGCTTGGTAGTAAGGAGAAGATGGTAGAGTAGTAAGATGTTGTTGGAGGCCGTAGGAAGATGTGGAGGAGTAAGTAGCAAGTTGGTGGAGGGCGTAGCCAGGAAGTCGGTAGGAAGGCGTAGGAAGATGGCGTCTGGCCGGGTGGAAGTTGTTGGAGGTCGTAAGTTGTGGGCTGAGTAGGGAGTTGTGCTTGGGCGTAAGAAGATGGCGGAGGGTGTAGAAGTTGTGAGGAGGAGCTTTGGAAGTTATTTAGAGAATCGTAGGAAGTTGTCGGAGGGCCGTATGATGTTGCTAGAGGGCCATAGGAAGATAGCAGAGGGCCGTAGGAAGTTGTTGGAGGGCCGTAGGAAGTTGTCGGAGGGCTGTAGGAAGTTGTGGGTAACCTATAGTAAGTTGTTAGAGGGCTGTAGGAAGATAGCGGAGGATCGTAGGGAGTTGTTGGAGTTCCGTATGAAGATGTTGGAGGGCCGTAGGAAGTTGTTGGAGGGCTGTAGGAAGTTTGCGGATGAAGATGTGGGAGGGCTGTAGGAAGTTGTGATAGGGTTGTAGGAAGTTGGCGGAGGGCCGTAGGAAGTTGTTGGAGGGCCGTAAGAAGATGTTGGAGGGCCGTAGGAAGTTGTCGGAAGGCTGTAGGATGTTGGCGGAGGGCTGTAGGAAGTTGTTGGAGGGCCGTAGGAAGTTGTTGGAGGGCCGTAGGAAGATGGTGGAGGGCCGTTGGAAGTTGATGGAGGGTGAGGGAAGATGTTGGACCAGTGTCGTAGAAGTTATGGGGAAGAGTGGCAGCAGAAGTAGGAAATGGCCGGTAGGAAGTAGGAAGATGGCGGATGGCCGTAGGAAGTTGTTGGAGGGCAGTAGGTTGGCCCGGAGCAGCGGTAGGAGGTTATTGGAGGGCGGTAGGAAATTGGCGTAGAGCCGTAGGAAGATTTTGGAGTGCCATAGGAAGTTGTCGGAGGGCTGTATGAAGTTTGCGAAGGGCCGTAGGAAGATGGCGGAGGGCCGTAGGTAGTTGTTAGGGGGCAGTAGGAAGATGTTTGAGGGTCGTTCGAAGTTATGGGAGGGGTGTAGGAAGATGGAGGAGGATCGTAGGAAGTTGTCGGAGGGCCGTAGGGAGTTGTCGGAGGGCGATAGGAAGTTGGCGGAGGGACGTAGGAAGATGGCGGAGGGCCGGAGTAAGTTGTCGAAGGGCCGTAGGAATATAGTCGGACGGCCGTAGGAAGTTGTCGGAGTTCAGTAGGATGTTAGCGGATGGCGTGGGGCGATGGCGGGCGGCCGGGGTTGTTGGGCGTCTGAAGTTGTCCGAAAGAGCTGTAGGAAGTTGGCGGGAGAGGCAGTAGGAGGAAGATGACGGGCCGTAAAGTTGTTGGAGGGCCGTAGGAACTTGTCGGAGGGCCGTAGGAAGTTGTTGGGGGGCCGTAGGAAGTTGGCAGAGGGCCGTTGGAGGATAACGGAGGGCCATAGGAAGTTCTTTAGAGTCGAGTAGGAAGTTGTTGGACCGACCTGCGGAGATGGCTGGTAAGTAGGAAGTTGTTGGAAGGCCATAGGAAGATGTTGGAGGGCCGTAAGAAAATGTTGGAGGGTTGTAGGAAGTTGGAGGAGGGTCATAGGAAGATGGCGGACGGCCATAAGAAGTTGTTGGAGGGCCATTGGAAGTTGTTCCAAGGCCATAGGAAGTTGTTCGAGAGCGTAGGAAGATGTTGGAGGGTCGTAGGAAGTTGTCGAAGGGCGGTAGGAAGTTGGCGGAGGGCTGCAGGAGGATGGCGGAAGGCCGTAGGAAGATGTTGGAGGGCCATAGGAAGTTGTCGGAAGGCTGTAGGAAGTTTGCGGAGGGCCGTAGGAAGATGGCGGAGGGCCGTAGGTAGTTGTTGGAGGGTCGTAGGAAGATGTTTGAGTGCCGTAGGAAGTTATGGGAAGGGTGTAGGAAGTTGGCGGGCCGTAGGAAGATGGCGGAGGGCCGTAGGAAGTTGTTAGAGGGCCGTAGGAAGTTGTTGGATGGCCGTAAAAAGATATTGGAGAGCCATAGGAAGTTGTCGGAGTGCATTAGAAAGTTGCCGGGGCTGGTAGGAGAAGATGGCGAGCAGTAGGATGTTGGTAAAGTAGGAAGTTGTGGGAGGCGTGGAAGTTGGTGGAGGGCCGTAGTAAGTTGTCGGAGGGCCGTAGGATGTTGTCGGAGGGCCATAGGAAGTTGTGGGTAGGCCGTATGAAGTTCTCGGAGGGCAGTAAGAGTATGGCGGAGGGCCGTAGGAAGTTGTTGTAGGGGCGTAGGAAGTTGTTGGAGGGTCGTAGGAAGATGTTAAAGGGTCGTAGGAAGTTATCGGAGGGCTATAGGAAGTTGGCAGAGGGCCTTAAGAAAATGGCGGAGGGCCGTAGGAAGTTATCAAAGGGCCGTAGGATGTTGTCGGAAGGCCATCGGAAGATGGCGGAAGGCCGTAGGAAGTTGTTGTAGGGCCGTATTAAGATGTTGGAGGGCCGTAGGAAGTTGTCGGAGGGCTGTAGGAAGTTGGCGGAGGGCCGTAAAAAGATGGCGGATGGTCGTAGGAAGTTGTTGGAGGGTCGTAGGAAGTTGCCTGGTGATGTAGGAAGTTGGCCCAGTCAGAGGAAAATGGCTGACCCAGGGAAGTTGTCGGAGGCAGTAGGAAGTTCCAGGCGAGGGAAGTTGGAGAGTGGTTTGGCTGGTGGTCGCAGGATGTTGTCAGGCCGTAGGAAGTTGTGGTGGTATTATGAAGTTGTTGGGCGTAAGAAGATGGCGAGGCCGTAGGGAGGTTGTTGGGCGAGGAAGTTGTTGGAGGTCGTAGGAAGATGTTAAAGGTGGTAGGAAGTTATCTGGAGGTATAGGAAGTTATCGGAGGTCGCAGTGATGTTGTGAGGCCATCTAAGATGTGGGCCGTAGGAAGTTGTTGTAGGCCGCATAAGATGTTGGTGAGGCAGCTAGGGAGGCTGTAGGAAGTTGGCGAGGCGAAAAGATGGTGGATGGCTAGGGAAGTTGTTGGAGGTCGTAGGAAGTTGTGGTATCAGGAAGATGGCGTAGCCGTAGAAAGTTGTTGGAGGGCCGTAGGAAGTTGTTGGAGGGTCGTAGGAATATGTTGGCGGGCCATCGGAAGTTGTCGAAGGCATGTAGGAGGTCTGCAGCGGCCGTAGGAAGATGAGGAGCCGTGGGAAGTGTTGGAGGTGAGTAGAGTTGCCTGAGGCCATAGGAAGTTGTGGGTAGGTCAGGAAGTTGTGGGGCGGTAGGAGATGGCTGAGGTCGGAGTTGTTGCCTGAGGGGAGATGTGGAGGCCATAGGAAGTTATGGAGGCTGTAGGAAGTTTACGCAGGCCGTAGGAAGATGGTAGGAAGGTCGTAGGTAGTTGTGGGAGGGCTGTAACAAGAGGTTGGAGGCAGGAAGTTGAGGAAGGGTGTTGAGGCGAGGAAGTTGTTGGGGTAGGAAGTTGTTGGAGGCCGTAGGAGGAAATGGCGGAGTGGTTGGAAGTTGTTCGAGGTCGTAGGAAGATGTTGGAGGTGGTAAGTTGTTGGAGGTCAGAAGTTAGGCAAGCAGTAGGAAGATAATGAACCGTAGGGTTGTTGTCGGTGGTAGGAAGTTATCTGGCCGTAGGAAGTTGGCAGGGCGGCAGGAAGTTATTGGAGGTCAGAGAGAAATTGGCTGCGTGGAAGTTGGAGGGCCGTAGGAAGTTGTTGGGTCAGTAGGAGTTGTTGGAGCGTAGTAGGGAAGATGGCGGGCCAGTAGGAAGTTGTTGGAGGGCAGTAGGAAGATGGCGGATGGTCGTAGGAAGTTGTGGGAGGGCCGTAGGAAGATGTGGGAGGGCCGTAGTAAGTTGTCGGATGGCTGTAAGAAGTTGGCGGAGGGCCGTAGGATGATGATGGTGAGAGGAGGTGGGAAGTTGTCGGAGGTAGGATGATGTTGGCCAGGTAAGAGATGGCAGGTCGTAGAAGTTGTTAGAGGGCCGTAGGAAGATGTTAGAGGGCCGTAGGAAGTTGTCGGAGAGCTGGAGGAAGTTGGCAGCAGGCTGGAGGAAGATGGCGGATGGTCAGGAAAGTTGTTGGGCGTAGAAAGTTGCCTGGAGGGTGTGGAAGTTGTTGGAGGTCGGGGTTGTTGAGGTCAGAGGGAAAATGGCGGAGGCCGAGGGAAAATGGCTGAGGTCGAGGAAGTTGTTGGAGGTCAGTAGGAAGTTGTTGGAGGCGTGAGGAAGTTGTTGGAGGCCGCCGGAAGTTGTTGGAGTGTCGTAGAAGATGGCTGAGGCCATAGGAAGTTGTTGGAGGCCGAGGAGATGTTGGAGGCCGTAGGAAGTTGGACGAGGAAGTTGGCGGCAGTAGGTAGGAAGTTGCCTGGAGCCGTGAGGAAGTTGCCTGGCAGAGTAGGAAGTTGTCGGGGCCGTGGGAAGTTGTGGTGGTAGGAGGTGGGAGGTCGTGGGGTTGTGGGAGGTCGTGAGGAAGTTGCCTGAGGTCAGAGGAAGTTGCCTGGAGGCCGTAAGAGGTTCTGGAAGGCCAGTAGAAAATGGCGGCGGTCGTGCAGGGTTGTTGGAGGGCTGTAGGAAGTTGTTGGAGGGTCGTAGGAAGATGGCGGGAAGTTATGAAGTTATTGGGCAGTAGGAAATTGGAGGAGGTCGTAGGAAGATGGTGAGGTAGGGTTCTTGGTTTGAGTAGGAAGTTGTTGGAGGTCAGTAGGAAGATGGCTGGTGGTCGAGGAAGTTGTGGAGGCCGTAGGAAAAATGTGGGAGGGCCGTAGTAAGTTGTCGGATGGCTAGAAGTTGGCGGGCAGTAGGATGATGGCGTGAGGTCAGAGGAGTTGCCGAGGTCAGCCTGAAGTTGTTGGGCCGTGAGGGAAGATGGCGGAGGGTCGAGGAAGTTGTTAGAGGCCGTAGGAAGATGTTGAGGCCGTGAGGAAGTTGTCAGAGTTGGAGGAAGTTGGCGCAGGCAGTAGGAGAGATGGCGGATGGTCAGAAGTTGTTGGAGTCGTAGAAGTTGTGGGAGGGTGTAGGAAGTTGTTGGGGGTAAGCTTGTCGGAGGCAGCAGGAAGATGGGAGGTAGTGGGGTTGTTGGAGGTGAGGAAGTTGTTGGAGGCGGAAGTTGTTGGAGGGCCGTAGGAAGATGGCGGAAGGTCGTAGGAAGTTGTTGGAGGCCGTAGGAAGATGTTGGAGGGCCGTAGGAAGTTGGGAGATGTAGGAAGTTGGCAGCCGTAGAGGAAGTTGTCGGGCCGTGGGAAGTTGTCCTGGCCGGGGGCCGCGAGGTTGTAGGGGTTGTAGGAGGTCGTGGGGGAGGATCGCGGAGGGTCGTAGGAGGAGGTTGTGGGCAGGAGTAGGAAGTTGTAGGCAAAAGAGTTCTTTGGAAGGCCGAGAAAAATGGCGGCGGTCGTCGGGTTGCCAGGAAGTTGTTGGAGTCGCAGGAAGATGGGGTCGTAGGAAGTTGTTGGTCGAGGAAGATGGCGGGTCGTAGGAAGTTGTTCGGTGGTCAGAGGAAGATGGCGACCGCAGGGAGTTATGGAGGTCGTAGGAAGATGTGGGAGGGTCGTAGGAAGTTGTCGGAGGGCGGTAGAAAGTTGGCGGAGGGCCGTAGGAAGATGGCGGAGGACCGTAGGAAGTTATCGAAGGCGGGGAGGAAAGATGGCTGACAGGCATAGGAATGTTGTCAGGTAGGAGAGTTGGTGGGGCCAGTAGAGGGATGTGACCAGGTAGGAAGATGGCGAGGCCGTAAGGAGTTGTTGGCAGTAGAGTTGGGTTTGTAGGAAGTTCTTTGGAGGTAGGAAGTTGTGCAGGTGGTAGGTAGTAGAAAGTTGTTGGATGAAATTTATTATTAGGGAATGTTAGATTTATTCCGAGAGTTCAAACAAATTTCAATCTTAAACCTTTTAATTTTAAAATCCTACAATTTTTATACCTTGGATTTACTTCTTATATAAGAGCCATTAATTTGAGTTGGAGTTTGATGAAATTGGTATATATAAATTGGTGTTATGGTTAGTTTATTTATTTTCTAAATAAAATAAAAAGTCATAGTTAAAAAGGATAGAGAACTACTCTAAATCCGATGTGAATAAGTATTAAACAATTACATACATATGCGACTCCCTTTCATAAAGTTTAAATGGAGTTCTTGATTTAATAAAGTTAAGAGGCAAAATGATGGTAAAGTTACTGGTGGGTATTCCCTGTGGAATAAAAACCATTCTCTCGCTCTCACTCGACGACGTACATGCTTCCGTTCTCGTCAAAGCTCCGACGAATCATCTTGATCTTCTCTTGCTGATAACCAACCTATTTTTTTTGTCCAACAGTCATTAACGGTAGAGATTGATGATGGAAGAGATGCTCTAATATCAACGGTTTACAGAGCTGTCCAACAGTCATTAAATTAATCAAATCAAACAGCTGACCTGGTTGCCGCCATTCAAAGTCAAGTCATCGGGACTAAGGACCACTGGCCAACTACCCGTGGAATGGGCTTCACACTTTACACTTTTGTAGTTTTTCTTAAAAAAGTTTGTCTGCCCTATATGTTCTGCGTTCATGTTATGTTAATTTGGTAATGCTCTATTATTAATATCATAACCTTTTTTTCTTGTTTAAATAAAAAGGGTATCAATATAGTGTAGTATAGTGTAGGAATCATCAATTCAAGATTGCGATAAAGCTTTATTACTGTTCTAACTTTGTAATTTTATAAAAGTCTAAAGCAATAAACTCACTTTTCTAGCAGGTATTTAATAAGATTGAGTACACTGCGTTTTGATATAAACTTTTTAAGATTCGAACCACAACTTTTATAAGTAAGTATAACAGTTTAATCGATTTTCTTACTGCTAGGTTACATCCCATATGTTCATTAATATCATAACCTGCTCAAATCTCAGTGAATCTAACTATTCATTCTAATAGCATCAAATGGAAACAAAAACGGCCTATAAGGTAAGAAAAATTAAGTTGGTATATGAATATGATCAAATACTTCAAACATACACCACGCATTACAATCGAACAAAAATACTAGAAATATTTCAAAAACCAAAACTTGAAAACCTCAAGTACTTTTGTTCTTAAACCAAAAATTTTATTTTAAAACAACAACAACAATAATAAAATTAAAAAAATAAAAATAAAAAGAATTGAAATTAAAAAGATAAATTCAGTAAAAAGGGAAAAAAATAATATTGGCCATAATTTTTATAGATACTTTATTTAATAAAAATTATAAATAATAAAATAAAATTTAATTTAAATTTTTATTTTATTATTTATAATTATATTTAATATATATATATATATATAAATATATAATAAAAAATATTTTTTTGTAGGCGGGCATAGCCGGCTAGTCAAGGCCAGGTAAAACATGTTCATACTAAATAGGAAAGACATTGGGTCTAAATGGTTTTTATTTATTTATTTTTTTTGTTTCTACGTGTGGATACTTTTAAGTTAGAAAACTTTAATAAATATTATGTGTATGAGTACGTGAGGCTCTATAAATGGAACAGCAAATTGAGTAGGCAAGAATGGCTGAAGCAATGACCTTACTGGGTTATGAGAAACGCTTAACGAGCACAGATGCTTCTCAAAAGCTGACGATTCCCGGTCATTGGCTTCAGATATTGCCTAATATTGAACATAACAACAACAAAAGCTAAAAGAAGCACTGGTTACTAAAAAAACCAGTGGTTACTAAAAGAAGCACTGGTTACTCAAAAGCTAACGTGCAGATTAGGGTTGTAGATGGGATAGGGATGTACTGGGAGTTTTACTTGCCTAAAAGAAGCACTGGTTACTAAAAAAACCCAGTGTTTCAGTCTAAGGAATGGCTTCGGTTTGTGAGGAACAAGGGACTCATAATTGGTGACAAGTTCTTAATTAAGAAAGAAGAAGTCGGAAAACCCATTAGCAGATGGTGGTTTTTCTTTTTCTTTTCTTTTTTTAATAAAAAAATATTTTAATGTGAATATTATTGGTTTAAAAATTTATTAGGAGATATAATTTATTTATTATTTCAGCTTTATAAGTTAATTTTTAGAGTCTTAACACACGTTTAACATTCTTCTTCACCTAATTTTTCAGGCTTAGTACAACGGAATTTGTCAGAACTAAAACCTTTTAAATTTTAATTTGAATAAACGATTGTAAAAATTTAATCAGTTTTATTTTCTTGCAACACACCCCGAGTGTTATTTTTTGATAATTGAAAAAGGTATGTGGAATTATTATCTCGAATTATTGTGAGATAAATTTTATTCACTCAGCTTTTATAATTCAGAGTATAAAATTAGTCGCTAATAATTTCCCGAGTGTTACTTGGTCATTTTACTTGCCTAAAAGAAGCACTAGTTACTAAAAAAAATCCAATATTTCAATCTAAGGAATGGCTTTCATATGTGAGGAACAAGGGGCTCATAATTGGGGATAAGTTCTTAATTCAGAAAGAAGAAGACCATTTTAGGGAAACCCATTAATAGATGGTGGTTTTTTCTTTTTTTAATAAAAAAAATTTTAATATGAAAATTATCGATTTAAAAATTTATTAAAAGATATAATTTTTTTTGTTATTTTAGCTTTATAAACTTTTAAAAGTTTGAAATAATAAATTCACATATCTAATAGCCATTTTTCATCTGGCTTTTCAATAAAGTTAGTCAGAATTTAAACCTTTAAAATTTGAACTTGAACAAGTGAATATAAACATTTGATTCCGCTGCACCAAACCCCAAATGCTACTTGGTCATTGTTACTAGCAATAGAAAAATAATTTTACAAGTACTTCAATTAGTAAAAATTAGTAGGTTACAAGTACTTTAATTTATAAAAAAAAATAAACAGGATTAGCAGCGTTATTTTCGAAAAGTATATAGGTTGACTGACTTTTAATTAATAAAGGTGATTAAACTGAGATAAAAATGTGATGTAAAAGGCTGCAATAAAATTTTGCAAAATAAAAGAGTCATCCGCAGCAATTATCAAAAGACAGAGGCTATTATAAAATTTACCCAAAAAGAAAAATGCTAAATGATGGTAAATAAAACTAAAAGTTACAGTTGGGTATTCTTGTTCGGTAAAAACCATTCTCTCTACTCTTCGGACGCCAGTTCTCACTCGGCCACGGCAAATACTTCTGTTCTCGTCAAAGCTCCGACGAATCATCTTGATCTTCTCTTGCCGATAACCAACCTATTTTTTTTTTATTTTTTTTTTACGATTCTCTATTCAGCAACGAAACCAAACCTTCGTCTCTAGCTGGGAACTTTCCCTTCGTTTCCTTGGTTATTTTCTCAAACACCTACGCCTCAAACTTTTCGCTGCTCTTCAATTTCAGTCTCTGTTGCGCCGGAACACCATGTTGTTGAGGTATTGATACGCAACTTACGATTCTATCCCTGATTTATGTCAACAAGGATGCATTGTTGAGCTTATATGAGATTTGCGTGGTCTTGCAGGTCAATTTTGGAGTTTTCGTCACGTCGTGCTGTTAGGAGAATCCCGGGGCATGTTGCAACTCAGGCATGTAATTCCACTGTAAAGTCGCTTGTGAGGATCACTGTCATGTTGTGGATAATGGGGCATGTTTTGATTGCAGTGTGCTTATTGTTAATTGCATGTCATTGTCGATTAGGTTTATACTGGGAAACACTGAAACAACGAATGAGCTTAATTGTTTTTTGTAAAATTGATGGCGTTCTTGTTGTCAATGCATTTGATTTGTACACTTATGTGGTAATTCTTAAATAGTTTGTCTGCCTTATATGTTTTGCGTCCATTTTATGTTAATTTGGTAATGCTCTATTATTAGTATGATAAAATGTATTAGATTCATTTATCCTTTTTCTTTTTAGCTAATATTTTTCGTACTTTTAATAATTTCATCAGATACCTAGATATTTTAGAAAGGAATTATCCACTATACCCCAGAAAAATGCATCCCCAGAACCTGGTTCTTCCGGAAAGCCTCCCGAGTCTAGCAGTTCTATGTCGAAAGTTGTCATTGGAAGTGCTGCTGTTGGTGTTGCTATTCTGGTTGCTTACCAAACCGGATATGTGGATCAAATTCTTGGTCGAAAGGAGCACCATGATTCTCCAAAGGCAGCTAAGATTGATGATGAGAAGGTAGATGTAAAAGATGTCCACCATTCTGAGGATAAATTAGTTTTTCCAAATAGTGAGGACCCCAACAAACTTTCTTCTACCCCTGAGCAAGCTGAGAAGGTTGAAACTCTTTCAGATGTGCCTCATGTTGAAGGTGAAGTCGAGACTCAGATGCAAGATAAATTGGACACAAAACCTGGGGAAGGTGCTGTTGATAACAAAGAGAAAGATTTATTGGTCGATTCTCAAAGCAGTAGTTCATCTCTTGATCAAATTTCAAATTCTGGAATATCACATGGAGGGAGTCTTGATGTAAAGAGTACAGAAGCTAATACAAACACAGGATTAAATGAGGAGGTTCAAAGTCCCCAGCCATATATTCATGGCAACTCGTCTCAGGAAGAAAATGAGATGAAATCAGTGCCACCTCCACATTTTACCACACAAGACAGAGGGGAGGTACTCAAAGTCAAGGAAGTTAAATTGTTTCAAATTTCTGCAGTTAAAATTCAGAAACAAAAAGTTATTGTGGTTGCAATTGCATTACAAGCAGTTTTCTGTTATATGAATAGCACATTTATATTTTTTTTCTACTCCAAAGTATCTAAAAGTTCAATTATGAAATTACTTTCCTGCTTTCTTTTTTCAGTCTTCTTTGAAGAAAGCTTAATTTGCTTGGATTTATATCTGAAGTTGCTACTGCCAACACTTCTGCAGGATGTGATAGGTAAAGATACAGAACCGCCTAATTCTCTTCTTGAGGCATATCATTTGGGGGACAAACCTGATGAAAGCATTAAAACTTTTTTGAGTAGACAGGGCAGGAATGACTACGAACACTTTCCCAATGAAAAGGAGGTTGATAGTACGCCTTTGCTATTTGATGCCATAATCTTGTTGTTTTGATAAAAGGAGGTTGAATCTGCACTAAAAACTGGTTCTCTGGATGGACAGGCATTTGTTAATGCATTTGAAGAGTTGAACGATGCTTACATAACCAAGGATGGAAAATTAATTCTTGACTTTTTACAAGCTATTCATGCTGCTGAGAAAGGACAAGCTGAATTAGATGCTCTGGTGTATACTAAAGAAAAGAAAGCATTGAAGGTTTGGATGTTACAATATTACTGACTTATTTAGTTCTTAAATACATAAATGACTGGCAGCTTACTTTAGTGAGCTTAGTGCTGTTATTCTGTTTAACCTTTGTTTATGTGCAATAGGATAAGTATGAAAAGGAGTTGAAGGATGCTGCAGCAAGAGAACTAATGCATGCAGAAGAGGCAGCAATGCTAGACAAGGTTGCAGTTCTTTTCTATGCTTCTCTCTCTCCCTCTCTGTTATTTCAAAATTTTGCTATGTTGTGGTCAGAACCTTGTATATCATAAATGCTAATGGTGTCTTAAATTTTGATTATTGGGCATTTAAAATTCTAACTTAAGACATTCAGAAACTTTGTATATTGATACCCCCTTGCAGTTGGATGTGAGGGTCTCCATTCCTGGTTATACTTTGAGTAGGTTTCCCACTGTTTCCTCCGCATAAAGGAATCTTTTGCATGCTTATACTGTTACACAGACTTAAAAGTCTCTTCTATGTTTGAACCCCAATGCACAGGAAATAAGAGTTATATGGTGAAAATGATATCACCTCATTTATAGGAAAGACAACTAGAAACTCAAATCATGCATTTGAAAATATTGTGGTCAGATTTTGTTACAAGTCTTGTTCCCATTCAATTTATAGTAATTGACTTTTTGGTGGAAACATTGTAGATCGTATTAAAATGCTAATAAAGTTTAAGAAGAATAATGATGTCACCGTAATGTTTCCTGTTGCTGCTGTTTATTGAAACATATAACAACTTCTAAGTACTTATAATTTATATATTTATTTATCTTCTTCCAGGAGTTAAAAAGAGAAAGAGCAAAAGCAGCTGCTGCACTCAGATCCCTTCAACAAAAACTTGAAGAGAAACTTAAGACTGAACTTGAACAGAAGGTGTAAAAGTAGATTTTAACTTTAAAAGCATTTTAAACGTTGACCAATGTCTGGTGATTATTATAACTCAAGTTGCAAATCTTTGATAATGGCAGGAAAGTGAAGCAGAATTGAAGTTGAAAAAGGCGCAAGAATTAGCAAAAGCAGAACAGGCTGCATTGATTGCTAGTGAGAAGGCAGCCCAGATTGAAAAAATGGCGGAAGCAAATCTTCATGTAAGATCTGTTCAAGTCTCCCAAGAACACAATAGTATCCATATCTTATTTCATATTTCTGAATTTTTTATATGGATTTCTATTTGAAGCAAAAACATTTAATAGAAAATCTGATGAAATATGACTCGTAAGGATAATTTTCAGGGGGAAAAGTGATCAGCTGCTTTATTATGCCATCAACAAGTGTTTGGTAAAGGATAACACAGAAATATTGAGAATTCTACTGAAGAAACTCTTGTGACTGATTAAATGGTACAATAGCTTCATTAGGCATATGCTACAAAGAAACACAGAACAACTGTTAGCGTCTGCCAATTAAATCATGTTCATTATGAGTCATGGTTATTATTACTGGTATTTAAAAGAACTCACACTTAGGCGAAGGCACCCTTGAAAGGCTCAGGTGCCTTTAATTAGGTGTCCAGACCAAAGAGGCGCATTCCTCTTTGTTCCAAATGATGTTAGTATGTGAAACCAGCTATATCTGCTGACATCATTTGGAAACGTGTTAGAATTAGAAGATCTAAAGGGCTTATCAGTGGTTTGCTGCCAGGGGAATGGCTGCTTTTGAACAGCATCTTGGATAAATTTAGGAATTAAACTTTGCTTTGAAAGCTTCCTCTGCGTTTTACTTTTGCTTACATCTAATCACTCTTTGTTATCAAGCTGTAGTTTACATCATGATATATCTTTCATTATTTTTCCTCCTTTTTATATCTTGTATTAATGAAATGGCTATGAATAGTTTGGATTGATCTATCATGCTAGGTTGAATAGTTTAAATTTTCTTTTTTATATAGATAAATGCCTTGTGCATGGCATTCTATGCACGATCTGAAGAGGCTCGTCGGAGTCACTCAGCTCACAAGCTTGCTTTGGTAATTTTCTACTGTGATAACCCTTCTATTTATATCCAGTTTGCCTTTTCCTATCCTGAAAAAGTAAGACCTATCAGTTATGTGCTTATTATTGGTCTTGCAGGGAGCACTTGCTCTGGAAGATGCACTTTCTAAAGGGTTTCCAATTCAGACAGAAATAGAAGCTTTACGCAATTATCTTAAAGGAATTGATCAAGATTCGATTTTAGATTTAGTACTATCATCCCTTCCCGATGAAACACGGAAGAATGGCACGGATACTTTGTTGCAATTGAGTCAGAAGGCAAGTTATTTATGTGTTCTTTTGTTTGAGTGTATGCTAGTTAAGGTATTAGTCCTGTTATTAACTGTAAATGCTAAGTGAATATTATCTTCCGTAATTAATATTATTTTATTATTTTGCTGCTAATGGCAAAAAAAAATCGCATGTATAGATTTGGTTACTGATAGAGGCTTACAACTTGTAACAACTATCAGATGTTACAACAGAACTCGATTGCTTGCTTACCTCCAATGTTTTCAACATCTGTTTACTTGTGATATACAACAGGACAGAAACTTTTGTGTCCCTACTACATGAAACCTGTCCAAACATTTTGCAACTCTTTTATATAGTTTCTTTTTGAATTTCATTATCTGTTAATAGATAAAGTTGTCTAGTCGTTTTGATGCTGATACTGAAGCTATCATTTAGATTTTTACGTTTATGTATAAGAACTTTTAGTAAATGTGGGTATTTTCATTGGGGTTCTTTCTCTATCAGGATTCTTAGTTGGTTTTAGTTTCTTAGTAGATTATAACTTTCTATAAGATTTGCTGATTTAACCCTAAGGGGTAATACTGATTATTAGATGAAACTGCAACATTCATAATTTCTCTCATCTAGCATACTTTTTCATTTTTTCTCTCCTCTCTCCTCTCCTCTTATCTCTCTTTGCATAATCCTGTATCACATTCTTAACATAATGACAAAGTCCATAAGGTGTTTGTGTGTTTTGTCAGTGTCTTTTTCCTCAAGTGCTGTGTTAGGAGTTGGGACTCAGTTTTGAGCTTAGA
Organism: Rhamnella rubrinervis; assembly: GCA_007844105.2. NCBI lineage: Eukaryota > Viridiplantae > Streptophyta > Magnoliopsida > Rosales > Rhamnaceae > Rhamnella > Rhamnella rubrinervis. The sequence continues at coordinate 10,535,871 of CM017584.2, read as the reverse complement.
TCTTTAATAAAGATATAATTTCAAAATTTCATATGAACATGTTGCAAATGCATAATCCAAGCAGTATGATAGTTGTGAACCTATTGAATGCTTCAGGATCTGAATGCTGGGAATCCTAGTAGATATAGATAATTCTCAGTGATGAACCAACTTGCTAACTTTCGATTTTTTGCTGCAGTTTGATTCCTTGAAAGGAACACTTCGGCATTTCAGCCAAATACCTCCTGGTGGCGGTGGGATCTTGGCACATTCTTTAGCACATGTAGCATCCTCGTTGAAGGTATGAAGCAATAGGACTTATATCCAGCTTCTTGTTCATTATCAAACTCATAGTTTTGCATCACAAGAATGATCTTCCTATTTGCTTTTCGAGTTTTCTTCAGGTGAAGGAGGATGACCAGTCTGGTGATGGAATTGAATCTGTCATCAATAAAGTTGAGGGCTACTTGGCTGAAGGAAAAATCATTGAAGCAGCAAATGCTCTTGAAGAAGGTGTCCAAGGGACTCAAGCCAGAGAAATAGTAGGAGACTGGCTGAGGCATGCGAGGAATAGAGCTATCACAGAGCAAGCTCTAACTTTGCTTCAATCTTATGCTACTTCCATCAGTCTCACTTAAATTATCAAACTTCGAGTACTCATTCTGTGTCAATGCTGGCGTATAACCTTTGAGATACTGAAAATTCGTTGATTTAGGAATCAAACACAGAGATTTATTTTGTGTTACTCGTTGATACAAATGAAAATAACCGAGTTTAATCTATTACCGGAAGGAAGGAGAAGACCTCTTTTTTGCGACAATTCCAAGTCAGGAGTTTTGTAAGAGATTGTGAAGATTAGTTATGTTCTGAGTAGAATTTTGTGCCATTTTTGGTAGTTTTTTTTTTTTTTTTCGTTTGTTAAACTGCATCTAGATATTGAAAGCAATGTCTTTTATGCATGGCCCAGTGAAGACGTACTTCTGTCAATTGTGGCAATTTGAAAATGTCTTTCCGAATGCAGATTCTTCAATATATTTTAAGGTAATGTTGAAAGTACTATGTTCTTAGTATTTTAAGTTTGTAACTGGTATATCATAAACTGATCAGGAGAGACTACCTAAATCTGACTATCAAGCATAAGGGGGTATGGATTTGAGCTGTCAATACACATGCACAAGTTTTATTTCTAAAATTGCTTATTTTTTTAAGATTATTAGACATGTGCCTTGGTTGTTAGGAACTTTTAGGAAGTAGGACCTGGCAAGTATTATTCTTACTATTATTTAAAAAAAAAAGTAATTGGCAACTTTATATGCAATTCTCTTGTCTTCTCTAGTAGAGTAAAATTATTTTGGCCATGTATTCCTTTTGCAAATGGGTACTTTGTGCTAGTTGGCTATATACAAAATAATGCAGTAAATTCAAAATACCCATAAATGCATAGGTGTGCCATCTGGGTTTGTTGTTGGTCAATTCTAGGGTGCTGTGGTTCCGAAAACATCACCAGTCTCACAGGGCTTCTCTGTTTATGGCTCAGAAAATATTTCTAAAAGTTGGACTCAAAATCATGAGCTGACAAAAGCAAACTACCAAAATTTCTCTTTGAAACTATTAAATATGAAAGGAACTATCATTTACTAGTATTTGCTTCCTCTTCATTTTTCCACTGTATTATTTCTGAGTTTTGTTATGGAGTCTTGAATGCTATCAATCAAAATCTAGGTGCATACAGATGTAGACATAAATTGGTGAATGTGCCAAAGAGATTATGTAGTGAAGAAAAAAGAAAGAAAATAATAAAGAAATTAACAATAATGATGGATATAATGCACATGACCAACAATAAACCATTAAAATTGTAGTTTTCAAGACCCAAAATAAAATAAAATAAATAAAAGGTTAGGTGTCTGATTGTTGCAATGCCATATGTTGAACTATACATAGAATTACACTATGCACATGGAGGCCCTTTTGTATTTCAATAAAATTCTCTTAAGGAAAATGGTTTGCTTTCAGAGGAAAATATAAATAAATGAAAGATGAAAAAACCAAAACACAAAAAAAAAAATTATATACAAAATGGAGGTTTTCACTGACATAATTACAAGGTTCTAACCATCAAATCAAGAAGGGAAAAAGAAATGCCTTTATTAAGCGGTCTTACTTCATTCTTACACATTGATAGCATCTAATCAATGTGTAAAAGGTCTATTTTGATTTTAAGATTAAAGATAAAGATCCTTATAATTAGGGTGTGCTCTAAAACGGACATATCAATGTTTATTATATACATATACATGTACAGGGTGCTTCTCTAATGAGGTATTCGTGCTTCTCTGTTAAATAAGGGATTGGTCAAGTAAAATAGTTTAAAAGTTGTCATATGAATATCAAAAGGGTAATAAAATTATTTTATATTAGAATCAGACTCATTGACATCTTCAATAACTCTTAAACATGTCACGTAAATAAACTTCTTATATAATCAAATAAGAGATCCGTTACTGAAGAATTCTTATACATGTACATGTATAATATGCTTATTTGCTATTTGCATTCTCTATTATATGTACAACAAGAAAATTAAAATTATACATTTTAGTATTTATCTATTTGTTTTTCCAAAATATGGAACTTCTTTAAACATTGAAAAAAATAAAATCTTTAAATAGAATATTAAATGGTTTTTTTTTCTCTTTATTTATTAAAAAAAATGTCTCATTTTTTATGAGCACTTCCACAAGCCAACTCCAATTTTACAAGTATAGAATCTCTTAGAACCCTTGAATAAATCAATTTAGTTTTATATTTCTCTCCTACTACTACCACACCGTAAATTTTCAATTTTGATTTCCAAAAAAAAAAAAAAAATTGAAATAGGAATGTAACAGTTTAGATGTCAAATTCATGAACTATTTGTTGGACTTTACCACTAATATTAAAGAAATAAATACTTCTGACTATGTGGAACACACTGTTTTGCAAATCATCATTTGACAAAGGAAAATGGTGTGGTTAATTACTTGTTATAGCAATTTTAATAAATACATAAAAAAAAATGTAATTTAATTGCTGGTACGAATGAGTTCACAGTCTTAATCAGAACTGGTGACAAATCAACTTTGATGAAATCATTATTTAAATTAAAAAGGAACATGGACCCCAGCCAAGCGCCAAGTATTTTTTTGTAATGCCAAACTCTGATTTTCATGTTCTTACAAATTTTATAATTAGTAATCAGCTGGTACTGAGTCTCAATCATTCTCTAAGGCCCCACACACCCAATGCTTACTTACAGATAGGATATGAATATTTTACTTTTGATTATTAATCATTACGAAGAATTCCCAAATAGTAATTGAGAAAAATTATAACACACACCCCAATCTTTGGATTTACACAAAGTGTTGCATGATTACCTTTTCACTGATCAGTCTGATTCATACTCACACCAGGTTTTTTTTTTTTTTTAATATTTAGAAATTATTTGGTAATAAAGTGCAGTGGTAATCCACTAAGGACGATTAATTTTGCAGATAAAAAATGGACAAGGACCTGATTAGGTTAAGGAATTTTGGTCACGATACCAAAAATGTTGCGTCTATGTTTTAAGTTGGAAAAATTGAAGCAGCAGAAGATTGTCGTTGTGTCTACTCTTATTAGGTGTATCTTACTGTCCGTGCCAATTCATTGCCTTTTTTTCTTTTTTTTTCCCCAAAAATAAAAAATAAATAAATAAATGAAAAAAAAAAAAAACAAGTTGCATGCTTACTTTCTAGCCAACCAAGAGACAGACTGGCTGGCTCAAGCTTAAAACTCCAAACTACTAGATGAGCCAACTAACAAGCATATAACTAAACAAAATTATTGACTTCCAAAGTTTTTTTTTTAAAAAAAATGCATGTAGATTATGTTGGGAATTTAAATTCTGATTTTGGGGTCCCCTTTTTTTCACAGTTAAAACACGAGGTATTCTGAGATTTCTATCTCTTGGACCGTTCCATCGAAATTTTGGAATTTAAACAAATTTGCTAATTCCCATAAAAAGGAAGGTTTTTTATTTTTTTTATTTTATAATAACACAAAACATAATTATACATATTTATAAATATCATTTGCTCACTATCCAATTATATATCCATTAATGATTAATCATATTTTATCGACATAATCTAATCCAATTACCTTAAAACGGTTTTTTTTCCCCCAATACCTAAATCTAAACAAAAAGGATTATTACTAAATTCTGTTCTAATCTTTTGTCTTAAAAATTTGTATAATATCCTTAATTTGACTAAATTTTCATATTAATTTAAATACAAATTATGAGTTTGCAACGGTAACAAAGACGAAAATGAACATAAATTTAAGTCGTTTAGAAATTCAATTATTTTGTGAACGTTACATTTAAAAATTCAAATAAAATTTTCTAATTCAGGAAAAAAAGAAAAGAAAAAATAAGCCAAAGCCAAGCCAAGCCGTGAAGCCGAGGAGGCTTCTTCCAATTGTCGGTGGTCCTAGTCGGCTTTGACGGTGAGGCTTAGTAACTACAGCAACTGAGTTTCACTCTCTCTGTCTCTCTCTCTCTGTCTCTCAGTATCTACGAAAACGTAATACTCGTCCAATAGCAACCAAAAAGGACAAGAAAAATAACAAATAATAATAATAAAAAATTAATAATAATCTGTGCCCCATTTCTCTTTCATTTTCTATCTCTCTCTGTCTGTGCATTTGATTAGCTGTTGCTTCTTCTTCTTCTTCTTCTTCTTCTTAATGCTCGCTTTTCTCTGACGAAACCAATTGATGCTCCATTAGAGCTTCCACATTTCTCAGTCTCCGAAGGTCAACATCTCTCTCTTTCTCTGTGTTGCATTTCTGAAGACTGCGATTTCTGAGAATTATGAGGTCCGAAAATGTTGTTTTTCTTCTCCACTAATTTTGTTGAATCTTTTCAATATCTGCAATCGGATTCATGTATTTTGTTTCGTTTCATTTGGTGCTTTTGTCGTTTTCGTTTGACTGTCCACTGAGAGCTCAAGACTTTCAGTGCTTGTACTCGATCTGCTATGGTTTAGCTGAAATCCAGCCAAATCTGTTTGAAGCTAATAATTGTCTTTGAATTCGATTGGATTTCAGTGAGATGGGAAGATTTCATTTTTGTGAGCGAATTTTGTTTTGTTATCCTTAATTGAGCTTGGAATCTCAATATGCGTTCTTTGTTTTTCTTTATTCTGTAAGCAATTATAGTAATGCAGGTGAGGCAGAGTGATTGATCTGATATGTGGTACTAGACTAGCTTGGTTTAGTTTCAATGGCTCATTAATAGATTGGATGATTTTCTAGTTCTGCTTTCAGCTCGATTAGGATAGTCTTATCTGAATTTGCGTTTGGTCTAAAATTTCATTTGGGAATTTGAATTTCTCTTTGGCAGGAGACTTTGATGCTTCTGATCGCGTCTTTGTGGTAGATCTGGAGAAGGGCAAGTTTGTTGATTGACTTGCTTTTGAATCTTGAAGTCAAGCGAAGCTGGCGGCAACACTGGCTTGGAGGTTTGCTGCCAGCAATGGCAGCAACGGCAGCAACCATGCCGCTAATGATCTGGTATTTGTTTCACTCCTTTTACCTGTTTCTCATCTGGATTTCTGTATTTTGCTTTCGGCGTGAAGAGTGTAGGAAGGCGTTAACATATTGAAATGATATTATAATCTGTAAGGATGAGGTGGAGCTACAGTACATTTGATGACGTATGGGATGTGGCTGGATGTACTGAATCTTTTCTTCCGTGAACATAATTGAGATTATTTGTATGCACCACAAATCTACAATTGCCGACACCATCTTTTGATATTTCTTCCTTGTCTCTTTTTTTATTCTACCTTTTAGTCTTGGGTGGAATGGGCGGATATATTCTTTGTAGAAAATAACATGAACCAACGTTCTTTTTCATCCCTATGAGAGAACAGTAAAACCAGAGCTTACCTCCAATTTTATACAAATTTTGTAGCTGCATTCTTATGGTTTACCAAAATTCATTCTGAATACGTTGCGTGCTTTATATTACTCATAATATTGTGCATCATTTCCATTTTTTAATTTTAATCCTCGGTTTTCTTCAATAGAAAATCCATAAATATTCACATTTATGTTCATTTCTTTAATTCTTTTAATCACAGGAGAGAAATGGTGATACGAAAGTTCCAGATTCAGAGCCTCCAACTCCACATTCTCTTATGAAGATGGGTTCAAGGTCTAGTCAAACTTGACTCTTTGCAAATAACTTTTTATAATTAGGAACATAAAATTTAGCAGCAACATTTAATTGTTTTCAGCATAATCGTTTTGTATTTAAGCAAGTATCTGCACCGGGCTTGGTAAGAGACACCATTATGGGTCACTTTTTAGATAGTCCCTGCACATAATGCTAGTCTTAATGTATTTGTAGTGTCCAAAAGTGGAGGTCATGTAATTGTTCTTTCAAGTGATATTATCTTTTTATTGGTCTATCTCACATACTTCTACCACTTCTTACTTTCATTTTATATTTTAATCCTTAAGAAGACTTATCTGGACCACTCAGATGAACATGTAGTACAGAAACATTTGATTGATTAATTATTGAGCTGTTGCTATGTCATGGTCACCATGTACTCTATCGAGTTTCTGCCAATATTATGTCAATGAAAAAGAGCGTTAATTTGAAAATATTCCAAAAAATGAAGTATCTTACATTTTCCAACTGCTTACAGAGAGCGCAGTAGCATGGAGGACCCAGATGGAACATTAGCAAGTGTTGCCCAATGTATTGAGCAGCTACGTCAGACTTCCTCATCGGTACAAGAGAAAGAGTCTGCATTGAGGCAGTTACTAGAACTTGTTGATACTCGTGAAAATGCTTTTAGTGCTGTTGGATCTCATTCTCAGGCAGTTCCAGTTCTCGTTTCTCTTCTTAGATCAGGATCACTCGGAGTGAAGATACAAGCTGCTACTGTTTTAGGTTCTCTGTGTAAGGAGAATGAACTAAGGGTAAAAGTCCTGCTTGGGGGTTGCATCCCACCGTTACTTGGTCTACTAAAGTCCAGCTCAGCAGAAGGTCAAGTGGCTGCTGCAAAGACTATCTATGCAGTTTCTCAAGGTGGTGCTAAGGATCATGTTGGATCAAAAATTTTTTCAACCGAAGGAGTTGTTCCGGTGCTTTGGGAGCAACTGCAAAATGGAATGAAGACTGGTAATGTTGTTGATAACTTGTTGACTGGGGCATTAAAGAACCTTTCTAGCAGCACTGAGGGATTTTGGAATGCGACACTACATGCTGGAGGAGTGGATATCCTTGTGAAGTTGCTGATAAGTGGACAATCAAGCACGCAAGCTAATGTTTGCTTTCTTCTTGCATGTGCAATGATGGAGGATGGATCTATTTGTTCTAAGGTACTGGCTGCAGAGGCTACAAAACAACTTCTTAAGCTGTTAGGACCTGGTAATGAAGCTTCTGTTAGAGCAGAAGCTGCAGGTGCTCTTAAATCCCTTTCTGCTCAGTGCAAAGAAGCAAGGCGGGAGATAGCTAATTTTAATGGTATTCCTACTTTGATAAATGCCACAATAGCCCCTTCAAAAGAATTCATGCAGGGTGAGTATGCCCAAGCATTACAGGAGCATGCCATGTGTGCTTTAGCAAACATTTCTGGTGGATTGTCATATGTCATTGCAAGTCTTGGTCAAAGTCTTGAATCATGCACTTCACCGGCCCAAGTTGCTGACACTTTGGGAGCTTTAGCATCAGCTCTTATGATATATGATAGTAAAGCAGAGTCAACTAGGGCGTCAGATCCTCAGTCTGTTGAGCAGACTTTGCTTGCGCAGATTAAACCTCGCTTACCGTTTCTTGTGCAGGAAAGAACCATAGAAGCCCTTGCTAGTTTATATGGAAATTCTATACTGTCAACTAAACTTGCAAATTCCGAAGCAAAACGTTTGCTTGTTGGTTTGATCACAATGGCAGCAAATGAGGTTCAGGATGAGCTTATAAGAGCTCTTCTCACTCTTTGCAATAATGAAGGCAGTCTATGGCGTGCACTTCAAGGCCGTGAAGGGGTTCAGCTGTTAATATCTCTCCTTGGATTATCATCAGAACAGCAGCAAGAGTGTGCAGTTGCATTGCTTTGTCTTCTATCTAATGAAAATGATGAAAGTAAATGGGCTATTACTGCTGCTGGTGGCATTCCTCCACTTGTTCAGATTCTAGAGACTGGTTCTGTGAAAGCCAAGGAAGATTCAGCAACAATCCTGAGGAACCTATGCAATCACAGTGAAGATATACGTGCATGTGTTGAAAGTGCTGATGCTGTGCCTGCACTTTTATGGCTTCTGAAGAACGGAAGCCCCAATGGGAAAGAAATTGCGGCAAAGACTCTGAATCATTTAATCCATAAATCAGATACAGCTACTATTAGCCAGCTCACTGCATTATTAACCAGTGATCTGCCTGAATCTAAAATATATGTTTTGGATGCTTTAAGAAGTATGCTTTCTGTGGTTCCCCTCAATGATATAATGCGTGAAGGTAGTGCTGCCAATGATGCAATTGAGACAATGATTAAAATATTGAGCTCTACTAAAGAAGAGACTCAAGCCAAGTCTGCATCAGCTCTAGCTGGAATTTTTGAAGCTAGGAAAGACCTGCGTGAAAGTAGTATTGCTGTTAAAACTCTTTGGTCTGTTACAAAATTGCTTAATGTTGAATCTGAAAAGATCCTGGTAGAGGCCTCACGTTGCCTTGCTGCAATATTTCTTTCAATTAAGGAGAACAGGGATGTGGCTGCTGTTGCTAGAGATGCGTTATCTCCCTTGGTTGTGCTTGCTAACTCTTCAGTTCTGGAAGTTGCAGAGTTGGCAACATGTGCATTGGCAAATCTTATTTTGGATAATGAAGTTTCAGAGAAAGCAGTTGCTGAAAAAGTTATTTTGCCTGCTACAAGAGTTCTGCATGAAGGCACAGTTTCTGGGAAGACCCATGCAGCAGCAGCAATTGCTCGCCTGCTCCATTCTCGCCAAATTGATTATGACTTGAATGATTGTGTAAATCGTGCTGGAACTGTTCTTGCATTAGTTTCTTTTCTAGAATCTGCGAATAATGGATCTGTTGCCACCTCAGAGGCACTTGACGCACTTGCTATTCTGTCCAGATCTGAAGGTGCTAGTGGGAATATAAAACCTGCATGGGCAGTTTTAGCTGAATTTCCTAAAAGCATAAACCCAATAGTTTTATCTATTGCTGATGCGACACCACTATTGCAGGACAAAGCTATTGAGATATTATCACGACTTTGTAGAGAGCAGCCTGTTGTTCTGGGAGATGCAGTTGCTAGTGCCTCTGGATGTATATCATCAGTTGCTAAAAGGGTGATCAATTCTTTGAATGCTAAGGTTAAAATTGGTGGAGCTGCACTACTTATTTGTGCTGCAAAAGTTAGTCATCAGAGAGTACTAGAAGATCTTAGTCAATCAAATTCATGTACTCATCTCATTCAGTCTCTTGTTGAAATGCTGCTTACTTGTTCTCAGTCTTCTGGAAATATAGTGGATGGTGATGGGGAGCCTGTTAGCATTTTTAGGCATACTAAAGAAGAAAACAGTAATGATGAATCTGATATAAGCACAGCTGTTATTTGTGGAGTTAATCTAGCTATATGGTTACTATCTGTACTTGCTTGTCATGATGAAAAAAGTAAAATAGTGATCATGGAGTCCGGAGCAGTTGAAGTCCTAACTGATAGGATCTCAAACCGTTTTTCACATTATTCTCAGGTAATTCACTTTTCTTTATTTTTTTTCTTTTCTTTTTATAATGCTTTTTTGTACTATTATTCTCATTTTAACCTTTTTCTGCTCCTATGTGGTGATATGCAGATTGATTTTAAAGAGGATAATAGCATATGGATTTGTGCTTTACTGCTAGCAATTCTGTTTCAAAATAGAGATATCATACGAGCACATGCAACCATGAAATCAGTACCGGTAGTTGCAAACTTGTTGAAGTCAGAGGAGTCTGCAAACAGATATTTTGCTGCACAGGTGATTGCCAGTCTAGTCTGTAATGGGAGCAGAGGAACTCTTCTATCAGTTGCTAATTCTGGAGCAGCAGGTGGGCTTATATCCCTCCTTGGGTGTGCTGATGCTGATATAGATGATCTTCTGGAGTTGTCAGAGGAGTTTTGTTTGGTGCGTTATCCCGAGCAAGTTGCTCTTGAGAGGCTGTTTAGAGTTGATGACATAAGGACTGGTGCTACCTCCCGTAAAGCAATACCTCTACTTGTTGATCTTCTCAAACCAATTCCAGATCGTCCTGGAGCGCCATTCCTTGCTCTTGGGCTTTTGACTCAGCTTGCAAAGGATTGTCCATCAAATAAGATTGTAATGGTAGAGTCTGGAGCTTTGGAAGCTTTGTCTAAGTATCTCTCACTTGGTCCACAAGATGCTACTGAGGAAGCTGCAACGGATCTCTTAGGTATTCTGTTCAGCAGTGCTGAAATTAGGAGACATGAATCTGCATTTGGCGCTGTCAGTCAACTCGTGGCAGTTTTACGTTTAGGTGGAAGAGCTGCAAGATATAGTGCTGCCAAGGCACTAGAAAGCTTATTTTCAGCAGACCATATAAGGAATGCAGAAAGTGCCCGACAAGCCGTTCAACCATTGGTGGAGATTCTTAACACTGGTTTGGAGAGGGAACAACATGCTGCAATTGCTGCACTTGTTAGGTTGTTGAGTGAAAACCCATCAAAAGCTTTAGCAGTTGCTGATGTTGAAATGAATGCAGTAGATGTTCTTTGCAGGATCCTTTCATCAAATTGTTCGATAGAGCTGAAAGGGGATGCTGCTGAATTATGTGGTGTTCTTTTTGGAAATACTAGAATCAGGTCGACAATGGCTGCAGCTCGATGTGTTGAGCCTCTGGTGTCTCTTCTTGTAACCGAGTTCAGTCCTGCACAGCATTCAGTTGTCCGTGCATTGGATAAACTTGTTGAGGATGAGCAACTGGCAGAACTGGTTGCTGCACATGGTGCAGTTATTCCTCTTGTTGGCCTTCTGTATGGTAAGAATTACTTGCTTCATGAGGCTATTTCCAAAACTCTTGTGAAGTTAGGGAAAGACAGGCCTGCTTGTAAGATGGAAATGGTTAAGGCTGGAGTAATAGAAAGTGCACTTGAGATTCTTCATGAAGCGCCTGATTTTCTTTGCGCTGCTTTTGCTGAACTGCTCCGGATATTGACCAACAATGCTAGCATTGCTAAGGGACCATCTGCTTCGAAAGTGGTTGAGCCACTTTTTCTGTTACTAACAAGACCAGAATTTGGACCAGACGGACAGCATAGTGCATTACAGGTTCTTGTTAACATTTTGGAGCATCCACAGTGTCGTGCTGAGTATACTTTAACCTCCCATCAAGCTATTGAACCTCTTATCCCTTTACTGGATTCTCCTGCTCCAGCAGTCCAACAGTTGGCAGCTGAGCTTCTGTCACATTTGCTTTTAGAAGAAAATCTGCAGAAGGATTCAGTGACTCAACAAGTGATTGGTCCCCTAATACGGGTGCTCGGCTCTGGCATACACATATTGCAGCAGAGAGCTGTAAAGGCTCTTGTTAGTATTGCATTAACATGGCCTAATGAAATTGCAAAAGACGGTGGTGTGAGTGAACTGTCTAAAGTAATATTGCAATCTGATCCTTCACTTCCTCATGCATTGTGGGAATCTGCTGCATCTGTTTTATCAAGCATTCTGCAATTTAGTTCTGAGTTTTATTTAGAAGTTCCTGTGGCTGTGTTGGTGAGGTTGCTTCGTTCTGGGTCAGAAACTACAGTTGTTGGAGCTTTGAATGCTCTGCTAGTGCTGGAGAGTGATGATGCTACCAGTGCTGAAGCAATGGCTGAAAGTGGTGCCATAGAGGCTCTTTTGGAGCTTCTTAGAAGTCATCAGTGTGAGGAAACTGCGGCAAGGCTGTTGGAAGTATTACTTAACAATGTAAAGATCAGAGAATCTAAAGCTACCAAATCTGCCATTGTACCACTGTCCCAGTACCTATTGGATCCACAAACCCAAGCTCAACAGGCAAGGTTGCTGGCTACTCTGGCTCTTGGTGATCTTTTCCAGAATGAGGGTCTTGCTCGAAGTGCTGATGCTGTCTCTGCTTGCCGTGCACTGGTGAATGTGCTTGAAGAACAACCTACAGAAGAAATGAAAGTGGTTGCCATTTGTGCTTTGCAAAATCTTGTAATGTACAGTCGATCTAATAAAAGAGCAGTTGCTGAGGCTGGGGGCGTTCAGGTTGTGTTGGATTTGATTGGTTCTAGTGATCCAGATACATCCGTTCAGGCTGCAATGTTTGTTAAACTCTTATTTTCTAATCACACCATTCAAGAGTATGCTTCTAGTGAAACAGTCAGAGCTATAACTGGTAAGTTTCTCTCTTTCTCTCTCATGCTTGTGCTGAATTTTTGCTGATGTAGCTGGGTTACAACTTTCCTTGTCAGACCTAATACATGTATTATTAGCTGAAGCAACCTCTTCACTTTTCCCATTTGCAACTGGTTTGCATTCATATCTTGGGAAAAAGGAAAAGATGTATGAATGCATTCCATCATTCATAACGAATTTAATAAATTCTTCTTCTTTTTTGTCAAGTAATAATTTATCTAAGTGGGCAAGATAAGCCCACATGCATTGTCTGTTTGCTCGTTCTTCTCTTTTTCCTTCTCCCTTCTGGGATCTCATAAGATTTTTGTGGACACAGCCGCTATTGAAAAGGATTTATGGGCCACTGGAACTGTGAATGAGGAGTATCTAAAAGCTCTGAATGCTCTTTTTAGTAATTTCCCGCGTTTAAGAGCAACTGAACCTGCAACCCTAAGCATTCCCCATCTTGTTACATCCCTCAAGACAGGAACAGAGGCAACTCAAGAAGCTGCCTTGGATGCACTTTTTCTTCTCAGACAAGCTTGGTCTGCATGCCCAGCTGAAGTTTCTAGGGCTCAGTCAATTGCCGCTGCTGATGCAATCCCTTTGTTGCAATACCTGATTCAGTCTGGCCCACCTCGATTTCAGGAGAAGGCAGAATTTTTGTTGCAGTGTTTACCAGGAACATTGGTCGTAATAATCAAGCGTGGAAACAATATGAAGCAGTCAGTGGGAAACCCTAGTGTTTTTTGCAAGCTCACACTTGGCAACACTCCACCTAGGCAAACCAAGGTAAGAATCTTTTATATACTTCTCCTTGCCTTTTTTAATTTTCTACGTTTAGTAAAATTCTGAAATTGCTTTTGTCAGATTTTACTCCTCATTCGTTTCTGTGTCTCAAATGAATACTTAACTTTGAGACCATGAACAGAGACTCCAACAATTTTTACTTGCATGATTTTTTCTTAGTGTACTTTGCTTCCTAAAAGTAATGTTATATAGCTTATAACTTTGACCAAATAATGATCAAGATTTTTGGAAGTACCCTTTAGGTATGCCTCCCAAAAGAAAAGCAGCTTATGAATATGCATTTGGCTTGTATTGCTCATTCTGTGTCAAAAAATTAATCACGCAGTTTTCTTAGTTAAATTGGGAGATGGGTGTGTTTTTTTAATGACAGGCCTGATCTAATCTAGGACCTGTCATAGTTTTCTTGGTGGTTGATTTCTAGAGTTATTCTAGTTGGCTGGTGTTTATAATCTCTGTTGTGGACCAGTTACTACATGGTTTTTTGCTAGAACAGAAAGAACCATGAAAGCATAAAACTTGTGGTGGAAAGCCACTCTCATTTTGGTTTGGTGACCTGAGGAGGCATTTTATTTGCCTATTCTAGGCCATAAATTTTTATTCATGACCTATCAGCCTCTCTGCGAGGTCGGGTATTGGTTGGCAAGAAACTAGATTTATAGAAGTGATCCGTGCATATGTCAAATTCATTGTAATTTATCAAAATGAATCTTGTGAATTGCCAGGTTGTTTCGACGGGCCCTAATCCGGAGTGGGATGAGAGCTTTACCTGGTCCTTTGAGAGTCCACCAAAAGGCCAGAAGCTTCACATATCGTGCAAGAATAAGAGCAAAATGGGAAAGGTAAATGAACCAAGCAATCAAAGAATATAGTAATAGTAGTAGCAGTAAAATCCAATATTTACATAATTTTTCATGACTTTCTACTTTTCTTCTAACTTTCCGAGAAAATTGCTTTTCAAACAGAGCTCATTTGGGAAAGTAACTATCCAGATTGATCGAGTGGTGATGCTAGGAGCTGTTGCTGGGGAGTATACCCTATTGCCAGAAAGCAAAAGTGGGCCTTCAAGGAATTTAGAAATAGAATTCCAGTGGTCTAACAAGTAACAAACCTATTCTTCTGCCGAGTAATGATTTTAGTAAAGGAAAATATTCAAAAAGGGCAATTATATCTTTTTTTTTTTTTTTCTGTTCCGTTTTGAATTATTTATAATATCAGTGTACATAACAATGTAACAGAGAGTTTTATTTTGTTTTGGTCAACTGTGTAGAGAGTAGTCATTTGTCAATTTATTCTTTAATCTGAATTTCATATTTTCTTGGGATGAACAAAGTGGTCGGAGGGAGATGTAAGTTTCTCTTTTTTTTTGCGTTTTTGTGAATTTTAGAGGAAGAGATGAGATTGGTTCTGGTTTTTGTAATAGGTTTGTCTTTTCACCATGCGGTTTGGTGAAGTTATATTGGAAAATAAAAAACAGTGTGCAGTAAACAATTTGTTCATTTGCCACATCCAAACCATGCAAGAATTTTCATCCATCACAAAAGGAAAATAGAAAAAATAAAAACAATTTATATTTATGTTAAATTCTTTTAACTCTTAATTTTTTTCTCTCCGTATTTTAATTTTAGTTCTAATAAACTTTTACCAAAAGAAAAATACATCGACTATTAAATTATTATCAAATATAAGGACGGTTTTTCACATTAAAATAAATAATTAATTCTTTTACTGATTTGTCAGGTCGCTTAACTCTCATTACCATTATATAACGCTGTCGTTCAACGCGACATTCTTTGTCCAAAAACATAAGACCTTGTAGTACGGCGCTGATCCAGTTGACCAATCAAAATAAAAATAAAAAAAGAAAAGAAAAAGCGAGGAATATGGTGGATTTAAGATAGGCCACTGGACGCCACGTACAGAGGACGAACCTGACGTTTTCAACATCCCGTTGGATTCCAACCAAAGGCGACGACAAAGACAATCACAAAGCCTCACTAACAATAATCACACTCACAGAACAAAACAAAATCATAATAAAATAAAAAATATATATAATTTTAGAATTAAACAAATAATTGAAAATGAGGAGAGGCCTGGACCCCACGTGTCAATCAAAGCACGTTGTTTTCGCGGACACGTAATCACCTTGGGGACCACATACTTGTCGCCTTCTAACCCTCTCCTAAATTGCTTGTTTGAAAATTTGTTTGTTTTTTGGTTATTAGTTTTCGAATTTCAATAAACGCCCTCGCTTTCTCACACGTAGAGAGAGAAAGGTGCGCGTGTGTGTATCTGCGTGCGCACTGCGCACCCATTCCCTTTCGGCGTCTTCTTCCATCTCTCTCTCCCTCCCTCCCTCCTTTTCACTTGCATGTGTTAGCTCTCACTCTCACTTCTCAGTGTGCGCAACGTGCCCTCAGGCGCTCGTTGACCAATACGCTTGAAAGCAAAGAAAAATCCCAAAGTAGTCGCCGACCAGTTTTGTTTTGAAGCCCTCAAGTTGCGGATCTCTGGGACTTGGACTTTTGATTTGATCTTGGTGGTGGTGGGCTATGGTTTTGGCGGCTCGATTTCTGCTGGTTTTGGCGTCGGTGTGTGTTCTCGTCAGGGTTGACAATGCGGTGGCGTTTACGCTGTCGTCGAGGCTCATTCACCGCTTCTCCGACGAAGCAAAGGCGCTAAGAGTTTCGAGGAATGGGAATGGGAATGGAAAGGTGTTTGAGTCGTGGCCTCAGAAAAGGACCTTCGACTACTACCAGGTTTTAGTCGCCAGTGACTTCCAGAGGCAAAAGATGAGGCTCGGTTCCCAGTTTCAGTACGTTTTTCCTTCCGAAGGTAGCAAGGCGATGTCGTTCGGAAACGACTTCGGCTGGTCAGTCTCATCTTCATTGTGCTTTTTTATATTTTTTTTCTTGAAAAATATATAATTATTCACTGTATTTCCTGAAGATAATTTATATGCTTATTTCTTCCTTTTCGTGTGGTTTTTGTTGATCCTCCTTCGACCTGCATTGGTTAATCATTTTGAAGCCCATTTGATGTCTTTTAACTTTTGAATTTTAAACAAAGAGTTAACCTTTTTATTGTTGTTTCCTTAGTCTTCTCAGCATTTTTTTTTTCACTACAAAAAAGAAAAAAATATATAGTTATATCCATTTCTTTTTTATATCCCAAGTTAATATATTTGTTTCTCAGCCCAAAAAGAAAAAAGGTTGTAATATTTTTCTTTTTTGATGAAAAAGTGTTGATTTTTCAACAAACCTGTGTCCTTTTTTGAGTTTTGACCAAGAATATTAACTTCAATTTTGTTTAACAAGATGAAAAAAAATAAAATTTGTTTGCTGAAACAAACAATTGGAAGGTGATGAGTCCACGCTATTAATGATTTTTCTATTTCTGATGCTTCTATTGCATTTCTTGAATGTTCTAACTTTTGGCATGGTAGACTTGAGCATGTTAATTTCAATTCCATTAAGAGAATGATGCATTTAGATCTTATCCCTGAAGCTCTTGTTTTTGATGCATCTAAAATTTTTATATTTTTATTCCCAAACATTCTATGTTTATAGTTTGGTATTCGTGGATTTTTTGTTGAAGCTAAAGTGATCTAAACATTTTAGAGGTTGGCAGATTCTCTCTGATTTAGAAGTTTGTAAATCTTGGCGTGTATTCATTTTCTTGTTTTCTACGTGCCATTGAAGTGTGCTTGTGTGTTTAGGTTACATTACACATGGATTGACATAGGGACACCAAACGTTTCATTTCTTGTTGCATTGGATGCGGGAAGCGATCTTCTTTGGGTTCCATGTGATTGCATACAATGTGCCCCTTTGTCTGCCAGCTACTATAACACTTTGGTAGGCCCACTTTCCCTAGTCAGTGGTTTTTCTTACTGTCAATGCCTGCTTTAGTGGACGACTTTCTGTTTCCAAGTGTTTCTTTTTTCTTTTCTTTTCGTTTTTTTTTTGTTGCTTTAGTGAACGACTTTCTGTTTTTTTTCCTCACCCTTCACTATTTAAGTTTGGAAAATAAATTTTCATGTATTTACTAGATTGGTGGAAATATTCAATTACGAGTGCAGTTACTGTCAATAGCACATTGGTGATATGTCTTTGGCAATGGATTTAAAAGTGTCTGCCTGGAGATCTAAAACGACATCGGGACATAACTTAGAAATTCTTGTATAATTTCTTTTGGCTTTTAAAAAACTAGAAGCCATTTCACAACGTATCAGTTAATTGGTTCTAATGTAGTCCTTTTATTGTATAGTTTATTGATTCTGTGGAATTCTAGAATATTCTAGTATAGTAATCAATCAATGCTAGAGATAAAAGTTGAAACAAGGAGATGTCCATTGGGGGATAAGTTTATCCAAAAGAGGGATATATGACGTCTAGTTAGGAGCAGCATATTTAAAGAGATAAACCAATCTTACATCATCATATTCATGCCAACACGTGGAGTTTCTAGTTTCTGAAAGGTATGAAGTGAAACACTTCTTTTCAACAAAAGCACTGGATGAAAAGAAAGAGGTTGGAGATTAATAGTATGTTGCATCCAGAATTTAACTACATGAATAAATCTGTATTTGATATGAAAAACAGGCTTGAATGAGGGAGTATTCATGCTTGTTTGTTGAACTCTAGGTACAAATCTTTCAATTAAAGTCTCTGGTAAGTCTGGGTAACAGGTTTAGCACTTATTTCCAATGATTGATTGGCAGGTGCTCCCTCGTATTTGGGGCATCTATTATGCAGGATAGAGATCTGAATCAGTACAGTCCATCTAGCTCAAGGACCAGCAAGCATTTATCTTGTAGCCACAGGTTATGTGAATTGGGTACAAACTGCAAAAGTGCCAAACAATCATGCCCTTACTCTGTTGATTACTACACAGAAAATACATCAAGTTCTGGGTTGCTTGTTGAGGACATATTACATCTTGCAGCAGCAGGCGGAGATGATTCATCAAATGGTTCTGTTCAGGCTCCAGTCATTATAGGGTGTGCTTCTTTGTTCATTCATTGCCTAATTAGGTTCTTAACACTGTGAAAAATGTACAATTATAGCATTGATTTTTTAGAAAGTCAAATTCTAATAATGCATTCTATTTCATTACTTTCCTTGAATGTAGATGTGGCATGAAGCAAAGTGGCGGTTACTTGGATGGGGTTGCTCCTGATGGTCTCATGGGTTTGGGACTGGGAGAGATTTCAGTTCCTAGTTTCCTTTCTAAAGCTGGATTTGTCAGGAACTCTTTCTCTTTGTGTTTTGATGAGGATGATTCTGGGAGAATTTTTTTCGGGGATCAAGGACCTGTCCATCAACAATCTACTTCATTTCTGCCATCAAATGGAACCTAGTACAAACTATCCATCTTTTATTTAGTTTAAAATTGTTCTTCACATATATCCTTTAGTTGATTTTTTCATGCTGCTAATGTTCCTTGGATAACCTTCTTGTTCAGTGAGACCTACATGGTTGGGGTGGAAGCATGTTGTATTGGGAATTCTTGTCTGAAGCAGTCAGGCTTCAAAGCTTTGGTGGACAGTGGAACATCATTTACATTTCTTCCACAAGAAGTGTTTGACAAAGTTTCTGAGGAGGTATTTTCTTCTGTTGTTGAACTCCATCTTATAAATTCATGATCACTATCCCTCATACCACTGCTCTTATAATAGTTTGACAGACGAGTGAATGCTACAAGCACTACCTATGAAGGATCCCCTTGGAAGTATTGCTATAAGACCAGGTGAATTTATAAGAAATGAGAAGTTTTGAATCCTCCATTCCCTCCCAAGTTGCAATATTGTGTCCAGGTGTATGTGTTTTAAACCAACAATCTGGTTTTTATTTGTGAAACAGTTCACAAGACTTGCCCAAAGTTCCCTCCGTGACCCTCATGTTTCCTGCAAACAACAGCTTTGTGATCCATGATCCGGTTGTTATGGTATATGGCGATCAGGTAGGAAGTCTTTGGTTCAAAGAGTTTTCTATTGTGTATGATTAACTTTTGTTTTATATCTTCTAATTTATAATACATGATCCAATTATTGTTGCCAAAAATTGAACATGGTTCTTCTGAAAATTAGGTTTATGAATTTGAATCCATCTTAGAGTCAAGGGGACTTTGGGAACACATTTCTGTCAGTACAAAAATTGAATTTAGTTTGTGGTTATGTTAGCTTGATTTACATGGCTGAGTTGCTTCTTAATAACCTAAGCTTAAGGGGTTGATGGTTATTTAACATGGTATTAGGTTGTCCTTCCAATCTTGTGTCATTCTTCGCATGTACAAGGCCGGAAGTATTAGTGTTAACTTTGATCATACAAAATTGAGCTACTTTCTATTGGCATATGCTATTTTGGTATGTTAACAGACTTATATAATAAATAGAAAACTGAAATCTATTTGAAGAGATTAGTAATGAAGTCACTTGTGAATAGAGCAGTTCTGTTATAATTTTGTTTGGAAGATTTAAATTATTGGATCTCTATTGTTATACGAGTCAATTTCCAAAGTAGCTTTAGTATGAAATTCTACTATTTTTCTGCTGACAGGGAGCAAGTGGATTTTGTCTGGCTATACAATCAGCAAATGAAGATATTGGAACAATTGGACGTGAGTATGCACTGATCTCATCTTCAGTTTTTATCAGACACCTCCTGCTCTCACTTATCTTTGTTTTATGCCTTGTTTTGACGTTTGCCTGAATTTTTTCTCCTGTTAAATTAATATTTTTGTTATTGTAAAATTTTTTTCTAATGCAGAAAACTTCATGACGGGATACAGGATGGTATTTGATAGAGAAGCTTTGAAGTTAGGCTGGTCAAACTCCAACTGTATGTTATATATATATATATATATATAGATATATATCCTCTTGATGTTACAGGTGTTTCCATGTCTAAATGTAGTGTGGCCTGGAACTAGCTACCCATGTGCCAGCTGTGCGCATAATTATCTCACTTGTTTACCTTTTTTTTTTAAAACTATTTATTGTGTCCTCCTAGTCTGCTGAATTAGCTTGGACTTAATCATGGAATCAACTAATTAATTAGTTGATGTTAGGAGCTCTTTCTCTTTCCTATATTGATGTTAGGAACTCTTTATCAATTCTGCTAGTGTACACTTGCAGGTGAAGATCTTAGTGATGCGAAGAATATGACCCTAAAACCTCCAAAAGGAACACCATCAAATCCGTTGCCTACGAATGAACAGCAGAGTACCCCTGGCGACCAAGCAGTTGCTCCTGCAGTTGCTGTAAGAGCTCCCTCTGAACCATCAGCCGCCTCAACTCGGCTCATTTCACCATGGATTTGTTTGTTGAGATTCCCACTGCTTATCGTATTAATTCTTCTTTCGTCTCCTTGGTGAATCCCGGCACTTCACTAGTTCTGTGTAGTCTTACATGTAAATGCAGGATTATCTCATTCTCTTTTCCTTCCTTTATTGCCTTTAGTTTTTACCATTCTCACTTCCCACTCCGTCTACCCCATATTCTACTGTTTTGTGATCCAATGGCACAAGTATTATTATTGTTGTTTTTTTGCTTTCTTATGTGTCATTGGATTGATTAGGGCATCTAGAGACATGTTGTACTTTTTTTGGTTTTATAAATATATATATATATATATATATATATTTTCCTTATGGGTATAATATATTTCGGTATATAGTTACTATGTCGTTGCTAACAGTTAACGTTTAATTGGTCATTCACCCAGCAAATTCTGATTGCTTCTGTTTTATGAAGAAATCATGTTTTGTTCTTTTCAGTAAATAAGCATTTCTAAATATATTTTGTGAATCTTGAGCTCAACATACAAGTATTGTATTTAAGTAATTGCCCAGGATGGTGTTAAATCTCATAGTTAACTCAATTGAATTGGAGCCAAATAGACCTGAAATGGACTTGGGAGAAAACAATAATAATAATGTAACAGTGGAAAATAAATAGCAGAGTTGTAGATACAAAACATAAGAATCCAAAAGGCCAATTGTGTTTAGTGATACGTTGCAATCATGGTTCTGGTAACAATTATAATATACGCTTTAATAAAAATAAATTAATTTGTCGTGTTATTGTCTTTTTTTTTGATGACTTGTAGTGTTATTGTCTGCTTGCATAGTTTTGTGCCTAAAAGACGACAATAATTCTTAGATGTCCAACTACCAAATGACCAACTTGGTCTTATTGTAATTTGAATTTTGAATCATTGGCTGGTGGACTGGCTTTTATTTGCTATACAAGACTTGGTTTTAAATTACTCAAATTCTTTGAAAAGCTTGCCTCATCGAAAAGCATCACAAATATCAGAAGCAATTAATACACACACACATACATATAATGAGTAGCAAGAGAGAGGATCTTTCCTTTTCTCTAATTCGTTCAAAAAATATTTAATTTGAACTTAAAAATTATACATAATCAACCAATTAGATGTCAACTTTTTTAGCCATTGCACAAAACCATCTCTTGCGTATTGAACTCTCAAATATATGAAATTAACCAAAACAATAAAATAAATTTTAAATGGAGAAGCTTCATCACTATGCATTAGAGTTACACAGTTAAATTAAACTGTCATGAGAATAATTTTAAATCTATATCTATGTTATTATTAATATAGGAACTTGTTATGCATCACAAGCAGTAACTTCTTATGGTTGAGTTGAACTGCTTTTATTTGCTGCAGAACACTGACCTTGTTAGCTTGCAATGCACGGGTTTATGTAACTGTGAGATTGGCAAAAAATTTGGTAGCTATATATAGAACCAGCTTTACACAATATGAGTCTCATGCACATATAATAATTAAGACCAAATGGTATAAATATATATATATATATATATAACAAGCATGCTTCGGTTGCCAATAATACTCTTTGTTTCCTTTACACATGGACACTGGGGATGTGGGAGAGAGTTCTATGTACTTGGTCTCTGGATTTTCCAGACCAAAAGACAGCCACTATATCCTGTCGAAATCCGATGGCGCATGACACATTCTATATATTTTTACATTGCTTATATTATACATGATAAATATATGTATGTATATATTTATTGGTTATTATAATATTAGTTCTGTACATGCACGTGTGCATGTTTTTGTTTTCATCTTTAAAAGGTGCACTAAAATATCCACCTTACCGACTCTTCTGAACCCTTTCTTTTATGTATTTTATTTACGCATATGTAAAGAAATGAAGTATTGACTTTTTCTCAGTGGGCATCGAGGTGCGTAGTTTTTGGACTGTATCATTGATGGATCATAGAAGACAAT
This sequence comes from Rhamnella rubrinervis, assembly GCA_007844105.2. Taxonomy (NCBI): domain Eukaryota; kingdom Viridiplantae; phylum Streptophyta; class Magnoliopsida; order Rosales; family Rhamnaceae; genus Rhamnella; species Rhamnella rubrinervis. The sequence goes on along the minus strand of CM017584.2, from coordinate 10,513,345 downwards.
ACAGGAGGTGATCGAAGCTGAGCAATTATTAATTTAATTTTGTTGCTAAAAGAAAGCATCAATTGCCTTTTGCATGCATTCATAGACTATATATGTTACATATTATGCAAACTTTTCTCTTCAATATTTCCTAAAGTTTTTGCCTTTGAATAAATAAACAAAGAAGAAAACCGAGCAACCTAAAAAGCAATCCAAAAAAGGCACATAAAAAAGGGACTCCCCAACTTTATATAAACAACTTTTTAAAAATCTTTTATTGGCCAGCGCCTTTAGAATATAATTCCACAATAGAAAAAGGCCTTCGTCTCCCACCATTTGCTTTTTGTCCCAAAAATGGGAATTGGATGGGTACGACAAGTTTCTAAAACAATGAAACTCAAAATCAACCTATAGTAGTACGACTTCTAAGTCCTACTCCACCATTTTCATGGTATTGATCATAATTTTGATATAGGAGGTGAATATCTATTAACCCAATTGAAGCTTTCTAATTGTTAATTTCATGGTTTTTCATATATATATATATATATATCTTAGTCTTCTTCATTTTAGTGTCAGTGCATGCATTTGACTGTATATATATACTTCAATTGTTTTTTGGTAAACATATGTATATATATATATATATATATACACTTTGTATATTAATATACTTTAGTATCTTCTAGATTGGCAAAATTTAGATTAGGACATTTTAAAATTTTCTTTAGTAGAGCCCCTTTAGTTTCCTAACTTTTTGCCAAAATTTCAGTGCATGTGAGGCATATGACTTGAAGCTATTACAAATTCTTTGTTTCATTATTATTTTTTAATTATTATTATTATTTTTTCCTTCTGAATGTATATGTTAGAAGGTGATTAGTTTTCAAGGTTTCTCATATAAGCTGGAAGTTATATTGACAGACAAGTAAAAATTTCTATAGGAAAACTGCGGGAAGCTTTTTATGTATAGTTTACACACACCCTATATTTTAAATTCTTTGGTTTAATTTTGTTAATTAAACTTTAAGCTCCACTCAAGAAAATGCCAAATATGAATGGGTTTATGAGTCACAATTCAATAAAATATTATAGCCATTAATTTGCTTGCATTTCCTATGTGTATTAAATAGTTGTTAATCTCTATCTCTTTATTCTCTTTATTTTAATTTTTTAACTTGAGAGGGCGAGGGATTCAAACTCGCCATGTTACCTGAGAAAATAGTTACTTTGCTACTGGTTGTCCAAATTGGACGCCTCTAATACCTTATTAAAGAGGGAATTAAAAACATCTTATGCAACAATTTAGAAATAATTAACAATATATTTAACATTATAACTATCCTGAAATAGGTCATTAGGGAATACTGTAACATGTCTCTTTAGTTTTAATAAAGATATATAAATAATTGGAACCTTAAAATATAGACACATACATGTATGTGTGTATCCTAGTGCCGATATTGGGAACTCACCCTTTTTTAATATACGAGTGTGTTGTCCAAATGCAACCTCTTGGACTTTATGAGAGTCATTCTCAAACTTTTATTTGGTCAAGTTCCATACAGCTTTCATTAGATCAGCAACGTTTTAAATGTATGTATATTCTGAAATTTTCATTTGTGGGAGAGGTTAATTATAGTGCTTTTTTCTTTTTTCTTTTTTTATACAAAAGCAAGAAGGTTTACATCACAACTTGTTAACAAAAAAAGAAAATAGCAAAGAGGGTTTGCATAGCCTGGACATGGTTTACTTCTCACAACTAGTTAAAAGTTCAACCCACAATAAAAAAGATTTTAACTTTTTGTGAATATAAAAAAACTTAAATATACAAGTTTAGGTGGCCTAATTCACCATCACTTTCTTTTGCATTATCATATTGAAATAAAGGTGCGAGCTTTAAAAATCATGGTTAGGCAAGATCATATTGGCAAATAGTCAGTGAGAATTAATTTTCTACCTGTTTATTATTTATTTATTTTTTTTGGCACTAAGAGAGTAAAGAACTCATTGCCTTTTGTTCATTTCTTAATATTGGTGAAAATATGTATATAGGATATACAAAACCATTTTTTTATGAATGGATATACAAAACCAATTAGTTAATCATGAAGGAAACAAGACTTTGGCTGTGGAATAATATGTACTATATAATTAACAACGTCCTTGTAATATATGCCTTGATCTTGTTCTTATTTTATATATGCATTAGAAATTACTGAACCTCCATTATGAAACCTAATCTATTATTTCTTTTACACTTTAGGAATTACTAATGAGCAATTATAAAACATAGTTTGTCAAGATATTTATTTTTAGACATTAAAAAAAAACAATTTTCTCCATCTCCATTATAATTGCTTTTTCCAAAAGTTATGCTTTTTAAAAGAGGGCAAGAATTCATGCAAGATTACCATGACTATATATTATTTTGGTATCCATGATTAATCTTAATTAAGTCGTGGGAATAGATGGAGTGGACCATGCATATATATATATGGTTGTCATTTAAATTATTGAGCTATATATACAGTTCAATGGGCATGGCCCTAATGGGGTCAATCGACTAAATGACAATCACATCCATTTATTTTTGTAATAATTATTTTATAAATTAAGCTTGAAGCGTTGTCCCTTTAACGTTTAACAACATTCTTTAAAATCAGAATTAACTTAAATTGGTAGATATTTTACAACTTTTAAAGCCCTAAATGCTTGCACTATTTATCTGTGTTCTAAATTGTATAAAAATAGGGGAGGCTTCATTGTTTAGCAACAATTTAAAACAAAATTAAATTCAATAAGACAAATTTCTACATATATTACAACCCAAATAGCATGTAAATACTACATTACATCTAGTAAGAATATACATTTAAATAATACTTTTCATCGTAAATTGTGCATTTTCATAATCCATATGATATAATTTTATATATTAAAATCTACCAATAAGACAAAGCCTTTTATATCGGAGTGTATCTATCCACTAAAATCATATTATATGAGTTGTGAATTTAGATAATTATGTTAAAGAACATTACTTTATATGATATTAGTGCAAATAGGTTTTCTTTTAACACACGTAATTAACTTTCTCATAGGGGGTTACTTTTTATTTTTGGTAAAATTTCTCATTACTGTTTGTAACTTTGTATAAAAAGTGGGTTTATGTTGTTCATATGGACTATAATTTTGCATTCTGCTTCTTAAACTCAAATGCATTCTCTAATTTGTCCATTAACATAGTCTTTCTTTTCTTTAAAAAATATAGGACTTAAAAACATATTTTTCCATTCCTAATCATCATGTTATATTATATTCATACCTTACTATTTAAAGCACAGAAAGGCCCCAAACATGTATATGGTTGTTGGGAGACATTGAACATACCTTGGAACAATTATATACATACATATATATATATATATTTGTAAAAGATTTAATTTAAAGAAAATATGTGGGCCTATTAAGGAGGAGGTGGGAAGCATCGAAAATATAAAAAAGGTAGTGGAGCCGGTTGAGTTTCATAGATTGAAATTGAAACAATAATGTAGATTGAAATTGAAATAATAATGTGAAAACAGCTTTGTCCCAGCTGTGGCCGCAAGCCAAACGCGTCACTAGTTCTGTTCCCTGAAAACTAATACTAATTTTGGGAGTGCGTAGAGAAAATATCTGCACCAAACTGAGGCTTCCCTCTATCCCTCATCATATTTTCAAAATACCAAAGACACCACTATTCATTTGTGATTACTCTCCTAACGGCACGGCGAAGGAGCTGTGAAGGAGCGTGGCAAAAGTGACTTTTTACTTGAAACCCTTATTCCTTGAGGCTGCCTTCTGAGTGTTTGCCAATCAAATCCCAACCCCGAAACAGCTCACGAGCAAGAAACAATGGGGACCCACCCACTAGCCCTCCTGCTGGGCAGCTCTTGGCATCTCCAACCGTTGGTTCATTCCACGCGGCGATCATCGGGTGCCATGTTTGGTGGCGTTGTTTTAGAACGTGGCAGCGGCTTTCGCTTTCTAAAACTGATTATTTTGGAAGTGTTTTTTAATCATTTTATTAATTTATTTTAGACTTTGAATTGAAGATCTCTCTCTCTCTCTCTCTCTCTCTCTGTGTTTCTGGTTTCAGGATGTCTTTTTACGTAAATGTTGCTCTCATAGGTTTGTTTATCAATACTTACACATAGCTTAGGTTCTTGGAGATGTTTTTGCAGCCATGTCCCTGGCTTTTCTATAGTTTTATAATCTTAGCCATCATTCTTTTGATTTCCCCCCCCCACCTTATTTATTTTTTGCATTCTACACCCTCACTTCATGTAGATTCTCAAGTTTGCCTTGCTTTTCTAAAGACTATTGAATTCCATTGGATCTAAATTTAAAGAAATAATTAAGAACGTGCCCACAATAATTTTGACATTTTAGATAGACTAGCTACATGATCCTTTTATGTACATTGATGCAAGGAAAGGACAATAGTTATAAAAATGAAAATTCGTAAAGGTCTCTGCACATATATATATGTGTGTGTGTGTGTGTGTGTGTGATTTCAAAAAATTGAATAGTACATATAAGAGGAGAAAAAAAAAATTGTAAAATAAGAAGGTAAAAAACGTGGTTTATTCTAAACTCTATATTAAAAACTAGGTCTACCATCTAACATTTTAATATTCACGTGGTTGGTGCTTTTGGGAAGGTAGAGATATGTGATATAGGGGTATGAATGCAAAACTATGTTCTTTGTTTCCATTCTTGCTCTTGAAGGAAGGAAAGGTTTATTATCTTCCCCTCTTGAGAAAACAAGAAGACCACTATTATATGGGAAGATCAAGATATGAATCTCCCAAAAAAAAAAAAAAGGAAAACAAAAAGAATCAAGTATAAAGCTTTGGTTTACTATTATAATTGGGGGGCCACCACCTTTCTCTGTTTGAATCTGATAAAAAAAAGGTCTATAGAAGAAGTAGACCTATGTAAAAGAAAGAACTCAGAAGGAAAACTAAAAAGAAGGTTTACAGTGAGAGAGAGAGAGAGAGAGAGAGAGAGAGAGAGACCTGCCTTATAATAACCTTTTTATTTTCTGTGTGTGTTAGAAGGCAAGGAAAGAATCCATTGTAACAAGCAAGGAAGTTCCTTGCAGTTTCTTAGAGAGATCAACACACTCAAATCTTTGTTCTCTCTTTCTATATATATGTATATATATAATTGCTTGCTTCCACCATTTCTACAAAACCCATTTGCTTAAAACTTTTATTTTAAGCCTTGTTTACCTCTTCTTCTATTCTAGTTTCTCCTTTACACTTGTTTCATAAAACCACTCAAGCATTTGTTCTTTGCTGTCTAGCTCAGTAACTTTCTACTTTAAGTCTTTCATTTCCATTAACCATATTTTCTAGAGCAATCCAAGAAGGCAGAGAAAAAAGAAAATGGGAGTTGGAGGGACTTTGGAGTATTTGTCTGATTTAATGGGTAGTAGTACCCATAAATACAAGAAGAAGAAGCAATTACAGACTGTTGAGCTGAAGGTGAGAATGGACTGTGATGGCTGTGAGCTCAAGGTTAAGAAAGCACTCTCTTCCTTAAGTGGTAAGTGAAATTTTCTTTCCCCATTTTCTCTCTGTTTTCTTCCTCTGTTTTTTTACCATCAATCTTTTTAGACTTGCTAAAATTTGAGATTGAACTGTGTTTGGTCCAGGGGTCAAATCTGTGGAGGTAAACAGGAAGCAACAGAAGGTAACAGTAACTGGGTATGTTGAAGCAAACAAAGTGTTGAAGAAGGCCAAGTCAACAGGGAAAAAAGCGGAGCTTTGGCCGTATGTTCCATACAGCTTAGTGGCTCAGCCTTACACTGCTCAGGCTTATGACAAGAAAGCACCTCCTGGATATGTTAGGAATGTGGAGTATACTGCAACTACTGGCACTGTGACTAGATATGAAGACCCTTACATCACCATGTTCAGTGATGACAACCCAAATGCTTGCTCTATCATGTAGTTAAGCTGAAGAAAACAAAAAACAATACCATAACCCTTTCCTCCCACATCAATCTTTACCTAGAAAAACCACTGTAAAATGTCCAATGTAGGTTTCCTTTTTTGTATTCTATTTTGTTTTCTGTGATTTCTTTCTATATAGGAAGACAAGAAGAAAAAGCCTTTAGTGATTTGATCAATTTTTGTCTTTCTTCTTTCTCTCCACTTGGTCCTTGACACCATTGTAGTTTTGAAGTCAGTGGCTTCTTCCTGGGGTTTTGGGATAATTGGTGAAAGTAGCATTTCACTTTGTTTTACTTGGTCTTTCTGTATGAAATCTTTTATTGTTTTCTTATTTTTACCTGGGATGAATTTGGTTTTCACTATAAAGAGAGTGCAAGGTGGGTACTATATATGTGAGGGTGCTATACGTTTCTTCATGAAGTAGGAATAGTTGAAGTTTTGTAAGCAGAGACCAAAACTATATGGTGAACCAAAGTGGAATTTAAAGGGCATTACAAAGCCTACCAAATATGTTTGCCTATCATCAAATTGCATCCAAAATCTGACATAATAAAAGATTTTCTTGTTACTAATATTCAGATTGTAAAGATGCAATGTACACCACTGTACTTCAAAACGAAATGTTTGTTAAGGAACTCTGGCTTTTTCAATTAACATTACATTACCTAATCCTCAGGTTTGTAAATGTCTTTGGCGCTAGTATTCAAACGCACTAATACTAACGTTTAAATTTGTTTCAAATCCATTAGGTCCCCCTATAAGAGCTGAGGCAAGCAAAATTGTCAAACAAAAAGCATAAACTTCTTTTTCTTCCATCCTTTCTAACGTGTGGAAAGAATCACCTTTATCCTTTATACTTTCTTTTTTCTTTTCTTTTCTTTTCTAACCCTTTCTCTGTATATAGGAAGCGTAAAGAGGGAGGTCGGTCCGAGAAACAGAGCATTTCAAGTTCAAAATTTAAGAGTTTCAATAGTGAAATTGTACACAAAAATCAACTTATTACAGGAAATGAAAGTAACATATGTGCCATAAAAGATCCAAATTGACCCTACTTTTAAATGTAATTAGTTCTTAAAAATCAGTAGACAGCCATCATTTAAACTGTTTAATTTACAAGAGACAAGTGTGTATCAAAATACATAAATGTTCTAAGGAACTAGGGGTCTGAGAGCTTGCCAATTTTCAGTGTAAATATTTCAAAGGAAAGTCCAAGTTAAATGTGGGATTGGATATCTGATTTGCAAGCCATGTATACAAAAGGAAATGTAGCTTTAAAAATGCCAATATTCCCATCTCAACTTCTGCCCAACAATGTAAAATTTCTGTTCTGGTTGCTCAGGAGGCTCCCATTTCTATGTTATTAAAAGAATTTAGCCGCGTTCACTTTCTGTTTCCGGAGTAGATACCGACAAAATTAATATCATAGACAAGAGTAGCATTGCCAGGTATATTGCAGTCACCTATATGAACAGATAGCGTGTAATGTCAATGTCCAAATAATTTCAGAATGAGTGCTAGTATATGTTAAAATTTTCCTCATGCACTAGGAAAAAATCAATCAAAACTTGAAAAGCATATTGCATTCTGAATTTATCAGCACCCAGCATCAAATTGAAATTTAATGGACTTTGCTTAAATGAAGTCAAATTTTAAGATTGGCTGATCTAGTATTTTGACACAAACACATAAAGACAAACCAAAAGGTGAGAGAGGAGGAATATTTATTAAGTAATTTATGACTTCTTCAATAATGTTGTAACCAAATTCTATGATTTGAAAAGGGAAAACATAAGATATGGAATTTCATATATATAAATAAGGACTCACCTGAGAAGCAACCAGCAGGTTCTGGCCCATAAGCCAGGTGTGGAGGAATATGAAGCTTACGTTTTCCTCCTGTGAAATATAGGCAAGGTGACAACTCTTTTAGGCAAATGATAAGCAAAATATACAACAAGAACCAGCAGCAGATGCAAATGTAGCAAAAGTCATACCTACTGCCATTGGTGGTACTCCGTCACCTCCAAAAATTCCCTGATCCAAACCTTTAAGGATCTGCAGATCAGAAAAGGATGTACAAGATAAATTTGACTGATATAGCAAAATGAGAGCTAAAAGAGGAATTTTTGTGTAAATTAGATTGGTGTTTCTATTTTCTTTACTTTATTTTGCATCTTATCTATCATGGGAGAAGGGAGAATTATTTCAAGTGAGATAAAACAAATTATTTCGACTGCTCTGGAGATACTAACTGAACATATCTATAAGGCCTTGGTTATGAAATTATTTTCTCCACAACTGTTGGTTTCTCCAGCCTGCTGGTTGCTTATAATGTATGTGATGGCCATTTTCAAGCACCATAGATTGTGGAAAATTGAAACTTGATAGGAGCTGCTATGTAACCTAGATATGAAAATCTTTTCACCAATGCATAAAATTCAATTTGTCCTTTACAAGGAGTCATAAGAAAAACAATACCAGTAGTTCTGTTAAGTGAATATGTCACATAAAATTGAGCACAAGAAGAAGATGATGATGACGGACAGAGGACAAAGTAGAGGTTCTATTTTGTTGTCTCACAAAATTCTAACACTGATTAAAGCAATTAATTTCAAATAAAATTCCTTCAAGAGTAAGAAAAAAATTCTTTCTTATGAGTAAATGAATTGAACAAAATTCTATTTCCTTGTAAGTCAAAGTGAAATTTGTCTAAATGTCCCAAAAGCATACAATATATAATTCTTCTTATTAATACAGTAATTGAAATGGTAGTTCACTGAGGATGAGATGTGATATTCTCAGAACTGAGTTCAGCGACTAATTCACTGGACACATGACACAAAGTTAGTCGTGTGACTGAACAAACACGAAATCCAGATGACATGTTGACAATGTAACCTGACAAATGAAGAGTATAGCACTGTCCCGATATCTAGAAACCTTTTTAGTAAAGATAAATGGAGATTATAAAGTTAAGGCAAAATGTTTCCAATCAAATAGATTGTACATAATGAAATGATAATGCAGCTAAGGAAATTTTGTACCTTGCCAACACCAATGCGCATAGTGAGAGGTCTACCGCGTTTATAGGTACTGTCAAAGACTATACCATCTGCAAATCTGGCAGTGTAGTGAACCTGTATTGAGAAGAACACAATAAATCCATTTAACTCTGAATGCTCACCAAGGATAGGTTGTTAGAAGGTATGTTTATGGTGGGCAGCAAGACCTATAAGCTTTTTGGTTTTGGCGAGTTTCTTGCAAACAAGTCCACAAAAATCCTTGGAGATTGCAATTTGAGATCCTTCTCAGAAGTGCAAAAGAATACAAATCCATATAGCAAATCCTTAACTGGTTTTCATTGGGAAAACGAAATCGTAAACGCTTTCGTAGTCAGCATATCCTACAACTCGTGTATTTTTTTTTTACTATTCAATTATTAAAGGAATTTGGTCTGTAACATTGGTTTTTTTTTTTTCCTAGGTGTCTTCGAATCTCTAATTCTGTATTAGCTCTTTTGGTAATTAGGACAGAGTGACCGGTGAATTGAGCAGGGTGGAAATGTGGAATCTTAGTCATTTGAGTTGAAGCTCTTTCTTACATGCTTGGGGATTTTCCTTCCAAACAAACACCCCCAAATCCTCCTCCAAAGTTCATATCCCACAAAAAAAAAACTAGTTTAATTTTTGCAGTTATTGAATTACGCACAAAAAGGAAAAACTGAACAAAAAGTAAAATGACCCAATAATAATAATAATAATAATAATAAAAAGCTCATCAAAACCTGAAATTGAAAACTCACATTGATGAGCTCGCTATAAGGAGCTTTCTCACCAGTTCCAGGGGAAAGATCACAATAACCAAGCCCAGAAGGAACAAAGTTGAGTACGCAAGGTGGGTCTGCAACAGTGGCGTAGTACTCAATTCTTGTGGCGTTAGCATCCAACGGCGCAAAACTCAAAACCGAAGCTGCCAAAAGCCCAATTCCCATATCCAACACGCTCTTCTTGGTCACAAAATGTGAAGCAGCGGAAGAGAGCTTTTTTGCAATGTTGTTAGGCTTTGATGAAAAAGTACATGTAGAAGAAGAAGAAGAAGAAGAAGGTGGGTTCGTGGGAAGAGGAGGATTTAGTAAGAAAACACTGATGGGTATGAGTCTTTGCAGTGGTAACGGCTAGAGCAGAGATAGCCATGTTTTCTTCTTAGAGACGCTATCTAGAGCTCTATAGCTTCAAGTTTGTCTGGCTTTGGCTTTGCATAGTAGGAGATTGAGTCGGTGTTTCATTGTCAAAGAAGAAACAACGGATACGAAGATAGGGCCCCACATCACGATAGATCTTGACCGTGAAATTTGGATAAGAAATGATGATGCCTTAAAGACCTTTAAAAGTTTTGACAAAAAATTAGTCACCTTTTTTTTTTTTTTTCTCTCTCTTCTTTTTGGGTAATAATATTACACAATTATCTGTTTTAATTGAAAAAAAAAACACATAAACAAAAATATTGCTCACTAATCAAAAGACAAGTTTGGAAATATATATATATATATTTGGAAATGAATGGTTTTTTTTTTTTTTGGGTTCAATTTTATAAATGTTTTTTTTTTTGAGATAAATGTCTTGGCTTTATTAAAATGTTTTGTGAAACTTATCATATTTGAAATTTAATTATTAATGCTCAATACCTTTTTGTAAGTTGGTGATGGAGGGTCAAAGTAAAAAGGTCAACACAATCAGAGCGTTAGGTGATTAGAATGTAGAAACAGCGAGAGTGAATTTGGACCGTTCATCAGCACCTTCACCAAAACGAACTCTTCCACTCTTCAAGGTTGACCCTTTCTTCTTCTAACGAATTAATCAGAGAGTACACCCCCAATTCCTGTTCTTACCACTCCAACCAACGACACACAAAAAAAACAAAAAAGAAAGAGAGAGCCAAAATCAATTTTGAAGTCCTTGCAAAAGAGCTATGCCCTCCAATCCCTTGTCTCTTCCTCTTCATCAAAATTCTTCTTCGTCTTTCTCTATTTTTTTTTTTTTATATTTAGTTTCTGAAAAACACATTGCTGGGCAAGAGAGAATTTAAAGAGAGATTATATATAGAGTAAATCTATAAATATAGAGGAAATAAAAATGGGTCGTGTAAAGCTGCAGATAAAGAAAATAGAAAACAACACAAATCGGCAGGTTACATTTTCCAAAAGAAGGAATGGACTTATTAAGAAAGCTTACGAGCTTTCTATTCTCTGTGACATTGATATAGCTCTCATTATGTTTTCTCCCTCCGGTCGTCTCAGTCATTTCTCCGGCAAAAGAAGGTACTTTTATTTCCTCATTTCTATTAATATCTTTATATATAATAATTTTCATGATCCATGCATGCAACCCTTATGTTATATATTTATACGTTAGCATGTTCTGCATGTATGTATATATAGAAGGAGTATTTATGGTTATGCATATATATTGTTGTCTCGGTTATTCATGTTGACCTTAATATTCTTGCTTTAATTTGTTAGTTTTTTTTAATATCTTTTTAGTATGTATGTATTTATGTTTTTTTGTTATGAACTCCTTTTTTTTTTTGGTTTAAATTTAGAATTGAAGATGTGCTTGCCCGATACGTAAACATGCCGGATCATGATAGAGGAGGGTAAGTATGAATTAATTATGTCACAAATGAACCTTTTAGTTTTGCGAAATATTATTTCTATATATCTCCATCTGTATTATATATCATGCAATCTTTGAACTTTTTTTTTTTTCTTGCAATTTGGTATATTGCAGGGGTGTTCGAAATAAGGAGGTAAGTATTACTTAATTTACTTTTGAATGAAGTTTGAATATTGAGTTTCAAAAATAATTCATCAAAAAAAAGAACTACAAATTTGGCTCTTTTTTCAATCCCAATTTCATGCAGAATTTACTCAAGACCCTGGAGGAGCTCAAGACTGCAGATCTTTCTCTTCAACTTTCCAGGTAAATCTCTCTCTCACTATTATTATTAGCATAATTAATTTACTGAGTAATTGATGATCATTTATTTAATACGTTTATAATTGGTACCCAATTTTAATTTTGCGCGACACATTCTCATGCAGTCCTACGACGAATAACTCAAATTTAGAGGTACGTATGCTGCCAAATTTATGGCGTTATATTTGGAAATCTTTTTTTTATAAGATTGAATGAATAGGTACAAAGTTTAATATATGCTTTTAAATTATTTGACAAACGCATATATAGGAACTCCACCACGAAATAAGCAATTTGCAGCATCAGATTCAAATGGATGAGCAACATCTCAGGTTACTCCTTCCTCTCTAAAAATATGATCGCAAATTCAATTTTATGAAAATTCTAAAATTTAATTACTCTTTTTTCTTTTTTGAGTAAATAAATTTAATACTTATTTTCTTTTGTTTTTTATTTAAACAATCTCAAGGATTTTTGAGCCAGACCCTCTATTGATCACATCAATGGATGATCTTGAAGCATGTGAGAAAAACCTCTTGGACACATTGGCACGTGTCACTGAGAGGAAGGTATATGTATATATAGAGCTACATACTCTGCATTTTTACCCGCAATTAGTCAAAAGAATTCTGATACTCCTAAAATATATTTCTGTACTATTAAAATAATGATATATAATGTCACATTAATATTTATACTTATATAATATTATTCTAATGGTACAAGACTACAAACTCTAAAAATAACAGAATTTTTTCCCAGTTAACCTTATTATTGACTATTTATTGTTATTATTTATATGGTTTTTTCTTTATTGCAGAAAGACTTCCTTAGTAACCATTTGCAAACTTATGACCCATCAAGTGTACAGGTATAATCTTTACCAACAAAATTAAAAAAGCGTACGGGTATAATAAAAATTATATATATATATATATATATATAACTGGGTTTCACTTTCATTTTTAAAAAGCTCTTTAATCTGTTCCTCATAAGCACTTTCTATAGATTTAAAAAATTTCAATGTGTGTATATATATATATATATGTATATAATATAATATAACTGAATTAATACCCAAATTAAAATGCATGCAGATGTATTTGGAAGCACAGGATGGTGCAGCCTCTTTTGAAAATGAAGTTGCTAATTGGTTGCCCGAAGAGAGTATCCAAAACGCCACACAAATCTGTGTAGGATCCGAATCATCTTGTGTCCACAACACCCCTAGGTGGGCTAAATGTTTAATCTTAATAAAAAAGAAGCTTACTCAATAATGTATATATATATATATATATATATATATTATTTTGGACCCAACTATATAGTTTTTATTGCATTTTCTTTTAAAAAATATTTTATTTTAGTAGACTTTATTTATTTATTCTATTAAGTATTTGTCATTTAAAGGAAATATCATAACACCATTTTAATTACCTTTCAAAGAGTGCATTGCCTCTTTGAGTTTTGAGTGAAGAAGACAAGGGCTATGTATTTTTTTTAAAAAAAGAAATATAATTATATTAATATATTTTCTTGAATTTTTATAAATTCTAATGAATTGGGTATTTTCAATTAATTCATTAATTTCAGGGCACATTCTACAACACCAATATATGATCCAATATCTCATGGGACGCATATAAATATGGACCCCTGCGGCATTGGAGGTTGCCATGTTGGTAACCAGGGCGGTGATGGATTACCCTCTTGGCACCATAACTACACCACCAATGAGCTCCTCTCTGCTTTCATGTCCCCTGATTCTCTCTCCCATCAAGGCTAGATCAGTTAATTGTTTCGCTCAACATGTGTTTGTAAAAATGTTCGTGTGATTTTTAACAGAGTGTTTGTGTTTGATATATATATATATATATATATATAGCATGAGATTGCAGCACCCACTTATCTTTTGGGAGTATATTTATGCATTTGCTCCTGATCATGGCTTAAATCGATCAGATTTGTTGAAAAATGTAGGTTATGACAATAAATCTAGTTTACGAATTGTAAAATGTTTCATTACTCGAATGTATCACTAAAATCATTTGATTAAATAAAAATTTTGGGTACAATAAAAATTTTTATTCTCAAATATATCAGAGAGATTTGCAGCCATTGTGGAAATTTTATTTTCCTTACTAGTACCACCTTGGGGACAAAAATTATAAAATATTATAATTTACAATCAATTCATTCAAAGTTTCCTTTTTTAAGGACAAATTTTCACGTTTAAATTATGTATAAGATGTATTAATACACTACCACATTCATGTGGAAATCCTAGTTCAAATCCCCATTTCACTGATGATGCCCGCAGCAGCATCATGTAGACTGCAACACCAACTGCCAGCAAATGCAATCTACCAAATGAAGCAAGCTCTGCTTTTCTAAATTGTAAAATGAACTATGAGTACCATAAGATTAATGTTATAGGAATATTTTTTTAGATAAAAAAGATATATAACTATGATAAAGAGCCAAAGTTATTTTTGGCTATATGTTTTTTGTTTTCTTTTTCTATTCTATAGGCCGTGACAAAGAATTGAGAGCTTAGATATTATTTCATCAATGAATTTGAGAGCTTGTTCTCCTCTACAAACACTCAGATTCAGAATGATATTTACAATTTGCTGCCTAGCTGTATAAATGAGGAAGAATGGAAGTTCATACGGATGAAGAAATCAAAGAAGTCCTCATATGGTTAACATTACGTCCAACTTAATATTTTGGCTGATGGGTTTTCTATGTAATCCCCTGTTTTGGGATTCTTTTGTACTTGAAGCAATCTATTTACCAAAATTAGGCAATGACAGAGCGAAAACATAAACATACCAAACCAAATAAAAATAACATATATATATATATATAGCCCCTATACATATAGAAAGAGCCAAAGTTATTTTATTTTTTTGGCTGTAGTAAATTTGGTTTTTTTTTTTTCAAAATCATTTTGTAAACAGAACAAGAAGAATAGAAAAAGACACTATTTGTAGCTGTGAAAAAGTAGATGATTTAATGGGTTTTGTACGAGTAGAGCAAATATGTACATGCTAGTATGGTTCTTGTGAGATTTGTGTAATATTTAAACATAGTCTTAGCTTTATCAAACATTATGCAAAGTTTATAGTTACTAAGAGAGGACTCTAAAACATAGAAAATGACATAATTTTTTTTTGGGACATGAATTAGAAAATGTCATGGAGGAATGCAAAGTTTATAGTTACTAAGAGAGGATTCTAAAACATAGAAAATGACATATAATTTTTTTTGGGACATGAATTAGAAAATGTCATGGTCATCCAAGTTGATCAGATTCTCAGCCAAAACAAAGCCATCCCATTCCAAAGAATAGTCATCTTCTTGATTTCCTGCAACACTACTCGTTACTTTGCCGGCGTCATTTCCCATCAAGTCCTGCTTAAATCCAAGTGAAAAAATAATAAATAAAATAATTACTTAAAACTAGGAAAAGTAATTACTTAATTTATGAAACATATATATGTAATATTGTAACTTATTTAAAAAGTCATTTAAATTCCCTAATTAAAACACAAATTAATAGCTGACCTCAAGAGAAATGTTGCAATTAGGCAAGAGCAATTCCACATCAGGATCAGAGGGTGGAATTGAATTGGTGATAATACGGGTTGGATCAGCTGGTGCATGTTGCTTCTCATTTGTGTCACCTTCTATGTAATTTGGGTTGAGGAAATCTTCACATTCTAGCTGGGATATAGTACTCCTGCAATACATATAAGATTTTGGGTTAGCATTATTATGAACAAATAAATATGTACGTATGTGTTTACCAATAAAATAAAATAAATTTTTATGTGAAATACTTTAAAAAATCTTTTAATTGAAATAAATATGTATATAGCTGACCTCAAGGGTGGATTGGCATTCATATTCATGCTCATGTTCATGTTCATGTTCTGATTTGAAGTGTGATCAGTGGGCTGCAAGTGAGGAGGCATTGGTAACATCACTATTCTCATTATTCTGCTTCCCAAAATAAATTATATAAATATAAATAAAAATTATAGAAAAAAATGTATAAGAATTAATTAATGAGCAAAAGTGGTTCCAATTTCTAAATAATATTTATATTATTCAAATATCATAACCAAAACACATTTTAATTTTCAAATTTTAAAATCACTGTAATATATACGATCTTCTTTCTATCATTTTTTTTTTCTCAATTCAAGAATCAAATTGATCACCATATTCTCTGTTAGTGCATGAGATCTAATTACTTATATTATATATACGAAAATTTATTTAACTATTTAGCAAGAAGTTTATATCCAGAGAGTACCAAGGGTGAGATTGCAAACACTCCAAGTGGTTGATTTGGATGAACAATATTCCATTCCTCTGCTGTGCTCTCTTGATGCTACAATTTTCCAAAATTAATAATGAATTTATTCGTAAATTAAATAAAGAAGAATTTGATCATTATTATTCAATCATATGATTTTAAAAACTTAAATGGTGTATTTAAATTACAAGAAATTAAGCACCTGCAATATTTGAGGATAGGTAGTAGTATAAGTGGTTGAAAACGAAGGCTGTGGTGCCAACAATGGTATTCCAGATTGTTGAATCGATTGGAAGCCGATTATGGGGAGCTGGTTATTATTGTTGCACATGTAATTATCTGCCACACCAAGTGCTCCATTACCACGATTTTGGTCACCAATAATTAGTTCTTGAACCATAGTGGTTTCTCCAACCTTGGAGCTCCTAATATTTAGAAAAGATTGGCATATGCAAAAAATGCACATATAATTAAAACACAAACAAGTGGTTTTTCCTAATATTTAATTTTTTTTACCATATAGTCCGATCTTAATTCAATTGAAGTCTTTATAGTTCTACCAATTAATACAGAAAAAAAAGAAGAGAGAAGTCAACAAACCTGTAATTAGGACTAATCCATGGATTGAGTTGTGAACGATGCTGGCTCGAATTAAGGTTTCGAGATCCCCAATACAGTTGATCATTTCCACCATTGTTGAATGAAACGTCTCTCTGTA
The DNA here is from genome assembly GCA_007844105.2 of Rhamnella rubrinervis. Classification (NCBI taxonomy): domain Eukaryota; kingdom Viridiplantae; phylum Streptophyta; class Magnoliopsida; order Rosales; family Rhamnaceae; genus Rhamnella; species Rhamnella rubrinervis. Next base: position 10,496,341 of record CM017584.2, on the reverse strand, counting down.
TCTGTTCCTTCTATTAATCATAATTGAAGTAATTAATATATATATATATGCTAAAAATGATTAATTTCTTTGTAATTATTATTACATTCAAGTACTATTTTTTGGTTATTTCTAGTAATAAAGTTTTACCTGAACTTTAACTTGTTCATTGGAGGTTGGCAATTTAAATAACATTCTCTGGTGAAGTTTAAATGGAAAAAAAAAAAACACATAAACAAAAAATCAAATAATTAAGTAGAAAAACAAGGACAAGGACAATATGGTGACGAAAGAAAAAAGTGAGATCAATATTATTAATTAAAACTAATTAAAGAGAATAATTAATTAATAATAAATTAACATAGTTTTGTGGAGTAAATTGATTTACCTTTTTATCATTGAGTCGGTGTAAAGACTCTTTAAGGTTCTTTTCACACCACAAGAGTTGAGCCAAAGAATGATCAAATGATGGGTCTGGCTCATAATCCCTTAAATTAAACCATAATATTTATGAAGAAATTCAAAAAACGTATTCGATATGTAATAGAGATGAAATGGCCAATGCCCACAAAATATGTATGCATATTACTATAATATATATGTGCTAATTAAACATATATTTTGTTTGGAAGAATTAACCTTACCTCAAATTAACCTCAAATAGCTCTAGTTCAACACTAGATTTTTTCATTTGAAGCTCCATATGCTATATATGAAAACACGAAATTAATTAATTAACAGTTCTACTGAACAAAAAATTATCAAGGAGAATGCCATTTTTATATTCTATTGTTTGTTACAGGTGATTATAATTGTCAAATCCAAAAATCATAATGGATTGAAGTACTTACATTGATTCTACGAGCAATAAATCCGTCACGTAAATTACAAAAAAGATGGCGACACCCAGCGCATCATGCGTAAAGAAAATTATATTAGAACACTCATTTATTTGGATACCAAAATTTTTTCTTAAAAAAAATATGGTATTTGTATCATTACATATATATATATATATATATATATATACACACGTCGCCTGTCAAAATATATAACTTATTTTTATTGGGTTATAGATTTGCATGAAATTACATAAGTAGTCCTAATCATGTCATTGTTTTCACATACTAATAGTTTGTAAACTTCTTATGATTTTACTAGTATTTGGTTACCACTTATAAGGTTCTAATGATTTTTATTAAGTACAATATACATGTATTTTCATATATAGTCTTTCTAAAAATGTTGAATACAACACCTTAGACTAATTAAATTATCATAATTTTTGTGAAAGGAAATGAAAGGGATATATATATATATATATATATATATATATATATATATATAATGCTATGGCCTTCTTATGTCACTTTAAATAGATCTAGGAGTTTAATATTTTATATAGTAAAAATGAAAAATATTGTGAGATATATATATATATATATATAATGCTATGGCCTTCTTATGTCACTTTAAATAGATCTAGGAGTTTAATATTTTATATAGTAAAAATGAAAAATATTGTGAGTAAAATTTTATTCGCTAAAAGCTTAAATTAAAGAAAGCAATTGAGTCCAAATCCAATTCAGGAGAAGAGACAAAGGAGGGCAAACTTAAGGTTGGCCACCAAGCACAAGATCCATTGGCACGCCAACTCTAGGACAAAGTGAGGGTTTTCCTAAAATGGAAAGTTTGTTTCTCCAAACAAGGCTGGTCAAGACCCACCTTACACTAAAGTTATGTTTGATAGGAGAGATGGAGTGTAAAAGAATGGAGTGATGAGGGGAGTGTTTAGTGAAAATATAAAATAGATTATATTAATTTTCTGTGTTGTTTAGTACGAGGAGAAGAAATGAGAATACAAAATATTAAAATGTGAAAAAATCTATTAGTTTGATTATAAAAGATCCCCGACCTCTAATTCTTTTAATAATGGAGAAGTATTTTTGACAAATTATAATGAATTTGTCATCCATTTTTAAATCTACTCATTACGTCAGTCATTTCTATCATACAATTCTCACACCTTAAATCTCTTAACAACTCTCTCTTACCAAACTGGGCTAATTTGGAAAAATAACATGTCTTGTCCGTTGGGAGAGCTGATGGCTTCTCCACCAAGCGGATAGGACTTCCTACCGCATCATATTGAAATCATTGGAGAGGTTTAGAGACCGCCTCCCTGCCAAACCCAATTCAGATCCACCAATTCGCAACTGACACTTTAGCTGAGCTAGCTAAAACCCTAACTGAGGGTAGCGGGGAGATATTAACGGTGGCAACACGCCATATGTTGTGCATCCAACCACTACATAACCCAAGTATATAAGATAACGGTGGTAATTTTGAGAGTGGATGTTGGGAGAATCACAACACTCTTGGGTACTTAACTTTGAGAACTTTTTTCTCTCTCAGGGATCTAACCTACTTTCTTCCCTCTTTGGCAACCACACTAACCCATTATAAATCTTTGATTGCTTGTCTTACTAATTAGCTTATCCTTAGCCCAGACAGCATATGCTACCTCCAGTTTCAGTCTTTTCAGAGATGCGAACCTCACTCTCAGTCCATTGCTAGAGCTCAAGTACTCCACTCGAGCCCACTGGCTTAAGCCAAAAATCCAACGACAACAAAAGCCTTATTAATCTATTTGAAAAATGGGTTAATTAATATATTTGTTCAATTTTCCATCGGATACTTCGTTGATTAATATGTAATTGGGAAATATATAGCAATGGAGCTCCAAATGGCAAATGAAAATGTGCGTGTATGCATGTGTAGGGTATGTGTCATTGTGTGTCTGTGATATACATACATATATGTGTGTTTGTCTTTGTATACAGACACAGAGAAAGATAGAGATGGAGAGAAAGAGACAAACTGGTTGTTGAGAAATTGCAACTTGTTTTCGTCTCCCTTAATTACACGATCATACATCTTTAGCTTCTCCAGCTTCTCCTAAAAAAGAAAATTTTCAAAAATCAAATTTAGGGAAACGAAAGGGAATATTAATTGAACTTTATATATTATAATATTAGCCAAAGAATTGTCATGATCAATATCGAACCCATGAAAGCTACCTCAACATTCTTCATCGGACTGTATAATTTTAACCATTAAAATATATAGCAGTATCGTATTCACCAGCCCCCAACAAAAATGCACAAAAAAGATAAAGAAAAGAAAGCAATTAGCGACAAGTATTTGTCATAAAACACAGAGATAAAAGAGAGAGAAAATAAAGAGCTAGCGGGAACACTTTCTATGGTACTGTTGATGTCGTTTCTCTGCAGGTAGATCAATGTAACGTTCAATCACATCTTCAATCCTATTTCAATCAAGAAAAATAAAAAATTAAAGATGACGAAATTAATTAACCTGAGGGAAAACCGTGAACTAATAATGGATTAGCAATAACCTATTTCGGCTGCAGAACTTGGTGAGACGACCAGAAGGAGAGAAAGCCAGAAACAAAACGTCGACGTCGCACATGACAGAGATTTCATGGGACTTTTTAATTATACTGCTTCTACGCTTTGAGAAGGTGACCTGACACTTTGTTGAATTCTCTATTTTCTTTATGTCTATCTTCTTACCCATCTCTCTCCTTTTGCATGCACCAGAGAGACTTTCACTTCCTGAAATATGTATGTCAGAGAGATAGAGACAATTAGAGGAAGAAGACCTTAATTAGACCAGTTATAATTATAACTTGGAACATATAGAGGAAGAGAGTGAGAAAGTGGACCCAAAATAGACTGGCCCTTGGTCTTAAATTTTTGGCCCTGCCTGTGTAGCTTAATTTGCTCATAAGCATGAGGCTATTTATTTACAAGCTATATATATATATATATATATATATATTGTAGGTAGTAAATGAGGGTATGCATGCATGGACTCCATTGTCAACCCACTTTAGCCATGCCTTGCAATTGCCTCTATACCCTTTTGATAGCCACCTATTAGGAGGGAATCAGTGGCACTTTGACAGTTTGCTTTTGATCCTTTTAGAGTTAGATTGGTAATTTTGAATTGAAGGGAACTGTTGGAAATTTGTGGTTAATTGTGCCCTACATTGAAGGTCATACATGCATTTCAACTGGCATTTGTATATAGAAGGATACCTACCAAGTACAGTGAAAATCAAACACATACACCCTCATTAAAAAGCTCAAGTGTGTAGAAAGGCTTTGACAGTAGATTTCCTTTTGTTGAAGAATTTAATACAGAAATCACATTATTATTGTACCTTAAATGAATGTTTAGTTTATTATTATTTTATTCAAGTTTGTAATCTGGTCAATTAACAACTAACCACTTTTATCACTGAGCTACTAAGGAACTAATGGAGTTAAGGACGCCGACTCTCATTCATTATGCAAAAAGTAAAAATGTAAGCGGCTATTTTTAATTTTACTCTCTTTTTCTTTTTAAATAAAAGAATAATATATTGTTTCATCTCATTTTTCTATCGATTTTGTTCTAAAATATTTTCTTGTTAGTCAAAGGTAGAAATGGAAATTATAATTAATTAAATTAAGCAGCTGCATAATTTTATCCCAATATGTATACACAATTATGAGTTGCTTAATTAATTAAACTAACTCAAAGACTATATATGCATGTCTGAGCTATACATATTACTCCCAGCAACAACATTCTATAAGAATGGACCTGTAATTCCGATTAATGGACAAAAAACGCATTAACATTGTTCTTGGAAAATATGTGCATGAAAAAACCATTATGGTGGTAGGAAGATTAAGTAATTAGTTCAATTATAGAAAGTGGTCAGAAATTGACAAGAAAGCACCTTCTAATTTTGGTAATAATTATTATGATTTTTTTTTTCATTTATATTTATATTATTATTATTATTTGTTACTTTGAAATTATGTTCTAATGTGTATGGTGAACATAAATGCATTTATTTTTTATACCTTAGATTGATCTAACGCTTTTCTAAAAATTAGTGAATTTTCATCTTGTATTATAGTTGTACTTTTTTTTATACTTATAAATTTTTAAAATTATTTATTCGTTGCTCAAATCCGTTTCAAAATTCCCGCCAAAAGTAACCGAATAATCGATGCGAGCAACATCATAACAGCTCCAACAATTCTCCCTGACTAACGAACTTCACAAGTCCGAACGCCACGCGGTTTAAACACGCGCGTGAGAATTCCCTAACTAACTTCACTCTCCGTCAACTTCTCGTTTACGCTCGCTAGCATGTTTGGTTTATATACAAATCCCGCCCTCACTCTCTCTCTGCGCTCACTCACTCATTTCTCAAATTCTCTCTCTTTCTCTCCCAAACAAACACTTCGCTCTCTCCAATGGCGTCATCTGTGCCATTCGCTTTGTTCCGTACAGCGATCTCGCTCCTCCTTTCGCTCAGCTTCTCGAGCGCAACCTCTATTCATGGAGTCCAGCCGAGCACCTCCCCTTTTCATGGCCACCAAGCGACCACCGCGTCTCCGATGCTTGCAACCACATCTCCTCCGGTACCACAACCGCCATCGTCACCAACTCATGACCTCCTAGAGCACACGTTCTTCTCCCAAACGGCTCTCCTGCCGCCGGTCCTGTCTAATCTCGGCTTCCATGAGCTAGCCACTGCTGCTCCGTCTCTCACCGACTCCTTCGCGGCCTCCTGGAACGGACCTTCCACTCTGTTCGCTCCCTCCGACGCATCGCTCCGGACCTGTGTCTCTTGCTCGGTCCCTAACCTCCTCCGGGAGCACATGGTCCCTGGCCTCTTCACCATCGACTATCTCAGGAAGCTTGCCTTCGGTACGAAGATCGAGACCTTGAGCCCTGGCCGTTGTGTCACTGTCACAAGAGAGAGCTTCAACAATATCAGCATCACTGCTTCCAAGGTCTTCATCGGAGGTGTGGAGATCACGCAGCCCGATCTCTTCAACAATGGCCTTGTGGTGGTTCACGGCTTACAAGGCTTTATCTCTCCTCTCTCTCCGTTCTCTTGCGAGGTCGAGAGGATGACGTCGCTTTCCTTCCCGTTCAATCCTGATCATCGGGTTCAACACCCGATCCAACCACCGGTACAGCCTGCTATCATGCGCCTGATGCTCAGAGATGCAATGCTCAGGCTCCGGAACAATGGCTTCAGCATCTTATCACTCGCCATGAAGATCAAGTACGCCGACCTCGTGAACCTCACCAACATGACAGTGTTCGCGCTCGATGACGTGTCCATCTTCTCCGGTTCGCAGTCTTACATCAGCAACGTGAGGTTCCACATCGTGCCGAACCACTTCATGACCATGGCTGACCTTGAAAAGCTACCGGTGGGGACGCTTCTGCCGACATTGAATCGGGGTCAATCTCTGGTGATCACCACTGCTGCTGGAGGAGGAGTGAATATGGCGCCGTTGAGGATCAACTACGTGAGAGTTAGGGTTCCCGACGTCATGCGCAACCTGAAGATCGTGGTGCACAGCGTGTTCTTACCGTTCCCGCATATTCATCCAGTTGCTTCTGTGTATGATGATATCCTGGGAGGAGGATCGGGTGACGCGGGTAATCTGCAGGTGCCTGATCGGAACCTGCAAGGAATTACTTGTGCACCTCTGGAGGAGCGTGGTGGTTGTTCTGAGAGTCCTATGCAGCCTCTCGTCAAACCAGCAGTGGAGGTTGAAGATCACCACGGCCTGTGATAGATCACTTCTATCCCCCTCGGTAATTTCTTCAAATGGGTTTTGATGCCTGAAGCTTAGAAGCTTAATTGCGTTGCTATTATGTTTTTCATTTAGTTTTTGTGCTTCGGTCCAGTTTTAATTAGCTCTGCGAGTCTCCTTCAATAATATTGTTTGGATGTTAAATGATTGTCAAATCAAAATGTCCTTTTGTTGACTTCTTGTCACTGTTTGTCCAAATCGGTTTATGGGTAGAAACCTTTTGCAAATGACCTGTTTGTTTCTCTGCTTTTGAATGGTTTAGTTAATAATCTTGTACTGTGAATTTGATGCAATGATTGAATTGTACGTTGTGTATTTGAGATTGCATAACAAAATCTCAGTAAGAAAGTGAAACAAAACCCAAAATGATGAAGAATTATTTATTCTGACAAGTAAGATTAGTGATGACGTGTTTATGTGCAGATTTCGAACGATTTAAAAAGCGTGTGAAAATGAAGGAATTTGTGTATGTTATTTTATAGTCTTACACCTAACTTGGGCTGGTTGGGCTGCTAATGATCATTGTTGCTCTAAAATCATGGGTTAACGATTCAAATTAAACTCAGCCGTAGAGTTTTGTGGGTTTTGGGGGCTGTGCTCATGTCGAGTCATTTGACAGTTAAACTTGTCCAAAGCCTCTTCCAAGAGTGTTAAAGAAAAGTTATAAGTATTATATTAGTGACTTTTGTAATTAAACTCAATATTATTTCATTTCATACTCTCGTAATTAATAACTTTTGTAATTATTTCATGTCAATGGTAAATGTCAAGTCATGAAAGACTTTTTTCCACAATAGGTACTTTAGAGAACCACTAGGTAATTCTGAGTTTGAATTCCATAGGCCCTAATGACATTGGAGACAATGGACCCATAGGCCCCAATGGCAATGACATTGAAGATTTTTAATTATCAACAAAAATGTAAAAAATAAAAATAAAAAAGACATGGGAGACAAAAACATAGAAAAATTATACAGTAATGGATGTGATTGAACAAGTTCATGGTTTTGAAATTTCCAAACAACTGAAAGGAGAAGACAACTGTGGTATATTTATTTTTCAGACTAGTTTACTTGTCAACATCTGTTTTGAACATTCAAAATTATTAGCACATCTTTTTTTTTTTGGTAAATAAAATTCTTTGTATGTCTAACAATTGAATATATTAGCAATTGAAAAATTTTAGACTATAGTATACATATAAAAGAGTCAGTAAACAAATATTACTATGGCCTAGGTAATCCTCCTTTGGTAGCACCACAACCCATAATAGATGAAGGCAAATCTCCCACTTTCTCTATCCCTTCTTCAAAAACCACACCCATACCCATAGAGAAATGAGACTCGATATGGCAATGGAAAGCCCACACACCTGGGTTATCTGCCTTGAACCTCAAAGCTGTCCAGCTATAATTATGAACCGGCACAGTGTTCTTCATAATTGGGTTCACCAAGTTGTACTTTTTTGGGTCGTTATAGATGTCAAACTTCCCTTCCCCATACCCAAGTACCCAAAAATCATGCCCATGGAGATGCCATGGATGTGTCTCACTTTTAGTTGAATTCATACTATGTGCATTTTGTAGTATAACATCCACTGTAGTATTGAACTTGAGCCTGTAAATTCCATTACTAGAAGTCGCATTGGGGTTGTTTCGAATATTGTAAATGTCATAATTCACGAAGTCATATCCGTCCGGAGGTGGTGTCTGATCGAATTCATGGGTTAAGTTATGCTTGACTGCAATGAGATAAGGTGTGTGGGGATGTGTGAATGAGACATTATTCACAGACCAGCGGACGTAGCCATTAATTGAGTTCTGTGTATTGAGGAACACAATCATTCTGTCTGAAGTTTGAGGAGGGGTTACAATGAAACCTTGGCGAGACTTGATTGAAAGACTCTGAGTCAATCTCAGAGAGACATTGTCCCAATAAGGGCCTGTTGGTGGAACTGTTGAAGGTGATCTCCGAGGATGGTTTGGATAGTAATTGAGAATGGCTAAGCCATTTGTGGTATTGGGGGATCGGCTGACCACATTGGTTGTGATCCAGTAATTTCTTGATGGGTCTTTGTCTGCTTTTATTAGAACAGAGTATGTCTCACCAGAGTATATGAACAGGTTTTTCACCACAAATGGTTCCACATAATGGCCATCTGCTTCTACCACTGTCATATTATGATCCTGCATAAATATTTGAAAGAAAAAAGAGACAAAGTTACTATTGAACCTATCAACGAATATGTTTTTGAATGGCATGTGTGTAGGTAATGAAAAATATGTACCTCAATTTGAAAACTTAGGGCTGAGAGACTAGTTAAGCTACCGATCCTTAGTCTATAAGTCTTTCCCGGAATTACAGTAAGTGCATAAGGAGAGCATTCAGGATTTGATGCATTGCAGACACTGGCTCCTAAGCTTTGAGAGCAGTCGAATTTTCCTTTTCCTTGTATCAAAAGTGACTGAAAAATTCAATTTTGAACAAAATCCATTAGCCAAGTGCAAGTGAAAAATACAAAAGGCAAACACACACATACACACACAACAAAAAAAAAAAAAAGACAAATAATAACCTGAGGTTCGCCAACCCAAGAAAAGGGAATGGAGGACAATCCAGTGGCTAGCTCATGAGTGCTTTTGTGGTACCAATCATTAAGTATGATGCTTCGATCATAATCATAATCGAAGGGCTCAGATTTTCCATCGGGTAGTGATACACGAATTGATCCATATAGACCTGCATCTCTTAACATACCGTAATGAGCATGGTATAGATATGTCCCAGGCTGCAAAATAACACAAAGAAATAGAGACAAAATCAACATCAAAAATCAAACTTTTTCAAGTTCGTTCTAGAAGGTTGACATAAATGAGGATTACTCTGTACTAAAATCTTATACCCTGTCAACTACGAATTTATATGTGAATGTCTCTCCAGGCATTATTGGACACTGACTCACACCTTCTGTTCCATCACTCCAAGGTGTTCCAATCTGCCAAAACAAATAAAAATTAAAAATTATTGATCTAAATATCTGCCTCATGAGTATTGGAATAGAAAAACATATGCATGGTTTTGGTATTCTTTTTATTTACCTGTCGGATTCCATGCCAATGGACTGCAAGGTTTTCAGTCATCAAACTGTTCTTGAGCTCGACGACAACTGTATCACCCTGCTGAGCCATTATTGTTGGTCCTGGACTTTTCCCATTAATGGTGGCAACCAATTTCTTATAGCAATCAGGGGACTTGTACTCGTACTTGGCCTCCCATTTGTAACGCCTAATCTTTGCCTCCACGGTCGAAACATGAATCAAAGAGACAAGCAATGAAATAGCCACCAACTTTATTAAAATGCATTTTCTGAACTGAAACAGTTCCATCATTTCTTGGTTATCCAATTGATGAAGCCCCACCAGTCCTTGAAGCACTAAAAACTCCGAGGAAATTTAAGATTTGCAGCTTCTTCATATCAGCGTTTTCAATAAATATTAGTGTGTGTTTGTGTGAGTCTTGGGTCAAAAGTTGTGGCTTTGAAAAATTACTTGGGAAAGCTTGATAAAGAAAGGACCAGGTCGGAACAGATGCGAAACGAAGAAATACAGCGAATATGCTTGGAAATTTCTGCATAATTATCTTGTATACACACCTTGATTAGTGATCATAGATCCATAAACACATGCATAGTAGTGTCTGATCTTTGTCATCTTCCATACGTCACATCTCTGACTCTGGAAATACCTTTGTCGTCTTGTTGATCTATCTTTTTCTATTGTTTATCGGAGGAAGAAATAATAATAAATATATTAAAAAAAAATATTGAAAGAAATAATAGGTCTATGCATTTATTACTTTGGAATCGTCTATAAGCGTTGCGTTGACGGCTTTGCATGTTTGATGTAGTCGAGAAATTTGATTTTTCTAATTGACTTATCTAGACGTAGCTAGCTTGTAATTTGGTAATGTGACCGTAATTTTGACACAGTAAAAACGCGTTGAATTTTGTAAATCTTGATCCTGTTAGTGGGTAAACTTCAGGGAAAGTTTTGACTCGAGAGATGTGCTTTTATGTTAATTCATCTTTTAATAGGCAATAGGGTTTTGAATATTCTTAATTCAATTCAAATCTTTTTTTTTAGATGTGGAAAGCAGGAACTACACAAGTACCAAGAATGGTAATATAATATAGTATTATTTTCGTCAATAAGTTTACAAACATTATATATATAGATATATACATATTAATCAACATTAATTATAGGAATTTTCTTTATTTTTGGAAGATGGAGTTGTCAGAAGCTGCCAATTTGTCTACTATTTTCATTTTTTAAGGAATATATTTTGGTTTTTACCAAGTAAACAAAAATATTAGAAAATATTTCAGCAAAGGAAAACTTATAAGAAAAAAAAAAGGGGAAAAGTTCCCAAGCAGATCCGAATTGATAACTCTAGCAGACGACACGATCTTGAACAATCAGATTATGAAAATAGATTCTTATGGATTGAGATCAGCTGTGCAATTAAAATTAGGAATAAAAAAATATAACATAGAACAAATATATGATATTGGAAAGGCCAACTAGTTGGTCTATTCGAAATTATTAATGTTTGATTATTGTTATTATTATAATCAAGCAGAATTATATGTTTATGATTAAAGTTATTGTTGTCGCCTGCAAATTTTCTATAAAAGATAGTTTCATAGAAATTAATAAATTAAATATTCTTTTTTCAACATGAAAAAGAAATAACAAGAAAATTTCAGTTTACACACACACATATATATCTATATATATATATAAATGATCAGGCTTTTCTGATACATATCGGAAATTTCATGATTGTGTGCATGAAAATGTATTTTCTCCTTTAAAATAAAATTCAAGCTCTCGCTGTACCAAATGTTTGGGTATGTGGCAGCTGGTTTCTAGGGGGATACATTGTTAACTTTCACCTAGAAATCTCAGCGTTAACCTATTACATACTTAAGTAGTATGTAAAAGAACCATTTTCCTTTTGTTCTCTGCTAACAAAATAGCCTTTTTTTTGGTGATAGTGGTTCTGATTTCGATAAATATATATACGAGACTTTTTATAATTAGTATTGGCACAATCATGACCAACTGTGTGATGACCAAGAGCTATATCCTTTTCTAGTCTTGTTTTTTAATTTAAATTATGGTTCGGAACCAATATAGCTAAGCTTTTCTTCTTCTTTTTCAAATAAATAAAAACTTGAATGTGGATGATTATTATTTGTTATTTCAGCTTTGTAATAATTATGGATTTTAGAATGATGGGTCAACTACTTTAGTAATTCATTTAATATTTCAGTATGGTTGATTAAATTTCAACTCTTTCGTATGAAAGTTCTAACTGATTTCCTTTTCTATGAACTACACCCTCAAATGTCCAATATAGCTAAGCTTGATCATAACACATAGTGTATTATTTTGGAAAGCCCAAAAGCTCACGTAAGTTTCAACCTGATTGATATTTGCAAAAGGAAGACCACCTCAAGTTGCGTGTGAATGTGATAACATTAATTACAATTGACATAGATGCCTACAAACAAACAAAAACAGATTGGCCCGTGCCTTAAGGAAGATGTTAAGGGAGTCTATTCGCTCGATTAAAAAGTTTTGAGTTTGAATTTTCTCCACTACAAAAGTCGGCCATTATTTTTTAAGTTCATTAAATTAAGCGTAATAATATAGTTTTAGTTCAAAATAGGTAGACATAGACGATAAGAAGACAACGGATGCGGCCACGCTAAGATCAAGTCCAGATTGTTGGGGGCATATTAATCTCTACTCTCTCAATCATTTTTTATTAACAAAAAAAAAAACAGCGGCGGCCATGCTAACCCATACGAACAAACGGACAGCGACACTGTAGGCATGGCCATGTGCATCCGAAGTAATACTGTCTCAAGTACGACAGAATAAGTGGCAAGGGAGTAATTCTAGAGCTTTTGGATGGTCTTTTAATATTAATATTGAAAAGATATTAGATAGTTAATGGGCTAATTGAAGGTTTGGGTATGGCTATTGGGCCATAAAACCCACAAAAATATGAAAAAAATATTTATACTCATATATGTAAAAAAAAATCATTTATAGTAACAACAATATTATTTAACACCAAAAATGATGAAAGACTTGAACTTTTTTCCTGATAAGAAATGAAAGACTTTAAACCTTGTTTGATGAGGTTATGTTTTTAATTTTCCATTGTCACTGTTGGTAACAATTTTCACCCAAAAAAAAATGGCAACAACAATATATATATATATATATATATATATATATATATATATATATATATATATATATATATATATATATATATATATATATAGGAATGTTAGAGAATGCAACGTCACTTATGTTATAGAACGCGACACTATTAGTTTTTTATAGTCGTTAAAGCTATAATGAAAAATAAAATAACTCAGACACAGAAAAGTCTTCTTGCTAGTAGTAGATAGATCTTTCTACTACTAACGAATGTATAAAGGTTTCAATTTAGCAATTAGATAATCATCATGCTTCTTATTGTCATTTTGCTCAATCTCATTTCATCCCCAAATGCCTTTTGAACCAGGTAAACTAGATCACCCCCACTATTGCCTCCTCTTTATTGTAAGGAGAAGGTGATTTAGAGAAAAAAAATTGAGCAGAGGAAAATATTTTGATAAAAAAAATAACGAATTGGGAAATGGGTTCTGTGAAGTTTAAAGTTTAGGTAAATAGGTAGCAACTGGAAGAGACGGTGGTGTTGATCTTTTTTCATGGTCGAAGAAAGCTGAGTCGCTGGGACTCGAACTTGGAGTGATTGAGCTTTGGCTTATTTCATATTTGGGTGCGGCGATGGCTGGATGATGCAAGTGATGGTGGATGGGTGGATGCGGAGATGGTGGGTACAAAAGAGACTGGATTTTTTTTTAAACTAACGAAATGTTAAAAGTAACGCACACATATTTTATAACGTAAGCGACATTACTCATAATAGTATTTATATACATTTGTGTTAATATTATCAAATGGGCAACTGGAACCATCTTGAGTTCCCTTTTCTTTTTATTATTTTCTAATCAATTCCCAATAATATCTGATTTTAGATTATTATTCCACAATCATTGCAAAAGTTTTTTTTTCAATATTTTTCTTTTTACTCTTTTGTCATCAATTTATTTAAATTTAATATTATAGATCAAAATATTAAATCTAACAATGATCTTTTGGTTGAGTTTCATAAAAGCAAAGCCAGTGAATATTCAAATTCGAAATTTGTGCTATTTTAATTAAATTTAAAGAGAATAATGTAAAAGTATATCATAGAGTTTATTTAAATTTAATTGTAATTCGAATCTTATTAAACTTTATTATTATCTCAAATATATTTAACTTTACTTAATATAAAGGGATTATTTAAAATGTAAGCCAGATTTCTAAAATATTGAAATTGAAGCAATAAAAATACCTAATCCACAAATCTTCTTCATTTGCCAAAAAAAAATTAATAAAAGTAAAATTGATAAAAAAAAAATGATTAGTTTTATATTAATTAAAGTTTTATTATTTTATTATTTTTAAAATACAAACCAAACAAATAAAGCACTATTTCAAAAGAAAAAGACAAAAAAATAATAATGACACATCAGATATACGCTACAACAAATAATAAGATATAAACCGTCTGATATGTTGTCACATGGACCCCACCCGTGAGATCCACAAGATGAACAATCCACGAGCCCTGTAATCCTTAGCAGCAATCTATTGCATTCGCAGCTGATTAACAACATTATTTTCGAATCTCAACGGAAAAAACCAGTTCGTCGCCGACGATCCGCACAAATCCCCTCCGACCGACCTCTGAAGCCTCCGGCGATTTAGAAATGGACTCCGACTTACCCGATTCGCAAACTCAGTCCCCGGACACCCAAAACCTAACTACCCCCAACCTCGAAACCCTAGCGTGTCCCACCGATCCGTTGTCTGATCAGTTTGGCTCTCTCAATGACCTGAGCCATGAGCTCGCTTCTCTCCAAGACCTCGCCACCCGTGGCTCATGGCGGTCCGTCGTCGACAAGGTGAGCCGTGCTCGATCTCTCTCCCTTCTCCAGAAGCCTCATGACCACCTCACCTACCTCTCCTACAATGTCCTTGCCCTTACCAAACTACGTCGTTTCGCTGAAGCCTCCGCCGAGCTCGACTCCCTCGAAGACCTTGATAGTTCTCATTACCAGTACGAATCGTACCCGACCGTTTACCCAAACCGGGTCGGATCAATGGTGCCCTTCTCGCTCCGATGGCTCAACGCCCTGATCCCTATCAAATTGGGCAACCGCCAAGAAGGGTTGGACCGACTCTACTTTCTACTAGATTTTGTACGGACGAAGCTGAAAGAGAAAGAGAATGCGGGGAATCTGAGCGTCTCTGTGAAAATGTGGAAGAAGCGAGAGGTTTTCGTGATGAATTCCATCATTGGGCTTCATCTAAACAACAAGGAGTTCTCTGTGTGTTTGAGCTTGATCAAAGAATTGCTCAAGCGCGATTCTAAGGACCCAATTTTGCTTTCGAAGCTCGGGTACATTCAGATGCAGATTGGCGATTTAGATGGTGCCAGGAGCTCCTTCAATCGGGTCGAGGGGTTGATGGTAGTAGGGAAGGAGAGTAATATGTCGCTGAACGAGGTCCAGTTTCAGAACCTCGTGAATAGAAACAAGGCATTGGTTTACATGGTGGGCAAAGACTATGTGTCGGCGGTTAGAGAGTACGAGGAATGCATTGAGAGGGATAACGGCGACATATTGGCTCTGAATAACAAAGCTCTTTGCTTGATGTACTTGCGGGACTTGTCGGATTCAATCAAAGTTTTGGAAAGTGCTCTGGAAAGGGTTCCTACGGTGGCTTTGGATGAGACTGTTGTAGTGAATTTGTGTAGTATGTACGAGTTAGCTTATGTTAATCACTCCGACACTAAGAGGACGCTCAGTAACTGGATTGCTCGTGTTGCTCCTGATGATTTTGATTCATCTTGTACTCGGATATGAGGTAGTAGGTGTTTCCTTTTGTTCCATAATTTGAGCTCAATTCATTATTGTTTGTCACACATTTTTGGAAATATATATGCAGTTGATACTAATAATATGTTTGTCCAAATCAATAGTTGTTTTCGCTGTCTGGCTCTGAGCTTCACTTGCTTCATGGCATTCGAACCAGCTCAAGTGGCTTAATTTGTGCATGTGTAGGATAGCTATTGTTATTGCAGTGGCAATTATGTTGTATTCAATCACTTCCTTTTTGAGCTCGGAAGCTATTATACTCACCACTCAGCTTTCAATATAATATCTTAAAACCTTATTTGACTGACTTGTTGAGTGTAGAACTTGGTGATTGTGGTTTCAATATGATATATAGGCTGTGTGGCTTGTTATTTTTTCCTTCCCTGTATAAGTAATTACTAGCTATATGACATATTTACGCGTTTAGAAGGAAAGCTAGATTTGTTTAAGGTGGTAGAGGTACTCAAGGCTATAAACGTAGAAATGGTTTTAATGTAGCTTATCTAGAATGACAATGCCTTGCTCAACTGTAATAGCCTTATGTTATGAGATAATGTGATGCAAATTATTTAGACTAGTTAGTAAAATTGTTCCTCTTTCTCTAATTATCACCCGACTTTTGTCTATCTTATATTGGTAGTAATAGTACCCTACTCTCTATTCTATAACACAATGTTCATGGTAGATGGATAGTGATCGACAGGTCGGCTGTTGATTTTGAGGTTCAAATTTAGCCACTGGCACGCTAATTACAAGCTTGACCCACTAGGAAATGATGGGGGAGGGAAAACATAAACTAGAGATTCCCTTCTTTCTGCTTTATTTTGATGAATGTTAAATTTTTATGACTGGCAATGTTCAATCTTTATTTTTGAACTGGAATTCATATTCTTAATTGGCTAGTTTGGGAAAGTGCCCATCCTTTAAGAGTAATTTAGTATCATGAATTTGTTTAATGTTGGACTGGACAGAAGCTTGTTCTATGTAGTGTGAAGCCCAAATGTAGTGTGGTGTAGTAGAAGGCATTTCTAGGCTGGAGTCTTCACTATGAATTTCATTAAACCGCCCAAAAAGCGGTTTTAATCTCTTGAAAGTGTTTTTACTCATTTTAGAATCACTTCCAAACACACTTTTAAGTTTCACACTCTGTTCAATTTGCGAAATAATAATATAGATGTGTTCCCCCGTCTCGCTCTCAAATTAAGAATTAATTTGAAAGAAAAAACTTAATTTAAAAGAAAAAAAAAAGATAAAGGATTGAACAATAGAAATTGAATGTGCAAATTTAACTAATAATCAAGCAAAATTTGTTCAAATTTCTTAGAAGAGACATGTCTTTTACATAAAATTCAACCAAACAAATAGAATGAGCAATAAAAAAAGTGAAGGCTAACAACTACGAACAAGAATTGAAATGGCAACGTGTAATTTAGATTAGAACTCCTCAAGAATTGCAAATCCATGGGAAGTCTTCATTGATACCATACTCTCCAACATATATATTGAAGTATCCTACTTTAAATCAAACACAACTCCATGCAATAAATTAGGACCTGTTAACTTTTATAGCTTTATTAATCAATGAATAACTTTAAGACCCATTATACTAGCCAGGGTTTTTTGGGGCTCAAAGCCTCAAACACACTCCTACCTAAGACCTAGTAGTACCCACTGAACTAGTCAAAGCAATTTCATATTTCAGTTTTTTTAGGCTGAATAAAACCTTGTAATCTCTGTAATGCAAAAGGGAAATAATAAAAAGAATTTATAATTTATCTCTCACTAAAGTTTGTCTTGGGATTCTTGAACTCCAATCAATTAACATTTTATCAATTTTAAGTTTGGTTTGTCTTCCATTTCCCTGAACTTCATTGCAACAAATGATAATTTGAGTAATGGTTTTAGAAAATCGAAAAAAAAAAAAGCAAAAAAGAAAAAAGTGTAGCCTTTTTTTTTTATTTACACGTGGAATGAAAATATTTGATGAAGTACTTTAGTATTCGTGGAACCGGACATGTGATGTTAGTCCCTGACCTTCTACCACTTCGGCGGCTCCATCACCAGCATATTCTTCACCCACTACTTGAAGAATCTGAATCGATCTTCGCCGATCAAGTTTCACTACCCTTTTACCCATCTCTCATGGAAGTTGGAATCACATGGATTTATCTACCCGACCCAGCCCCTCATCAGTGATCTACACCGTCAAGCACAATCCAAATGTTGGGTCCCAACGATACCGACGGCGACGGCGCAGATACAAGTCGACCGAACTCAGACATCCCTCGCCAAACCCATATTCCCTCTATTTTTCCACCAACCCTTATCTAAATTCTTCTACTTTAAAATTTCGGTTTGCTTTCTTTTTTTATTGGAATCCAACCTACCGAAAACCGATGACTCATTCCTCATTTTCCATGGTTAATTCGCTTCAGAGTTGCTCATTTATGCAAAACTTTATAAAAAAAGCAAACTTTAGCGGTCTTAGATCAGCGAATTCCGCCGGCCTTTATAAAAAAAAAGAAAACGTAAGCATCAGCGAACTCCGCCGGCCGCTTAAGCTAATCTGGTCCATTAAAGATAATATAGATTGTAAATGAAATATATACTTACTTTTATCCGACATTATATATGTAGAATTTAGAGATTAGGATTTAAAAACCGTTGATAATCTTTAATTTTTTTTTAATATATTCATTATTTATAATTAATTATAAATAATTAAATAATAATTAATTTTTGTCCGCACACTGGTCCAAGGCGTAATTTTTGTCCGCGCACTCGTCATGGAGCTTTGCTGGTATGAAGCCCAGTTCATGGAGGTGATTCCGGTTCAGAGAGTTGCTGGTTTAGATCCGTAGATTTCCCTTCCAAGCTTCTCACGCTCCCTCACAAGTAACTTTCTTTACCTGTTTTCTTCTGTTCTGATCAATTTCACTCTTGGGTCTGCTTTGCTGTGTTCAAGTTGGTAACTTTTGACATTCCATCTACTTTTATGTTGAAATGAGCAAGAACCAGGTGTGGTGTTTAAACAAATTAAGGAAAATTTTTTTTTTTTGAAGTTGGGTGTGGTTTTATTGAAGTAGAAATGTTTTGGAACTGACTATTTTTGTGCGGTAAAAACGTTTGTTTTGCATATAAACTGTGAAGAAATTTATTGATTTTATTTCCTTTGTTGTTGAGAACACATTTTATTTCCTGGTTTACTTTGATTTTTATAGATCTTGGAAGCCTACAAGAATGACTGCAGTGGTGAAGGCTGTGACTGGCCTTGATCAATTTGAACTTGACCTCTCATTGAGCCCCAGAGTGAATTCTGTAAAACCTTCAAAGACTCTGGCTATAATTGATCAGGCCACAGCACTTGTGCAAGCTGGCATACCCGTTATTAGATTAGCAGCTGGAGAACCCGATTTTGACACGCCAACTGCAATAGCAGAGGTGCTCTTTAGATTTTCTATGTTTTACCAACGTAGCCCAGTTCTGTGTTGTACCAATTGTGTTTACTAGTTCTTCATTGCCAACAAAGTGCTTTTTCCTTACTGGAAAGTTAGGCTGGGATAAACGCAATTCGTGAAGGTTACACAAGGTACACTCCAAATGTGGGGTCTTTAGAAATCCGTGAAGCAATATGTCATAAGCTGAAAGGTTAGTTGCTGCAATTGGAGAGAGAAGTTGCTTTGTTTGACTATTTCTTATATGCTAGCTGTGATTCTAAGATTGTTGTTCTAACAATTGGGCTTGTTCTGTAGAGGAGAATGGAATCTCTTGTACACCTGATCAGATTTTAGTCAGCAATGGAGCCAAGCAGAGCATTCTTCAAGCAGTACTTGCAGTTTGTTCCCCAGGAGATGAGGTGAAGTTCGTTTAATGAACATGAACAATAAGGCTGAATTTTCAGTGAATTTACTGCTTTAATGTTCTGGTTATTAGTGGGCCTTCTGTGATGCATTAGATCTTACTTTGATTATATCATTCCACTTGTTTTTTAATCATTTGTTTATTATAAACATTTACATCTAGTTTTCTCCTTTTCTTGTCTTGACAAGAAAATTGTGATGCTGAAAATTTTATTTCAAAATTAAAAATTAAAGGTCCATTAAAAAAATTCTAACTGCAATTCCTTGTTGACGGTAATTGTTTTAATGCCTAATCTATTTTCCAATAACTTCATAAGTGAAAAATAATGAAATACCACTTGATTGATCTGTAATATCCTTAAATTTGTAACTTTTTTTTTTATGAGTACCTTATATTTTTGGTCATCTAACAAGAAAACCTGTTGACGTGGAAATAACTGGATTAAAGGACACTCAATCTTTTGCATCTCTAAGTAGGTGATTGTTATTATTGCATGAATAAGTAGCATTCTGCACATATTCCATTTGCACGGTCTAATCTAGATTTTTGTGTAGGATCTTTTTTATTGTGTTGTACATTGTAGACTACTAATACTATTACCTATGAAGGTGTATCACTTTTACTAGAAATTTTATCTCCAGGTAATAATTCCTGCTCCATATTGGGTGAGTTACCCAGAAATGGCAAGAGTGGCTGATGCAACTCCTGTGATTCTTCCAACGCTGATTTCTGATAATTTTCTGTTGGATCCAAAGCTTCTTGAGTCAAAACTTAGTGAAAAATCAAGGCTATTGATTCTAAGTTCTCCATCCAACCCGACAGGTTCTGTTTGCCCCAAGAAATTACTCGAACAGATTGCTCAAATTATAGCAAGGCATCCCAGGCTTCTGGTACAATCACTTGTGCTGAACCAAAAAACATGTGGTTGAATATTTCCACTACTTTTAACATTTGAATTTTGAAATTTCTATTTCTTTTTGGTTCAGGTGCTGTCTGATGAAACATATGAGCACATAATTTATGCACCTGCAACTCACACAAGCTTTGCATCTTTGCCTGGCATGTGGGAGAGGACACTTACAGTGAATGGGTTTTCTAAGGTTATTCAATCCCGTTGCACTTTCATATTGGTCCTGTCTCCCTTCTCTTCATTGAATGGATCCTCCAAATATGATTGATGCAAATGTAAATGATAACCTTAGAATAAATGATAACCGTAGAATATTTGTCTAACTTTTAAATTTTCATGTAGAATAAATGATAACCGTAGAATTTTTGTGTAATTTTAGGTTTTAATGTACAAATGTAAATTTTAACCTGAAGTTACTAGAAGGCTTTGATATTTAGAAAGTGGGACTATGCAGGCCTTTGCAATGACTGGTTGGCGACTTGGATATCTTGCTGGTCCTAAACACTTTGTTAAAGCATGCGGAAAGTTACAGAGTCAGGTATATCCATGATCCACATCTACTATGCTCTTTATTATTGTTCATACTCCACTCCCACTGTTCTGTTGTGGCATATGAAAAGATCTAGAGTCCTCTCTATAAAGGACAAAAAGAAGCAAAATGAGTGGGTAAAATGCCTATAATTATTGTATGCCACAGTAAGTGGATGTTTTTACCAACAGTTGGTGAAAGTGAAATTGTGTTGCATCTCTCTTCCTACTAATTTCATTTTCTTATTTTTTTGGTAAATCTCTTCCTACTAATTTCATTGCAAGTGTTTGAAAATGAGAAGAATCTTGGAGTATGGAGACTTCAGTTTTACATAGGTAAATGACCCAATAACCACCCTTCCTTTTGGAGTAGTTAAAAAATACTATGATGGCTCCGTTGCTTTATATATTTATTTCAACTGTTATTTAGCAATCCCAAAGTTTATTCTTCTTTTTTTATTTTTATTTTTAATTTTTATTCTTTCATAACAGTAATGTTGGTAAGAGCTCTTTGGTGTGAAAACAAAAACATTTCAGGATGTTATTGAATCATAGGAGTCCATTAGATATAATAAAAAGGTTTATTGAGATGGTATGGAAGAGGAAGAGCTAAAATGACAGTGAGAAACTATTGGATTGCCTAATAAAGTGGAGGTTGGCTATTTCTGGGAAGAAACTCTAGAGCTGGCTGGGTTCTTGGTGCATACCTTAAGCAGTTTAGACCTAAGAGAATGGATCATTAATCTCTTGATTTTTTCAATAAGGATTTATTTATTGATTCTAGTTTAACATTAAAGACTTATTCTAACATGCCTTTACTTTGGGGTGAAAGCTTGTGAACTTGTTCTATAATAATTAGCATGAAATTCCATTGCGTTTTGTACAGTTCACATCAGGTGCCAGTAGTATATCACAGAAAGCGGCAGTTGCTGCATTAGGACTTGGCCATTCTGGTGGGGAGGCAGTTGCTACTATGGTGAAAGCATTCAGGGAACGAAGGGATTTCTTGGTTAAAAGCTTTGGTGAGGTGGATGGTGTTAAATTCTCAGAACCCCAGGTAACAACTTCAACCATTTACATGCTGTTGTTGAATTCAGTATTTTCCCTTGTTGGGTTTTGAGATTATGTACGTTTGCTTCCTTTGTGCTTCAACTGTTTATTGTTTTAAGTTCTCTAACATTAAGTTTGTCAACTGCAGGGAGCTTTCTATCTCTTCCTTGATTTGAGCGCTTACTATGGGACAGAGGCTGCAGGATTTGGAATAATAGAGAATTCGGAATCCCTTTGCCGGTACCTTCTAGATGAGGGTCAGGTTAGATTCTGGATCTTTTTTTACCGAGCTCTGATCTTGTTCTCCAACTGAAATGAGAGGTCACTGAGGACTACATTGTCAAGATTGTTAATTTACAAATTCTTATTACAATTCCGTTTAGTGCTAATTTACAATGATATTAAACTACATTTTCACGTTTTATGGGGTTTAGCAAGAATTATATAGTGTAGTTATTTCTTTGGTTCTTGGTAATTAGGTTATGACTTGATTTTTCAGGTTGCATTAATCCCCGGCAATGCATTTGGAGATGACTCATGCATTCGGATTTCTTATGCTGCTTCCCTCACCACCCTACAGGCAGCCGTGGAGAGAATTAAGAAAGCGCTTGTCTCTCTCAGGCGTGCTGCCGCCCATGTTTAGTCTGCGTGATGGAAAATAGAAGCACAAAGGTTTCGTTGTACTTTTATTCATTTCAATATTTGTTATTTTAGTAATTACTTTGAAATTATAATGTAGAGTGTTCATGTGTTTGTCAAATGAAATAAGAGTTTGCCAGCGTTGTATTGAATGGTTTATAAGCGCAACAAAATGGGCATGAAATACATGAAACTTAATCTTTAATGTATTTGACTTTGCCATTAATAACATTTTCTTTGATTGCTAAGTTGAAAGCTCTTTTTTGCCGGATGAGTTTGTTTATGTCCAACAACATTATAGGATACAAACTTCTTTATCCATATTTTATGTCTGTTGTTGTGTTGGACCGTCCACCCTCAGTCATATAGCTAGCCTGAAGAAAATGAAAGGAATAAAAAAAAAGAGTCAAAGTTTAAAATTGTAACAGATTCACTTTTTGTTTTTGATTTTTAGTTTTTGTTTTTTTATAGAAAAGATACAACTCGTTTGGTAATTATTTTTGTTTTTGATTTTTGAAAAAATAAATAAAAACTCGTTGGATAATATTTTTGTATCAAAGAAAACACTTTTTTTAACAATGGTTTCTATAATAATAGCGACGATAGCTAAAAGTCTGTCCTTGACTAGAAAAAATAACTGTATTATTAAATGTGCTCTTAATAATGCTGTCATTGATCATGATAGGTGCTTTTAAATTAATAATTTTATTAATAGATATATTTTTAAATAATTAAAATTAATTTTTAAATTTCTAATTTAAAAAGGTTGGAAGAAATCACTGTTTTAAAATTAAAAAAAAAATATGATTACGAGGGGCATACATTACTCATTCATCAATTATTGGTAGTTTTTTGGTAATTATAATAATACGCTTCCAAGTATAAACCAGTAGTCAGTCGCCATTCGTCGCCGCTTCTTGTTCACGTTCTGCCCAATTCTGCAAACGCATCGTCCCACACGGCGCTTGTGGTTGTCGAAGCAGGGATGGAGATGTAAATGGCGTCGTCGTCACTTTCTTGACCCATTTATTTCTTCTGTAGCTCTGATTAATTTTACTCTATTATTGGTCTGCCTTACTCTATTCAATTTGGTAACTTTTGACAATTCATCCACCCTTCTCGACCAAAACCCAGTAAATAATCATAAATTTTTTATTTTTAAATTGAAATTGGGTCCGAATTTATTGTAGTTTTGGAAGCAGAAAAGAGTTGGATTTTATTTTTGAACAGTGGAAGTGGTTGTTTTGAACATATATAGAGGTCCAATAATTTAATAATATTGTACGTTATTTCCATTGTTTTTTTTTGGTAAAATAATGGTTTAATCGAGGGATGGAGACAGATTAGGGGAAGGGAGGTGAAAGAATGAGGTGTATTATATTGTTTGATATATTAGAAAGAAAAAAGATGATAAATGATTTAAATATAATTATATATTTATTAGTTAGTTGTTATTTCCATTGTTTTTTGTTATTGTTTAGTGTAATTATAGATTTTTCCTTATTATATATATATATATATATATATATATTTTTTTTTTTTTGTTGCTTGGATTCATTTCATTTATTTTGATAGTAATCAATTCGTCTCTGGAAGGCTTTTGCTTGGAATGTTCCCTAATATTTTTCCAAATTCCAAATTGAGAAAGTTGGACCACAAAACTTCGCTTCAGACGTTCCAACATGTTCAGCGATGTCCTAATGGCTAAGAAAAGGCTTCTCTAAAAGGTTGGATGTGAAGTTTTCTGCTTCAAAAGCAATAAAAAGACAAGAGTAAAAGCTCTATCTTAGAATTCTTTACCATAATATTCCTGTCTAACTGGAATTGCTTTGTATAAGACATTTTCAAGAAGCTAAGGACTCCTTTAGGCAGAGCCTAAACCATTTAACTTGAACTACAAGCAAGTCAATCTCAAATGTCAAGAAATCTCTTTCGCAACCCTTTTCTTCTTCTTCTTCTTCTTCGACACCCTTCATAACGGCGAAAGAAAATGACGAAAAGCCTGAATCCCAAAAGAGGTAAATAGTAAATAACACTTCAAACAACAATGGAGATGGGAAATTCTAACTCGTGCAGAGGAGGCACAGGCACAGCAGAGATTGTGTTTTTTGATTTGGAAACAACAGTACCCAATAAAACAGGACAGAGGTTCTGGGTATTAGAATTTGGTGCTATTGTAGTCTGCCCAAGAAAGCTTGTTGAGTTGGAGAGCTTCAGTACCCTGATAAGGCCGGGAGACTTGTCCGCCGTTGGATTAAGGTCCAGTCGTAGCGATGGGATAACTCGGGAACGCGTCGAAAATGCACCGCTGTTTGAACAAGTTGCTGATAAGATATTCAACATTTTGAATGGTAGGATTTGGGCAGGCCATAACATACAAAGATTTGACTGTGTTAGGATTAAGGAGGCGTTTTCAGAGATCGGCAGACCAGCTCCTACGCCACTTGGTATGATTGATTCCTTAGGTGTTTTGACAGACAAGTTTGGTAAACGAGCTGGTAATATGAAGGTACATTACAATTGTTATGAAATTTTTAATGTTTTGCTTTTCAATTAACCAGAGCAGTATTAATCTAAATCTGTGTATGTAATGTAATTGTTATTATAGATGGCAACACTAGCTGCTTATTTTGGCATTGGGCAGCAAAAACACAGGTATATATATATATATATAGGAATTAATTTAAGCTCATCATAATTTAGTTGATTTGATTTTAACAACTTCATGGTGCATGAACAAACAGAAGCCTTGACGATGTTAGGATGAACCTGGAGGTTCTCAAGCACTGCGCAACCGTGCTATTTCTGGTATACATACATACATACACACACACACACACACACACACACACACACTAATTTAGAATTCTAAAATCCATGATCATGAATTAGCTCATAATTCAATCAGTTAATTTCATCATTTTTTTATTATTATTTTGAGGATTATTATAAATATAAGAAATAAGAAAATATAACATCGATTTGTACATGTGTTACATGTAATTGTAGGAAGCAAGTCTCCCAAGCGTGTTGAATAACAGAGACTGGCGTGCCTCGGCTCCAACCATGATGACTCGGAGTAGAAGTAATAATATTAGTAACAGAAAATTGGCATGCAGAGATCATCAAGAAACTAGCCGAAAATCTCCACCAGCTTCTTCTGCAAACAATGGATCATATCAGAGATCAGTTCCTTACGCAAGAGTAATGATCTAAGAAAGGTTTATATAACTTAATTTATCAATATTTTTTATAGTTTTGTTTTTTTTATAAAAAATAAGATTATTATCTTATATTCAAAGCAGATGACGGAAAGAGTAAAGGATATGATATTGTGTAAAGCTCGTGGAAATCAGCCTCTAATTAACAACGTGCTCAAGCATTCTCATTCACTGCTCCGGTGACACGCACCAAATTACAAAGCACAAGGTGGTGGCTATTAGGCTGGAAGCATAGAGCAAAATTTGGAAAATATTACGTTGAAGGTGTTTATTATTTATGTCCTTCACGTAATATAATCCATGCATGCAAGCATGCAATGGAAACTATACGCTGCGAGTAGATTTCTTGTAAATCAAAGTGCAATCTCAAAGAAACAAGGTTTAGGCAGCAGACAAGTTGTAATTATTGGATTCTTAATGCGCTCCATTCATTCAATGAATTGATTGTTGACATTATTTTTTTTAAAAAAAAAAGCAAATTTGTTATTGGAGGCTAGAGCTGCCTTGTTCAATATTAGGTAATTGTTACAAATAAGGTTAAGGTTTTCATTTCGATGAACAAAAATATTATGATCTTAAACCAAGTCCAGATAAACTGGGTCCTAAAAAAAAAAATAATAATAATAAAGAAGGTAAATAAAACAAACAATGTGATATTATCTATATGCTTTAACCAGAGTCTCAGATAAGACATTTTGTATGAAAAGTCATGTCATAAAATATATATATTTTAAAGCGTGCTTAACCGTAACGTGCATGACAGACGATGTAAATTTTCATCTATATTTGACAAAAACAGAGTAAAAAATGGTTAATATTTAACAAAGACACAAATTTCATTTTAGCCTCCTGTGTTTCGATGTTCTATCACAATAACCACCATATTTTTTAAAATTATACTAGAGCACCCTTATATAATTACATTTCATTTTCATTTCACTATAAAACTTCATATATCATTTTTTTTAATTTAACCACATCTATTAGTCAAATTTTAGTCAACACATGTACATATCTTTCTTTTTTTTATAAGGAAAAATTACACATCCCTTCAATTTTGACACTTTTTCAGAAAGCCCTTTGCATGTTGGATAATTACACTAACACCCCTTTATTTTGGATTCAATTGGAATAAAAATGATATATTTGAGGCTATAGCGTAATTTCTGGAAATAAGGTGGTAATTCTGCAAAACAGTTAACATACGAGGGTCTATTTAGAAAATTTTCCTTAATATTTTTAACCTTGTAAATGTGACATTGCATTAAACATAAAGTGTACAGAACTAACTTGAAACAATATTAATGAAAGAGACGAGTTTTGAAAGGAAAAAAAAGAAAAGAAAAACACTATATATAAGTCATTACAAGTGTAGTGTTAATTTAAACATGCATGGCGCCCATGCGAGGGTCTAGTTAATTGTAAAATCTTGTAAATTAAGGTACTAGAACACATAACTCAATGTCCAATTATGAGCAATCCAGTGGTAAAGCCACTGTTTATTCGGCCTATTATCCTATGTTCAAATTCCTCCAACATCAAATTCACCCAAAAAAAAAAAAAAAAACTCAATACGTAAGTAATGGAAATGTGGAGCATTATTGACATGTAAATCATGTAAAAAGTTATTCTAAGCGCATTAAATATTTTCTAACTTTAACAAAATATTCTTTGTTTTTTTTTAAAAAAATGGCAAATGCTCTACCAAAATGTTGGAGTTTTATGGGTCACTAATTACAAGTGCCCTATAGTTTAAAATTAAATAACTGAGCCTGAAGTTTGGAGTTCCAACCTCATTGGTTCCGTTTAAGCTTAAGATAATAATCAATTGTTATATTACCTATAAAGGCTTAAGAATCTAAATGTCATTAGCTTTTCCACTTTTCAACAAAGCTGTAATAATTTTTATCTTATTGTCAATTTGTCATGAATTATAATATATACCCACTTCCAAGAACATCACATTATTCTTCATTAGGGGAGCACTTTCAGTTGCTCAAGTGCCTCCAACATAATGGTAATAAAGTAGCCAAAAATAGTGGGTTGTACAAGACCTAAATTGCCTATCTACTATTTGACATAATGCTTTTTGTCTCTAATCTTTTTTTCTAACATAAAAACAAAATAACCTTTGGTAATTATGATTGTTTGTTTTATAGTTATTAATGCAAAGCACAGGTGGAACTTATAGCAAGACATGAAACATACATTGAACCTAGATGTTCATTAAGCAGATGGTTACTAACAAAACCAAAAAAGAGAAACAAAAAGACAAAAGGTCGATTTATCAGATTCATAATGGATTCGGTGATAAGAAAGTCGTGGAAAGTGAAGAAGAACAAGAAGAATGATCATTGCTAATTGGTCTAAATTAAAAAGGATCATAACAAATAAATAAATTCTCGGTGAAGAACAACCATGAAACATATAATATATATATATATATATATATATATATATATATAAGAGGAGTGATTGAGCACATTGAGATCTCAGTGATTCATGAAAGGAAAGTGGTCATGATGTTAACTAGAAACTAGAATCATCGCTTTCAGTGAGCACCATTTATGTATATAAATCTTTAGATACAATGAATCTAGACACTTTTGAAAAGGGTTTATGAAAAAAAGAAAAAATTACTTCTTACTAGAACATTGTAGGTCATAGACAATGTACTTTGAGAGTTCTATTTAAATTTTGGCGTTTATATATAATTCTATTAATTGGTTTCTAATTCTCTATAAAACCAAAAGACAAAAAAAAAAAAAGGAAAGAAAATTACGTGTTAGGTTAAATTGCTTTAAAGTTTTTTATTTTGCCAATACTAAATATAAGATCATATATATGACTTGCCAAAAAGAGTTGACTTCAAAATCCTTTTACTTATATATATACATGTAAACAAGTGAGATCAAATATATTAATATTTATAATCTAGCTATACCATATTTTTGCTGAATGAATAATTATTACTTGATGAATATAATTTTTCTTTTAAAATAAATTTTGTTTTAGAAAAGAATCTCTTATGATTTAAATAAAGCATTGTGTTTGTGGGCCATCTATTTGAATATTAATGGTCCGCTTTATCAAATTGTAACAAAGTTAACACATGGGGCTCATAGTTCAAGTGTGAAATTGATTATTGTAAAAAATTAAATATTAAATTAAAAGTTGATGAGAATAGAACTTTTGACTATATATATATATATATATATATATATATATATATATATATTATAATCTTCGAGCTTGTTGGACGACCACATATGGATTCTACTTTCACGCAAAGTACAATTCACTATTTTACATTCTCATTTCGTGGCAATTTTTAGTGACAAATATTTGGGTAATAGCTTTAAAATTAAACATGTAAAAACAATTCCATTTTTGTGGTCATCTTTCAGTTATATTTGAAACTATAGCTATATTAAGAAAATTACATGCAAAATTTCAAATAATAATAATAATAATAAAAAATATTGACATTATGAAACAATTAACACCTCTAATTTTCCATTATATATATAAATATCTCTTTTAATTTTTGTAGTTCTTTTACAAACAATAATCAACTAAAATACTTTTTATATATACACGAAACACACGTATTCCTTTTTCTTACACCCCTTAATGTGCAATGTATGGATGAGTGGGTCAATTTGCCAACATATTATACTTCAGAACACTGCTCATATATTATATTTATTCCAAATATCAAACATATATATATATATATATATATATATAGGATTTAATATTACATTAACATTTCTCTTTTACATAACACTCAAATCAACGGCAAATTAAGCCAGGAATATTTTGGCTGAAACCGCTTTTATTATTTTATGCCCTTCTTATATTTTACATAAGTAGAATGGGACAGGACCACACAACACACCGAAAACCAAGAGAAAATTAAAGCTAGCAAATACTTGTTTTTAAAGAGTAATATGAGTGCTAATTTAACAAGTAGTGGCAATTTTAGTAGTAAAACTTGCATCCACAGCTTCTCCAACAGTCAAGAAAACTCTTCCACCAATTTTATTCACGAAGTTTGCTAGCTTTAGCTTGTGTATCACTTGCCATCTTGGATTGGAAATGGCTAACTGAGAAATATTAGAGAAAATAATTAAAATATTTAACCAAAATAAAATAAAATAAAAATTCAAAGAAGAAATTTAATTTTTAGCCCATGACCATTAATTAATTATTACCTCGATTCCTTGTGAGATCAAGTTCTTATGCAGATCCTCTAGTGAAGCAATTCCTGATGTATCTATGTTCGTCAAATCTGCATTATAATTAACAGGAGCTTAAAACTGAAATTACCAACCTAAAAAAAAAATTAAGTATTTTAGCTAGTCTCATAATTATTTTGTTTTTCTTCTTAATTGTGGTTATTTTCTAACTAAACATAAATTGAAGAGTTATGACCTTAGGGGTTTGTAAGTAGAGCCAGTTTAATTTTTATAATTTTTGCTAATTCAATCGCAAATATATATCTGTCTTTTAAAGGTAATTAATCTTTAACAATGTTTTAAGAAACACTTACTAGACATGTCAAGAATTATAAGACGAATGTCCCTCTTGCCAGCACCTTCCATTTCCTCAGCTGGTATCCATCTCACAATCCTTTAAAATAATAACGATGTAAAAAACAATTATCATTATATACGATAAAATTCATGATTTTTCTTATATTTTATAAAAGAACTATATATATATACATATATAAATAGATGTCACATCATCCATGAAATAAATACGGCGCATCGATTGGGAGAGAAATTCTCTATGTATACCTCTCTCTGACGAAATTAGCGTTAGCAAAACAAAGCAAGGCAGACTTGACACGGATTATCATAATCCCAGGAAATTGGATAGCCATTGGATATTGTTCCACATCACAAAATGTTTCAGTTCCTGGAAGCTTTCCCAAAGTTTCAGTCCCTGGTCTAATTGATATTATAATAATCTTTGCAAATGATATTGTTACCTGCATGCAAAAGTCAGATTAAATAATAATAAAAATCCTCAATTTCCATGTCATATATATATATGATAGATATATGTGCAACTTCAATGGACTACATTAAATGGCCAAGATGAGTCGTCCTTATACCAATTTTAAGTTACGAGTTATGAATTCAAGATTCCAAGAGACAGAAAAATTGACCCACTAAAGTTTACATAAAAGATTATAATGGATGGTGTATATTTTATACTCCCACTATACATTTACATATATTTGCACATTACTGTTGTCACAATTATTGATAGTTCCCACAACTGATGGTGGTGTTTCATGATTTGCTTGTCTTGTTTCTGATGGGTTTTGCTTAGCATTGTAATAAATAAATACACATGTTGTGGGGTACACATGCCAATACTATATATATATATAAAATTGAATTTTAAGTAAATGGAAACTAGAGTTGTCACCCGGCCATTGGGCCATTTTTGTGGGAATCTTAATAACAAAAATTCTCCTCTTTAAGTGAACCAAAACTAAAGTCAAAAGTCAAAAAGGCCGAAATAGTGATGAGGCTAATGATAAGGTCTTACCGCAACCATTAGACCAATTTCCACAGAGGCAAATAGTACACCCAAGAAGGCACCAACGCAGGCTAAGAAGTCGGATTTGTCAACCTTCCAGATATGGTATATTTCATTCAGGTTTATGAGTCCAGGTAGAGCAGAGAGAATTATAGAGGCAAGTATTGCTGTTGGAGTGTAATACAAGAGCCTAGTGAAAAATTCCAATGACACCAGCACTGTGATTGCCATCACCATATTTGACACTAATGTTTCACATCCAGCGCTGTAATTCACTGCGGTCCGAGAAAATGAACCTGCACAATTTGAATATTATGAGTGTCAATTATTGATCACAATATTTGAACCTGCAAAAACATATATAGCAATTAATTAATGGATTAGTCTAATTAATTACCAGTTGCAACATAGCAAGAAGTGAAAGATCCTACTACGTTCATGAACCCCATTGCTATCATTTCTCTGTTACCGTCTAGGTGGTAAGCTTTCATAGCTGCAAATGACCTACCTACGGCAATTGCTTCCTAGAAAGAAAAAAATAAAAATATTATTCATTTTTCAATTAATTTAACATTTAAATAAATGGGTGTGGGTGTGTGTTATGTATATATATATATATATATATATATATATATATATATATACGCAGTACCGTTAGTGCCACAACAGCGACAATGAGTCCAATTTTAGCCACCTCTCCAACCAAGGGACTATTGAGTTGTAGTTCATGAACCGAGCTAGGATTCAAGCCACCTTTGACGTATTTCACAATTTTGACACCATGTTTATCGGCTCCAGCTAGGAACACGAAAACAGTGGACAATATTACAGATACAAGGGGAGCAATGGCCGGTAACCAGAAAAGTTTCCTGCTTTTTCTACCCTGCAAGAAAATTAAAAAAAAAAATAAAAATAAAAATTGTGTTACAAAATGACCCAATTAGCTAGAGACTCGAGGGACTTAAATATTATGAATTAATTAGTTATATTATTACTTACCACAAATCTAGCAATTAGGATGAAACTGAGGAACAAGCATCCAAGTATGAAATTATAAGGACTCCACTGTAAGTTAGATCAAGAATTTAATTTATAATATTCCAATCTTAAAATTGAAAAACAGAGAAAATGAAATATATAAATGAAGACTAAGAAAGTGATGGAAAAGTTACGGGGTGATGAACTTCTCTCCAAACAGCTTTCAAGACAGAGATAATATTAGTTTTGTTAGTGAAGTGAGAGATCCCAAGTAGTCCTTTCAATTGCTGAAGACCTATAACAATGGCTGCACCAGCCATGAAGCCTACTATAGCAGCATGGGATAGAAAATCCACAAGAAATCCCAATCTGTATTGTACAATTGGAATTTAATTGATTAATTATACAAACTAATAGTGATTAGGAATTATACATATATAATCCCAAGGATACCCCACCTGAAGAGTCCAAAGGCGGCTTGGAAGATACCAGTGAAGAAAGTTGCAGTCAAAGCAAGCTTTGTATAAGAAATTGGATCAACAACAGGATCTACCAGTTTCTGAAGCATTGAAGGCAAAAGCAGTGAAACCACTGCCACTGGTCCAATTGCTATGTCCCTTGAGGTCCCCATTACAGCATATATCAGTGGTGGTACAACACTTGTGTCTGTATACACACATATCCATATATACACTGATCATTTTACAAAGTAATTAAACAAAACTCCAAAAACCATTAAGTAATTTCATGACTTACAGAGGCCAAATTGAGGTTCAAGCTTTGCTAAAGTTGCATATCCAATACTCTGCCATTGAAAATTGACCACTATAAGTAATTTCTTTTTAAAAAAATTAAGTACATGTGAAATAAGTTGATTTACCTGAGGAATGCAGAGGCTTGCAATTGTTAGACCGGCCATTAAGTCACGCTTGAACTTGGTGACCTTGTAATCACGGCCCCAGACAAGGATAGGAAAAATCTGCTGATGGACTGAAACTACGCGTTTGGTTAAAGGCTGGTTCATTAGAGACGAGTACTTGTTTCCACAAGATGAAACTGTTTCCTTGACAGAGTCCATGAGCTCCTGCCATAGACCCGGAGGCTCAGGAGCATTCAACACCCATTGAGACCTCTCAGCAGCAGGGCTGTCGTTGTCGTTCTTCTTCTTCTCAAGGACGTCCAGCATTATTTGGTCCTTGCATCTGGTGTCATCAGTGGCTACTGATGATGAAGAAGAACAAGAGATTGATTTTTTGAAGTGTTTGGGAGAACTTGGAGAGCTCTCTTTCTCAGTACTAGTATTACTACCGTCTCCAGGAGGTTCAACGACCTCTTTTTCATCATGATCATGATCACCAAGGTCGTCTTCCTTCTTTTCTGGGGCCGAAAAGGCCATGGTTGTTTTCTGATGTTGAAGTGTTTGGGAGAACCGCTAAATAAAGTTTCTCTCTGATATATCTCTCACCTTTTCATGACGGAGAGTACATTGTACTTTGATATTGAAGAAATGTTGTGTTCCATTAAAGGACCTTAAAAACACATAGAAAGGTAAATAATTACTTAATAAAATCTTGCCAATAGCTGTTAGCTAGCTAGCTAGTCTACTGTTCTTTCTCTTCCTATCTCTCTAGCTATATATTAATGTGAGATATAGTTAAATCAATGGTTGAGATTTTTAATTGTTTATAAACCAAAAAATGTTTTACAATATGTTTACTGTATACTTGTACATGCAAATCAAAATTTAGTAGGTAAAATCAATTATATGGGATGGCGGTTTGGTGGAATCAATAATACACTTTTTTTTAAAGATAACTAACATATCAGGTAGCTTGAAGGTGCAAAAAAACGTGGTAAAATTAATTAGGTTTTATATTAAGCTCACTTCCCACTATGTTCCATGTCTGGACAATGATATCAGTTGAGTAATTAATCATCCAAACCGTACTAATAAACAAAAAAGAATTTGTGGAAGAATTAGATAAAATAAGAAAAAAAATGTTATTATTGTCACCGGAGTACAACCCAGATAGTAATTAATGCTTGTCGAGTTTAATACTACGTCATACACATTTTCCGGCCTATCACCCCAAAAATAATATATATTTTTTAAAAAAAATCCACAAATCCCTTAATTTAGTAATATAGAGTTTTTTAACACATATTTATAATATAATATTGACTCCTCACTTATAGGAGTTGTGATTGACAAACTCCCTTAATATATTATTCAATCTCACATAGTATATTAGGTGGAGGGAACTTTCGAGCAAGTGGATTTGATATTTTAAACTCTATTTGGATTATAAAGTTGAAATGGTAATGAGATTTATTTTTTAACAAAATTCTAAATTGATGATATTTATATTAAAAAAAATTATTTTTTTTAAAAAAAGTCTGATATTAAATTCAATAATACTTTGTGTATAAGTCAAAAGAAGGGGGAAACGTTATAATAAAGTCATGGAATTAATTAACACATATATTGGCTTCAGTGGTAAGAACTATTTGTTCATTAAAATTTTCTGGTTAATCAAGCTAGTAGTGTACATGACAATTACAAGTAAGAAGGTCCTTTGAAAAGCGTCTACCGTTCATTCTTTGTTAAAGGCTCTTTCTTTGTGGGGCTTTAGGCTTTTAGTGGATTAGGTTTCGTGCACGATGATGATTCTCTGCTCAAAGTTATTCACTTTTATCATCCATTAATACCTAAATTATGTGGTGGCTCTCCATTAAACTGAAATTATTATGTTTTTCTTCTTTTTACACATGGAAGTTTTTTTCATTAATTAATAAGTTTTGAGTGGTTGAGAAATTTTTCATTAATTAGTGAAACTCTACTTACTCTTTTATTAACGTATGACAACTAAATAGTAAATACTATATTCATTCCCGTATTCTTTTTCCCTAAAGCTTCCGAGCACTAAGCATATTCTTCTTCTCTTATTCTACCACAACTTGAAAACAAGAGCAATAAGTGATAGAGGACAAAATTCACCAACAATTGCAGTCTATTTTAATATATATGTATATAGTCTCTCTTTAATGGTTATATATATATATATATATATATATATATATATATATATATAGATTTTTTTTATTTTTTTTGGCAAAAGGGATACTGAATTATGAAATATACCTTGTCTTGTCACAGGGCAAGATCGCAAAAGCCCATAGTTGAGGAAAGTGTGAGCCAATTCCAAAGCATGTATCTATATAGGTCATCGAGAGAGAATTTTTATATTTCTCACCTTAAAATTGGAAAGCTCCATCTACCAAAAAACAAGTTGGTCAATTAAGGGAAAGAAATCCATCCATTTTGTCTGATTTTTTTGTCTCCTTTAATGCAAAGTTGTTTTTGGGTAATTCTTCTCTATAATGTATCTAAGACTCTCCAAGGAACATGGCATACGTATATAGTTATTGGAAGCTTTGCTCATTCTTCACCCAAGACACTAAAGACTCCTATCATTGGACACAGAAAATGAAGTATGGTTCGATTTCTTCTGAAGTGAGATTAGCTAACCAGGGTTTTGAAAGAACCATATGCGTAGAATAAGGAGGACATGTTATTCATTTAGCTAGCTAGTAGCTACTCGTCAAACAAAAATGGTAGAATTTTGCAAAGTTGGAGATCTCTAAAAATGAGAAGTTCTTTTATAGACGATAGAAGAGAGAACATTTGGTAGATTTGTTGCTGTAAGCAAATTAGTCAAAATACTTCTCTTTATTAGTGAAAAGATGATGTACCATATTATAGTGGCTACATTAGTAAGATATATCAAGAATAACTTACAAGATGTTATAAAATCAAAATTCCAAATATATAAATACAATCCTGATTCTTAAATCGGTGACGAATCAGCCAATCTACTGAAGGAAAATTGGAATTTACCAAAAAAAACAGAAGAAAAAGAGGAGCTTCGAGACGTCACATACTTTCCTCTAAAAATCGACAAACAAAATGCATGAAATAAATAACGCGACTAATAAGTTGTGTTCATAATCTAGATTTTTATTAATTTGTCAACTTATATTGTATGGTCACATCAGTTGGTAAAGAAATTTGGTATTTGTAAATTTTCAATTTGCTTCAAATTTTTGAATGTTATAAATTAAATATTAAATTCATAGATTACATTCAATATTTGATTAGATAATATATAAGAGAATGTTAATGACATATTTCAAAAAAGAAAAACAGAAAGAGAAAGAGAACTTGATAGTATTGATGACAAGAGTAAGCAATATAATATAATATATATATATATATATATAGATGGAAATTAATTAATTAATTAATTACAGAGTGGCTAACATTTTATAAGATAAAAATATAGTAACTCTCTGTGTACAAGTCATGGGCAGGGAATGGATAAAGTACTGTAAAAGGGTCGAAGCAATTTGCATAGTTTAGTGTTTGAGACCCACCGGCAAGGAATAAGTAATGGTGTCCCACTCTGTGCACATATTCATTGTGATTAATGGCTTTCAATTTCCATTTCACAGACACCATAAATATCCACTCTTCTATTTTATATAACAGTTTCCAGCACTAACAATAATGCTGACAATATGCATATATGTGTATGTATGTATATATATATACATATTGTTCGGTGCTGTATATATGTGGTGATCTCTTACATCAATCCATAATTTTTTATCTTATTCTTATTTTCATTAAGCTGTAGACCATTGCCTCCACATACTTGATTTTGGTTTAACGTTGACTTTTTTTATGTCAATTGATTTGTACACTTTTTTTTTTCTTATTAAATTCCATGCATGTCTGAAATGTGTACAAGTAAAATATGACATATCTTTTTTACCAAAAAAAATATATATATATATATATGACATATCTTGAAATTAGTTGTGCTCTGCCCAAGATTTGTTCGGGCTTCAGGTTGAGTTTTGAGGAAAAACCATGATCCAAGTCCCTTTCTAAAATTATTATACAACCTTGGCTTGTTATAAAATATAAAAATTTAATATGAACATTATTAAAATTTATTAGATTTAAATAATATTAAATATTTTAATTAAAATGAGTTAATTCAGAGTATTTTATTATGATATGTATTAATAAACTCTAATATTTATCTGTAAATTAAGGTATAATTGAATAATAATACGATTTTAATTTTTTATTTATATTTCTGTGTCTTTTTTTTTTGTTTATTAATGATTTTATAAGAGGACCTACATTTTTTCGAACCTTTTTTTTTTCTTTCAACCATGGCCTTTTTGAATCTTTTTCCCTATCGAGTTATAATTCAAATCTACTGTCGGTCTAGTTAACTATTTCATTACTAACTTTTTAACATATGTAGAGTAAAATAATTATATTTTTCTATATGCATAAAATGATATGTCATCAGTAAAATAAGAAAATATGATGGAGGAATAACAGAAGATTTGAGTTCTATCT
This sequence comes from Rhamnella rubrinervis, assembly GCA_007844105.2. Lineage (NCBI taxonomy): Eukaryota > Viridiplantae > Streptophyta > Magnoliopsida > Rosales > Rhamnaceae > Rhamnella > Rhamnella rubrinervis. The sequence goes on along the minus strand of CM017584.2, from coordinate 10,458,402 downwards.
TTGATCATTTGATGAGAAATTTATGTTCTATCTAACAATATTTTATATTATATACATTTTTTAAAAACAAAACAAAATATCAAACTGTGTCTAATATCCTTATTTTTATTTTTTCTCAGCAGGCATGCAAGGACCACATAATAGATGGAAGCCAATGTACAAAAATATAACAAGTAAAAAGCATTTCCAATACATTCATTAATTAAAACTTGGTTTCTAAAGCTTCTCCAACAGTCATGAAGACTCTTCCTCCAATTTTGCTTACAAAATCGACCAATCTTAGCTTGTGAATCACTTGATAATTATAATTATGGCAAACTGAGAAAAAATAGCACAAAAAAAATAGTAAAATTTTAAATATTCGAAGCACAATGAAAGCTAATCGGAAGAAGAGAGAGGGAAAAAAAAAAAAAAAAGAGAAGGTACTATTAGACAATTAATTAGCACTTGCAGTCTACCTTACCTTCACCCCTTGTAAAAGAAGATGCTTTTGTAAATGCTCTGAAGTAACAATTCCTGTTGTGTCAACATCCATTAAATCTACAATATTTCCAATGGGAATCCATTAAATTTATGTTTGGAGTATCGAATCCACAAAAAAAAAGAAAAAGAGAAAAAAGCCTTTTATATTTCATAATAAGAATGAATATTATCTTTTTATTTAATTATATTTTCTCATTTTATTGCAAATAAAAAACAGATATAAATTAATATATATTTTTGACCTTTTTATGCCTCATTGATCTATTCAAATCATATTTGTGATACGAATATTGGGTTTAAGATCTTCTTTTTAAATTTTCCAGTAACCTAATTAAATGTTTTTGGTCAATTATATATGTGCCTCCTCCTCAAGAATTACTTACTGGACATGTCAAGAATTACAAGGCTAAAACACCACTTAGGGTCGTCCCCTTCTTTTGTCACCCATCTCATAATCCTTCACAGAAATGATCAAATGAAATAAATATAAAAATAATTAATCACAACACAAATGTATCCTTAATTATAATTATCAATTTAGGGTTTTAAATTTATTGGGATAGCAAGGATCAATTAGTGTACCTTTCTCTGACAGAATTGGCATTTGCAAAATAAAGCCAAGGAAACTAAACACGGATTATCAGGAACCCTGGAACCTTAACGGCCAAATTAGGATATTGATTGACATCACAAAAGGTATCAGTTCCTTGTATTCTTCCCTGTGCTTCTATGTGTGGTCAAATTGATACGAGCATAATCATTGCAAACGATATCGCTATCTGCAAGATAACACAGTTTTAGCTCAACACACTGTAAGAAATTTCATACAGTTATCAAGTGAACAATCATCTATGTTTAATGTTAGGTCCTAATTTGAATATACGTCTATAGAAACAATACATGATAACTATTTCACCTGAGCAGATAGCTACCAAGCTAGATACTCTTAGAGAAAAAATTTTAATCTAAGTATATTGATGTTAGTTGATTAGAGAAATTTATTAATATTAAGAATCATTATTTATGTTAGCTTTTAAGGGTTGGTTTGATAATTTACTTAGTTCAAAAGTTAATTAATATTTGTTGTTAAAGTAGGTAGATCTCTTAATTAACTTAAATAATTTAAAAAAAAAGTGCTAGTATATATTTGAAGAATGACTAGCACAATTCCTTTCAATTATTTAACTTAATTTAGAGATCTAACTATAAGAATAAGAAAAAAAAATTGTTTATAATTAATCATTGACACATAAATTTGAAGTACTTAAAGAAGTATATTACCGCAGCTGGAAGACCAGTCTCAACGCCTGAGAAGAGCACGCCAAAGAAGGCGCCGAGGCAAGCAAGAAAGTCTAGTTTATCAACTTTCCATACATTATAAGCTCCATTGACGTCAATTAGCCCCGGAAGTGCAGTGATTATTCAAGAAAGGATTGCCTTTGGAGTAAAATACACAAATCTTGTAAACAATTCCAATGATATCAGCACCGTAATCGACATGACTGTGTTCGACGCCAAAGTTTCACTTCCAGAGCCGAAATTCACTGCAGTCAGTGAAAATGAACCTGCAAATATATTGTCTCTTCTTTACAAGTCCTTTAATTTCCATTTGTCTTTCTATATTTAGCAAAAATTGGCAGTTTAACTACCTGTTGCAAAAATTGCCTTTCTATATTCTGCTCTGATCATTTTTTTTTTTTTTTTTTTGAAGCTATAATAGGAAGAGTAACCATTATATATCTTCACCAATTCAAAGCATATTTTATCCAGTATGCGTGTGCATGTGGCATTCATATAGTAATTTTGCTATACTTCCAAATATCTGGTACGTTCCTTGTTGATAATATCCTTGAGTACAATGCATCGCTTACAACATTAGTACTCTATTATGAAATTTATAATTTCAATTGAGGATAATAGAAAATGGAGATTAATGAAACTTACAACATTGCAGATGTGTAAATAAGATAAATAACCTATTATGAAACTTTCAATCAATAATATAGAGATCAATCCAAACAAATAATAAATGAAAAAATATATATTTTTAATCAAAACAAATAAAATTGAAAATAAAATATTTTCTAACTCTATATACTTATCTTTTCAGTTTCATATATTAAAAGTTTGATTTTCGCATACGCATTAGAAATGAAAAAACAGAATAAAACAACTGCCCTACAAAAATCACCATAAAATTACTAAGGTACGTCAATGTCATTATTTAGCGCATGTATCATTGCTGGCAATTAACAATTTTTCATATGTGGACCGTGGACGAAGCCAAGTTGGGTCCATATTGAATACTGAACCCAAATAAAACATGAAGCCCTGTTTCATTAATTGACAGCCCATGACATATGGTCCGATTGTGTGAAGGTTCCAATGCTCAAAAATAAAAATCAACTGATCCAAGTTGCTTTTTCCTTTTTCCAAATGCGGTAATTAGATATTATGGCTACTTATGTGGTTGTAGATCAAATGCTACAAATTTAAATAACAATTAATCACTGATTACTACATAAATAAGTTGTGGATTCGGTATTGATCATTACTATTGACGTCGATGATTAAGTACCATTTTATTCTTACTTTTGAGCAATAATTATAACATAAAGATGAAACTCTAATTTAAACTTTGAAATTAGGGTATTTACTAGTATTCATTGTTATCTGAGCTATCCTATTAGGATAATTGGCCAAAGTTGGTTGAATACTAATTTGACATAAACTGGCTAAATAAATAAAACTTATAATTAAATTCTAATAGTAAAAGAGAAGATGACCATTTCTTCAAGATGAACAGTAAATATATACTAAGGGGGTGTATTTAAATTTTTAAAAGTTTAGATGTATTTAATAGAGATTTTTTAAAGTCTATTAAAGTAATGGGGTATTTAATTAAGACTTTTAAAAATATATGAAAATTTAGGTGTATTCAATTAAAATTTTTTAAAATCTATAAAAGTTGAGTGGTATTTAAAATTGATTTGACTTTTTAATGCTATAGATTTTTAAAGACTTTTGTACACTTTCATAAATTTTTTTTAACAAAATCACTCTCAAATTCTCCTTCCTCAAATTCAAAAACTTTAGTGGATTTTTAAAAGTTTTTAAAATTCTTAAAGTCTATCATTAAAAAAAAAATAATTAAAAATTTGAATTGAATATACCCCTAAAATAGTAAATGGACGACCATATTCTTTTTAACTATTTAATTAAACTTTGCATGAATTTATAATTTTGCAAATTTACTGAATTCTGTTTAAATAGATAGCCGCCTTGGTATGAAGCTTTCTCTTATTTTTTTGGCAAATAATATTACATCTTAAATTAGATAGCCGACCTTGGAAACTTGGGCTTTCATGACCAAGTGGATTATCAAGTGGCCGCCTCGAGACATCTTTCTAAGCTGCTCGACAACGACATTTATCTTCCATATATGATTGTTTATCTCCTATTACTTTTTAGGATAATAAGATAATATTTTTAAATTTAAGAGAAAAAAATCTAAGCTCTCCACCATTAAGACGTGGCAAGTTTCATATCACGCATGCATTTAGATTTCAAAAAAAAAAAAAAAGATTAATGCTCAATAATAATCAAGAAGATCAAGCTCAATTCTCCCTCAAAATATATATATATATATCATGAGTGGTATGATAGTTTCAAGTTGCACTCATACTAAATATAATCAGTAACCAACGATAACAAATATGATATATATGAACAATAATACAAAGATTCGATAAAATTATATTACAAATATCATTTTCTAAATCTAATATTTTTTCCTCTTCTTCATTCGGACTTGAGACCGTCTTTTCAACTCACAGAGTTGGTCCTCCCACACTTGTTTGGGGAAGACAGACCTCCTCGACTCCATAGAAAGGCCTTCCATGTGACCAAACCCTAGTACTGTATGATCATCAACCAAACCCAGCTCGTAAAAGTCATACATTTTACGTGAAACTGGATTAGAGAGTGTTTCATAAGCTCTCTGAAGCTCAATGAAACGTCTGGTTGAATATTCTTTCTCCGAAGGAGGACAAACATCTGGGTGGTATCGACGTGCCATGCTTCTGTATGCTTTCTTTATCTCATCAAAACCTACATTCTCAGCAGTCCCAAGAGAAAGCAGCTCATAAAAGTTGGTCTTCTTCTTCTCCTTATTGTGCATTGCCATCTCGTTTACTACTCTGCATGAAATGCTCATATTCATGAACTTAGCTCTTTGGCTTAGACTTATTCCATTTTGTGGAATAATGGGGACCAACCTGGTTACATGGAATTTGGGATTCATTTGCAAACGAATCTCCATGTTTTGTGAGATATTTGAGAGAGAGCTAGGAAGTGAGGAATTGGAAGAGATTAGAGGTTGAGAGAGAGTGTTAGCTAGGAATTCTAATGCTTTGTTTATGATATTGATGGAGTGCATGAATATACATTTATACCAAGTATACAAAACGCGTTTGCATTTTTTTAGTCGTAATTAAACCGTTGAATGGAGTTTTGGCATTTAGCTGATCGTCTTTCGCCTTTGGTAGGTGTTTACTAAGTGTACCTAGCTTTTATCAAATTAATGATGACCATAAAACGTCAAATTTGGCTGATTAACTTTTACTTTTTTGTCTTTTGACAAAACCAAGTTCTTCTAACTCGTGTTACTTAAACCATACGACTTAATATCTAAATTAGTTTTACTGGTAGTAATTTGTAGGTAATAAATTTTGCCAAACTAATTCTTCTAAACAAAAAAAAAATGCATATATATATATATATATATAGACGTATGATCTAATGCATACTGTTGCTAACATTAATGCATGAATAAAATCAGTTAATTGACACATGAATACGAGCAAAAGATATGAAATAATCGACTATAAATAATTGCATTCCCATTTTTTCTCCATATTATGCATTATGTATCATAAAAATTAGTAACATCATTCGACTAAAATTATATATATATTATCTCAAGAGAGTTTTTAAATTGAGGACTCTGATATCACTTAGAATAACAGAAAAAAATAAGAGAAAATAATATGTATTGAACATATTGTTGTAACAGGTTACATCCAGTGTTTATATACTTGTACACAAGAGAGGGATATTAGTTATAACAGAAAGATTGTGTGATCACTAACAAACTAACAATACAAATTTAAACTTTCAAACCCGAGCTAGACAGTTGAGATATCAGAATCAGTATTCTTAACAATCTCAATATATATATTAATTAGGGGAAATTTTGAATTATATACTTTAGGAGACCAAATTGAATTATATACTTTAAGAGACCAAATTAACTTATTAATTTTCCCATCTCATGAAGCTTAATTCGTAGATAAACAAGCATAGCTTACAACAAACTCTCAATGAGAGTAAAAACCCTTATATTGTAAGAAATTACTAATATTTATACTTGTCTTTTTCTCTTTGGATTGTCCCATTTACTAATCATATCAATTTGTGTTAGGATCGCTATGCTATCTAATATAAATTAAGTCTGTTTGAATATATAGTTATAGTGTTATTATTTTTTCCTTAGTATACATTTAAAATTGTTCAATTTTCTCTACTTTTTCAACGATTTTTTTTCAAACACTTTCTATATGTTCTTAGTATATATTAATCTTAATTAGCTTATTTAATTTTTTTGAAAGAATTCAATCATTATATTATTGTGTATCGTTTACAATCAAAGCGGTATAAAATTAACCAAATGATCCAATGTCCTGTATGGCTATTGAATAATACTTAATTGAAGATTTCAATCTACATCTTTAAGCGAAAGATGTTTATTTAAATACATGAAATTGAGAGAGAGCCTTATTATATATGTCCCATTGAATTTTAGTCAAACCCCTGGCACTTCAAGCCAAAACGAAGAGCTATACACTGTTTTTGTTCTTTGAATTATATGTGCCTATATGACCATGAAATCTCAAGGGTGTTGGTTTTTGTAGGCACAAAAGACATGGAATATATCCACAGGACAGTCCAACCATCACGTGGAACCATGAAAAGATAATCTAAACAAGCTTACCATTTCCTTTTTCCCTATTTTTTTAAACAATAATAATAGTCCATATGTGGCAGCCGGCCAAATTATGTTCTTAATTAAGTAGATATTGAATAATATTCAAGATTATCCTTCTTCTAATATCATGAACATTAACACCCAAGTCAAGTGCTTGCCAAATATGTATGTAGCAAATAGAACCAATACTTATTTCCTATCTAATTTATAAACCTATGATTTTCACATTAAAATTTTTTTATATATTACTTAATTAATTTATAAATCAATGATTTTCATATTAAAATTCTTTTTTATTCATTCAAAAAAAAAGTGATTCTTTTTATATTATCTAATTAATTTATAAACCAATAATTTTTATATTAAAATTCTTTTTTGTTCATTAAAAGAAAGAAAGGAAGGTTATTCTTTTTGTATCACCAATTTGATTTTATATAATACTCAGCCAACGAAAAATAGGTTTGGACTTCTACCCGACAAAAGAAAAAGATTGATTGGTGTGTGTATACAGTCCCAATGGATACAATACAGAGAGAGGACGAGAGACATGGACCTGTCCCAGTCAAATGGTCAAATTCAAGCCCAAAAGGTCGTGAAGCCGGGGGTGTATGTAGACTTAAGAAGGCTTGTGTCAGCCCACGATAAACTCGTGCCCAGTAGACTTTAGAGCAACCGTATAGATTATTCACATCAAAAGCAACACCAGGGAATCTACTAATTAGTCAAAAGCTATCTGTGTCCACTCTTTTTAAGAAGAAAAGAAGTTGAATTGGAATTTGCTCCTTTACATTCCATTTTATCTTTGTGTTAATGTAAATGAATTCGAATAGGACAAAAATACAGTATTAAAATAACCTTTATAATTTGCTTTATTTTCTTCACCGCCCAAATACTAACCAAAACAAAAGGACACAAGCACTTGGGGGTGTAGCTTAGCGGAAAGGAAATTGATCGTTCTATCATACTCGTTTACGAGAGTTGTGGTTCAATCTTGACAAACTCCATTATTACCTCAGATGTACTCAGCTTTACTTGAATTATCAGGTGGAGGGGGATCTGTTAGGAGGTTGAACCAGCTGCTCTAAACTCCTATAAGGTTGTAAAGCTGGAGTAGTAAGAAAGTTCTACCCACTAATAGAATTCTGAGCTGATGAGATCTACATCGAGGCCCTTTCTCATTCATATAAAAAAAAAAACAAAAGGAATTCGATTTAAATTCATGTTCTTAAATTTGGGATATATTATGTATACGGACAACAAAATATATTTTTGTCATATGTTGTATAGCCTGTATTTTGATGTGTATAAAAGTTGATCCAATTGGTTAAATTTTATCTATTTTGTTGGGTTTGAGTTGCTTCTGTGTGGATTTGTTTATGGCAAAAAGGAGTAGAGATAGCCGAAGAGAATGTCACTGTTCTCAAGAGGTAAAATAGGGATTGAAAGTGTCTTCTCTAAATTTCCAAGTCTAAAATGTAAAAAGCCAAAAATAAAATAAAATAAAAATGTCAGTCTATTGTGAGCAATAATTAGGGATTTTGGAAATGTGTTTTAACAACGATGTTTACTGACTTTTGTTGGACGTGGCACGTGCCTTAAATTTTGTACACGAAAGCAGCTTTTGATTGGACACCTTTAACTTTCCCAAAACCACATATAAATATTCTTCAAAGAAACCCACACCTTTCCTTGTCATATGCGTGCGCTGGTCTCGGAATTTTACAGAAGATTCATGGGTTTCTCTCGCTCTTTTAATTGTATCACTCAACTGAATTTTACAGAATATTCATGGGTGTCTCTCGCTCTTTAATTATATCACTCAAAATTATATATATATATATATATATATATATATATATATATAAGTTCGTCTCCTATCAACATCATATTAAAACTATCAAGTTTTTATTTCGTTCTAAATTCATATCATTTGGACTTAATAAATAATTAAACGCAGTTTAAATATACGAATTTAAAAGCTCTTATTAAAGACTTGATATCAGTTCATATATGATCTAAAATTATTGTCAATTAATTATTTATTATTTATGACCTAAAATTGTTGTCAAATAATTATTTATTATTTATTTGATCCTTGTAAAAATTTTCTAGTGTGATTTGAATTAATAAATTGTTCATATAATTTGAGGAAATTTCAAAAATAAAAGATTAGAAGTGTGAGAGATAAACCAGATAATGAAACTCTAATCATGAAACTCTAATTTATAGTCACTATTAGAAGTGTGAGAGATAAACCAGATAATGAAACTCTAATTTATAGTTACTAAGTCATCTTCATGACTAATCATAAAATATCAAAAAAAAAAATTAAGCTTATAGAAATACTTTTATGTAAAAATAAATAAATAAATAATTTATAGAATTATGATTTAACAAAAATGTGTTCCACGCATGAAATAGTTGAACCAGATAATGAAAGTCTAATTTATAGTCCATTAGTCATCTTTATGACTAATCATAAAATCTAAAAAAACAAAAAAACTCACACAATTATAAATAAATAAAAAACGATAGAATTACAATTGAACCCAATATGTTCCACGAATGACATAATTGTTTAAGCAAAGAGAAGACACTACACATCACAAAGATTCTCCATACACCTTTAGCAGAAGCGTGTGGAAACGGTTATTTAACAAAATAAAAAATAAATAACAAAAATCCATAACCAGAAAAGCACAGAGCATATACTAGCAGTTTCAGCTGCTCACTTTAACCATTTACATATAAACTTCCAAGGGACTTTGAAAAACGCTTTTAATCAAATCATGTTATTTCCTTCTAAATTTATCGTGATTTTTCTTCTTCTTTTTTACAGGATTTGATTCTCATGTTTGGATTACTAAAAATGAGTGAAAATTCAAAGAGATAGAAAAAAAATAAAATAAAGGATTAAGTGGTGGACTTTTTGCTTATGTTATTTCCACCCAAAATTGAGAGGAAAGTTTGGGAAAGAAAAATAATTTAATAAAAAATTTTAATATTTCAAAATTATTCTTATTTATATTGTACGAGAAAAAATTTATTGACTTTTAGACGAAGATATCTTTATGACAACATAAATTGTATTAATTTATTATTTACTTTTATTTTATTTTCTTCTTTTCCTATTAAATAATCATTCAGACAATAATTATTATAATACTATCATTTTTTTCTTTTTTTTCCTTTTATCTTTTCCTAGTTTAATTTAAATATACCCTTGAGGAAATAATAACTTTGCTGGTGGGCTTTTATCATAGTGTTGTTGAGGATTTAATGTGGTAATAATAATACCCTTAATTACATATGTATTATCTTATATATATTTAATTAAATATTATTAATATAGTAGTTATATAATTTTCATGAGTCCAACAAAACCTAATCACGAAACAAGTCTAAGTCAGTGACTATATGCAGCTAGGAAACCATTTTTTTGTAAAGTCTATCCCTCTAAATTCTATATTAATACTCAATGCATAAAAATGTGCATAATTTGCTCTTTCACTACTCTAATAAGTTCTGCCATCGGAGAATTGACTTGACCGCCAAATGGCCTCTGTCCTGCACTTCCACCGGTTACAAAGACGGATGAAGAAGACGGTTAAATGACCGCAGGTTTTTACCCCAACAATAATGACCATGCATATTCACGTGAACATCTTTTAAATCGACCGTCACATGTGTCAAAGGTATAAGAAAATTTATTGATACCTTTGCTTTTCTCTAATGCATGAAAGTAATTAATTTATAGTATGATCATTTCGTACTACTTGAAACCCCTGGTGAATTTGATTGGTAATTAACACGTTATGTCAATTACTAAAATTTTCATGACAATTTGATTGGTGTAGAACACTTATATAGGCAACCAACAAACTAATTAAATTTCTTCTATGGTGAGCACATGGCGGTCCACATCATGGAAGACATACATCTACATATATATATATATATATATATATATATATATATATATATCATTGCCTATGGTTACTATTTTTGTTATCTTAGGGACTTGGTTGTCGATCACTAACACACTGATCACTGACCAAATTTCATTCCCAACAACACGAAGAGTGAATATCTGCTTGCATGACCCACTATGTAATTAATTTGCTACCCGTTTGTCACCTAACTAGGTACATATTAAACCCTTATTAGTAATATATATTTAGCATATATAGTTAGTAAAATGGATGCATGCATTATACAGAAATTATATGTATGTGCCTATTTCGGCTTAATTAATTAATCCAAAAAATAAATAAAAATAGGGAAACGGTTAATTATTAATTTAAGTGTATAATACAATACGATTTGAAAAATTCGAAACCAAAACTACGGTTAATATATAATTAATATTTAATCAATTATAAATAAAATTTATTCATTTTTAAAGAAAATAACAATGAAATATTGGTATTAGAATAATACAATTGTACACAAAATATTTATTATTAATATAAAATTAATATATTCTACAAATTAATGTTCTTGTTACACATTATAGCACCTAAAATAAATTAAAATATTTTTTAATTTAAATTCATTAATAATTAAATATTATTTATTTGTATTATATGGCAAATCGTTTTATACATATATAATACTTTTGTCGTTAAAAGTATGCATTTTACGTATGTTTGAAAACTATATGGGAGAAAAATACTCCCATAAGCATAGTATACTCACGTATTTACCAAGTAGGATATTTTGACCACAATAAATTAATAAAAAAATTATACAAATTAAACTAGGTTGATAATTTGGATATAACAGGTCATGTGTCAATGGTACTATTTTTTTTTTTTTTTAAGGGTCAGGAGTGTCCAGGACTAATCCTCTCTCCGGTCCGATCAGAATCTATGAAATTAATAAGAAAAAAACTCTTACAGTCCGACGCTGAAAGGAATCAAATTGGTGGTATTTTAAAAGTAAATCTAAAACCTGAGCAGTTGAACTAGCCTTAGGGTTATCAACGGTACTCATTATGTAACTCAACCTCTTTAAATTCCCTGATGTCGTCACTATGGCATGAATGTGACACTGACAGTACCTTAAATTATTAAGAGCAATAATGTAGCTATGAACCTGTATGGAGAAACCAATTAATTAAGGGCATTTTTAGCTCTAGGTTTGCACCTGACCATCATGTAATGGTTAGATCTTTATTCAACCGCTGCTATACATATATATATATATATATAGAGAGAGAGAGAGAGAGATGCTATAGACTCTAACAGATGGGATGTTACAGAGCCCATATACAGTATTTTTTAACTTAATTTAATTTTTTTTCTATTTTTTTATTTTTATTTGACATTTAATATAATTTTAAATTTATTATAGAAATAAAAATAATAAATAAAATATAAAAATTAATATAATTTTTATCAAGTTAAAAATTAAAGCTAAATTAATATATAAAATACCATTTTATCTTTTTAAAATTTCAAATTAATAAAATTTTTCACATGAACCTTGGAATTATCTCCAAGTTCCCTTTTTAGTGTTTCTGCCAAATCTTCTTTTTGGGCTGATGAATTGCATGTGACCCAACTTTATGTATGTTCCTATTGTCGTTACTATGGCCATTTTAGGGTTCTAATGTCAAAATTAATGCCAAATTGTTCTGAATAAACCTACGATTATGGTTTTGTTATCTAGAAAAAGCCAAGAAATAAATAAAGGGACCCATGCTAATTGTTGTACACTGAGGTAGCTAGCCTTCAATAATTACTTTGAAATAATGGCAACATATTATTGTGAACAAAATCCCTTTCTAATCTTCTAGACTTTTTTTTTTTTGAAAATTCTAATCTTCTAGGTTTTTTTTTTATGAATAAAAAAGAATTTTAATGTGAGAATTATTAGTTTAGAATTTTATTAAGAGATAGAGTCTTATTACTACTCTATCTTTGCAACTCTATAGGAGTCTAAAACAGCTAGTTTACTCCCCTAACGATTCCCTTTCATCCTATGTTTAATGGAGCTAAATACACTTGGAGCCTTAATGTAGGCTTGCCAAGACTACACCTCCTCCAGGTACTCTGATCTTCTAGACTTGTGAGAGCGGAGGGGTGGACCACAAATGTTAAGCCCAACAATATGTGTAATTATATAAACAGTTATACACGTAATTGTATTCTTCGGGCTTGTGTGGACGTGATTACGTGGAAGCACTCTTTATCATGGGTGTACCACAATTTTCAAACAAAATTGAAATATGAAGTATAAACTATAATTTCCAAAATTATGGGTAGGTATTCAAAACGGTGTAATATAGAGGAAAAATTTTGAAATCTATCCTATATAATTTGTTAAAATAGAAAAAAAGAAAAAAAAATTACACTCTAAAATGAAATCATTTTATTGATTTTTTAAAAATAACCAAAATAATAATAAGAAAAAAAATTAGTTAAAAAATGTGTAACAAATAGCCTATAAATATAGTACAGTAGTGATGTTGATAAGGATAAAATGAGTTTCAATACAATTTTTTTCTTTCGTCTTTTTACTTATATTATCCAATAGTGCTTTGCTTGGGTGTGGATCGGTCCCATTCACAAGGGAATAATGTTAAAAAAACGACTGTAATAAAAAAAAAATAGTTATAAATAGAATAATTAATTGCAGTAGAAGAAAAAGTGAACTCTCCAAAATCATTCACATGTGCGGATGGTCCTTTTAAAAGAGAAAACAAAATTGAAATGGACCCCAATAAAAAAAAATGGAAGTGATTGAGCAAAAGAGGACCACTAGAAAATAGACATAGTTAAAAAATACTTTGGTTTAATAACACAAAATAAGTTAAATAAGGTCTTTTAGGATAAATTGTGCAATGACCCCTTATATTTCTGCTTTGTGCACATCCTTTAATTAATATTTAAGTCAAATATTTACCAAAAAAAAATATTTAAGTCAAATAAATAAATGATAAAATTGCACAACCAATACCAAATAAGAATGCTCAAGTAAATCAGGAAGAAACAATAATATATAGGCAAAATTTTCACTGGATTAGGCTGATTAGATTCAATGTGGAAGAATAGCAAAACTCATTGGATTAACTTGGATGAGTCGAACTGATTAGCTCGAAGATTGTGTGACGGCTGAGTTTAGACAGTCAAGAGGTCCTTTGGTAAGGGTATCGGTGTTTGGTTGGGAATTTGCTCGATTCGGACATGAAGAGAGCTAAACAATGAACCAATATTAATGGCTCGGAATAGATTTCTTTGACTCGAAAATTATAAGAGTTGAGAAGGGTTCAAAAAAAAAATTCACTCCATAATAAATACTGAATATTTTTTAAAATTTACTTATCAAATTAAAATGAACGAAGCCTTATTCTAAACTAAGATTGTTAGGTTTCATTCCTTGATGAAAAAGTCAAACCAAATTTATAAATATTCCTGCTTAATACAATGCAAAGGTACGCAATTTTAAAAATCTTATAAATATCCAAAGCCAATTGATTGATTAGAATGTCGAAAGTTTTTTAACCAGGACGACACTGATACTCCAAAAGTTTCATACTCTAATTTATTTTATGAATTAATTTTTGATGATTTGTGGTGGAGCACGTTTCCGCACAAACAAACAGCACAGAATGCAAAAGGGGTTCCTAATCTTAAGAAATTGATGGGATTTTATGTAATTTAGTGTAATAAAAGTCCACAGCATTTAGATTGTACTCTTCGACAGAGGCTGGCCACTGCATATGCAACCTTTCTCACATTACCACGAACCCTTTTCGAGGTCAGCAATTTCCTCTGCATTCCTTGCACATGTTTCTGACATTTTTACCGTACCTATAATTTTTTTTGCACCAATAAAAATCCTTTTTTTATTGAGTTTTCCATGAAAGAAAACACAAGAGTGTAAATTTGAAAATAGCCCTCTTTATTTTTCACTTTTTACATATTAGTCGCCTTATTGTGAAAAATTAGAGTTTAGCATCTTATATTTTAGTTTTCATTCAATTTACCCTAACAATGAAACTACAACTAATAACATAAAAATTTTGACAAATTTGTCATTCTTGTATCAAGCGGCTCATTAGGTAAAGTTTTTTTTTTTTTAAATGTAAGTTTAAAATTTTAAAGAGAACTTTTTCAGTGTTCTTATTTAATGACAATTTGGCGCTTTTTTTATTTTTTTTTTATTAGCTTGGGATGGAGGATACGATTTTGGGATTATTATATGAGAAAATAGTGGCTATTCACTTTGGTAAGGCAAAATTTGCCCTTATTTATGAAAATTTTGATAATTTATACCTATTTCAAATTAATTAAATCATTGAATAAGGGATAAAAATTTCAATTTGAATATATATATATATATATATATATATATATATATATATGTATGTATGTACCATAGTGGCTAGACTACAAAATGGGGTTAAATTGCAACAAAAATAAAATGAAGTGGCAAAACTATAATTTTATAAAATATGAGGTTTAATATGCAAAAAGTAAAAAAAGGGGGTTATTTTAAAATTTACCTTAAAAATAAAATCAACAAAAATATACCTGCTCCTATGCCTGGACGGTTCCAATTTTTCTTTTATTTTACTTATTTGGTTATGGCAAGTGCTCCTTCCAGAGGTAACCAAGTTCTCCTTCCAACACGTCCATGCAAGACACTCCAAATGCCATCTTCTCTAGTGATCCAAAAGGTGCAGAGATACTCGTTGAAAATTCCCAAAAAAAAAAAAACTATAAATTTCGAATTTGTTACTTGGTGTTCGGATCTTGATCCCTAACGTTTCTTTGATTAAAATAATTACTTATAAAATGCATTTTGTTTTTTCATGAGAATTAGATGAGTCAGTAGTTTATACAACAAGAAAGGGGACATTCTCGTCCCAATATGATTATAGGGCAAAATACTGTGTCTACTTTTCATATTTACTTTAAATACCTAACCCTCAAATTCACCAATATCTATATATATATATATATATATATATATATACTTATTGCGATTGATAAAAATATAAAATTATTTGTTATACCCTTGCAAAAATAAAACTAGTTAATTATTTAATGCATGTCATGTGAGAAGGAAATTGCTCATAATATATAAATAATATAAGGATATATATTCACTTTTTAGAGGTTCTTCCAATATTTTTCCATGAAATGAAATGATAATTTGTAAATTGGTAATAATCTCGTATCATATAACAATTCGTTTTGATGAATTCCAGTATTCACACAGCGAATGTGAAATCTAAGAGTCTTACAATATAGTTTTAAGCAAAACCAAGATTAAATGAAATTTGGTTATAAATAGTTAAGAATTTTGTCATTTTAGTGATAAAATTATGAGCAGGAGGGAGTAGCTAGATAGTGACATATCCCAGTCCAGAGGTTACCAGAATAACTCCTACCCTATTCAAAAATATACATTAACAAATTAAAATCTCCAGACCTAAGCACTCACTCCGTAAGTTGGGATATCTACAAGCTACTTCGAAAGTCTAAGAGTTTTATAATTTAGTTTTAAGCGAAACCCAAATTAAATGAAATTGGGTTGTAAATATTTAGGTTTTTATTTTATTATTATTTTTTTTTTTACAGTAAAGTTGTGTGTAGGAGGGAGCACTAGACAATGACATAAAAATAGCAAAAAGAATAAAAATTCTTTGAAAAAATATAGTAAAATAATAATAAAAAAAAAATTTTGTTCCGCTAGCAAACAGACTACAGTTAAAACGGTCACAGATTGGACCCACTTGGCAGTTGACGAGAACTGTATTTGAACGTCGTTTCATCGATTGGCGAAAACGCTCCAATTAGAGAGCAACCACGTGTTTTTCAAAAGTATAGTAACTGCCAAAAGATATCGAACAGCTTGGCTACGTGATGGAACACGCTCGCTGGAGGCGCGTGGACAATCAAAGAAAAGGAATATTAACTGTCGGTCACTCTCACAGTCACTCACGGGTGTCACCGTCACGTCATCAATTTCACTTCCAGCACATTCGAAGGGAGGGGGAGGGTGTTTTGGACCCCACACATGCCGAGAAAAGAACACCAATCACCGTACCATATAGCGCTACGCGTAAAGCGCGAAAAGCACATCCATACGTGTGGCAAGCCAGGCCATTTTTTTTAAAAATTTATTATTAAAATAAATAAAACTAAATAATTCACATCGATTGGAAAAAGATGATCAAAAATGCTTTCTCCTTCTCTCCTCTTTTTGCATGGCTAGGCTTCTCTGAGGAGAGGAGCCAATAACATTGTGGGCCCAACAGGCCACTCACGTTGCGCCACGTGTGGCTACAGCGCCCCGTTTCCTCTATAAAACCAACGCATTGGGGGCGAAATGTGAGAAGCACAAGGCTCGGCGGAAATCTGAGAAGTTACAGCCTTTTCAATCTTCTTCCGAGGCTTGTTCGGTGCATTTGCCTTCGTATACAGTTTTTATTTTCTCGCACTTTCTCGGGAAAAAAAAAATGTTTATCGAGAGCTTTAAGGTTGAGAGTCCTAACGTTCAGTACGCTGAGAATGAGATTCATTCTGTGTACGATTACGAAACCACTGAGCTTGTTCATGAGAATAGGAAAGGAACATACCAGTGGATTGTCAAACCCAAAACTGTCAAATACGAATTCAAGACTGATACCCGTGTCCCCAGACTAGGGTTCGCTTCCCATTTTCTAACCCCTTTTTTTTTCTTTATCATCATCTTCGACGTCTTGAGAAAAAAAATATCATTTTGATCAATTTTTTTGCTAATTTTGCACTTGCTCTGAAAAAATTATGAATTTTTTTGTTCTCTCTCTTGGTTTTGGAAGGGTTATGCTTGTTGGGTGGGGAGGAAACAATGGCTCAACCCTCACTGCTGGTGTCATAGCGAACAGAGAGTGAGTTTTCTTCGTTGTGATATCAAATTTGGTATTACTTTTGGTTATTGATCTTCAAGATTTTGTTAGTTTAAAGTTTGTAAGTGGGTATTTTTTTTTTAAACAGTCCATTTGTTTTCTATGAATTTTTTTTGAATAATTTAAGATGTGGGTATTGTTTATTCTCAGAGGAATCTCCTGGGCAACCAAAGACAAGGTGCAACAAGCCAATTACTTTGGCTCACTGACCCAAGCATCATCTATCCGTGTTGGGTCTTTCAATGGGGAAGAAATTTATGCCCCATTTAAGAGCCTGCTTCCTATGGTATATATAAAAATTTTCATTAATTTTTGTTTTGAATGTTGTGTACTTTTAATATATCACTTCTTTTCCAAGATACAAAAGAGAAATTGAATATGCACATGGGGTGGGGTGTGGCCTACCAGAAAGGAAGCCGGTTCCATCCAACACTTTTAAAAAATATATATATATAGAAATTGAATATTTCTTTTTTTTCTCACTATTCAGGTGAACCCAGATGAAATTGTGTTTGGGGGTTGGGACATAAGTGACATGAACCTGGCAGATGCCATGGCAAGGGCTAAGGTTTTTGACATTGACTTGCAAAAGCAGCTTAGGCCTTACATGGAGTCCATGATCCCACTCCCTGGAATCTACGACCCTGATTTCATTGCTGCAAATCAAGGTTCACGTGCCAACAACGTGATCAAAGGGACCAAGAAGGAACAAGTTGAACAAATCGTTAAGGACATTAGGTACTTGTTAAGTGCTTAATAATACTTGTACACTGTTATTTTTACTGGAGAATTAATGTCTATACTATACTTTATGGTGCTAATCAGAGAGTTCAAGGAGCAAAACAAAGTGGATAGAGTGGTTGTGCTTTGGACTGCCAACACTGAGAGGTACAGTAATGTGGTTGTGGGGCTAAATGACACCATGGAAAACCTTTTGGCTTCGGTGGACAAGAATGAAGCTGAGATATCTCCTTCCACCCTCTATGCCATAGCTTGTATTTATGAAAATGTTCCTTTCATCAATGGAAGCCCACAGAACACATTTGTCCCGGGTAAGGAATTATTAGCTGACTTGTCCTTTATTGTACATAGATGGTAAATTTCTGATTCATTTGAAGGTAATAATTTGTATCTTCTATGTTTTTTACAGGGCTGATTGACTTGGCTATTATGAGGAATAGTTTGATTGGTGGGGATGACTTTAAGAGTGGTCAGACAAAGATGAAATCTGTGCTGGTTGATTTCCTTGTTGGGGCTGGTATCAAGGTATAAAATTAACAATCTTTGTCATAATCATAAAACAGTGGAAAAATTTTATATTGTTACTTCTACAAATATCATAAACTTTTGATGTCACAATTTTCTACTACTTCGTTTACTAATTTCTTGTGGGATTGGCAATTACAGCCAACATCCATAGTGAGCTATAATCATCTAGGAAACAATGATGGCATGAATCTCTCAGCCCCACAAACGTTCCGTTCCAAAGAGATTTCAAAGAGCAATGTTGTGGATGACATGGTCGCCAGCAATGGCATCCTCTATGAGCCTGGCGAGCATCCTGACCACGTAGTGGTCATCAAGGTAATAACCTCTTCCTCACTACTCTCTCTTTTATGATATCAGTTTTGGAATTTTGGGTTTTGGTCTTATTTATGCTGGTTATTTTCTTAGTATGTGCCATATGTTGGGGATAGCAAGAGAGCTATGGATGAGTACACCTCTGAGATATTCATGGGTGGGAAAAGTACCATCGTTCTGCACAACACCTGCGAAGACTCCCTGCTTGCTGCTCCAATTATTCTTGATTTGGTCCTCCTTGCTGAGCTTAGTAGCCGAATTCAGCTCAAAGCTGAAGGAGAGGTCTGTTTTTCTTCACTCTGGCATTTAAAAGCTGTAGCATTTCTATTGTGTCATTCTGGTTTGACTTATAAAAGATGATGCTTATAAGTTGTAATTTCACTTGTGTGTTTTACAGGGCAAGTTTCACTCATTCCACCCTGTGGCCACCATTCTCAGTTACCTCACCAAGGCTCCTCTTGTAAGTTGAAAGTAAAATGAATCATTCCAAGATTAATGATTTCATATTGCTGTATGTGTTTATGATATGACCTAGCTGACCAAATTGAAAATTGTTTAATTTATGTGTTAGCAAATTGTGATTCATAGAGGTTAACAAAAGGAGTGGGATGTGTTAGCAAATTGTGATTCATAGAGGTTAACAAAAGGAGTGGGAAAAAGTGGGGTTAATGGGAAGTTGGGAAACATAATGAAGTTGTGGACCCTGTGGTCACAAGAATACAAATGATGCCATTTGGCTGCAACAGATCTTGTGGATTTGATGATGTTGGGTTGTACTTGTACTTGTCTAGCAATTGAGTTTTGAAAGAATTAGTGACTAACTAGTGAATGGCTTAATGTGTTGGTGAAAACAGGTTCCACCTGGTACTCCAGTGGTAAATGCACTGTCGAAGCAAAGGGCAATGCTGGAGAACATAATGCGAGCCTGTGTTGGCCTGGCTCCTGAGAACAACATGATTTTGGAATATAAGTGAATCTAGTAAAAGGGAAGGAGATGATTCAGAAAGTCTAAGAAGACTCCCTCCCTCTTTCCACGAATCTGTTTCTGATGCTTTTACAGATTGTGTGAGAAGATTTCTCTGTAGCGTTTTGTGTCTGAAGTGTTTTTTTATTTTTTTTTTTTTGGTTTTCTATTCTGGCCCTGTAAAAGTTGCCCCAATTGTAGATCTGTTGCTTTTGCTCATTAAGAAGCAAAGCAACTCTGGTGTTGGAAATGGATATATAATATTATAGAAGGCTAGTTAACTATAAACGTGCTCTCTTGTGCATTGTCATTTTTTCTCTTCTATGAAAATTTCCAATCTCTCTAAATTATATGAAGTTTCTACATATTTCTGGTTTGTTCCTTGCAAAATATGAACCAGAGAGAACTACACCCACACCAACTTGCTAACGGTAGTCTTACATATGCCTTCAAAGGCAGTAGTACGTCATTCACTGTTTTCTCAAGTAAAGAGCCTGAATCTTTCTAAAGAATAATTGAAACAAGAAAAACTCTAATAATGACTGTTTTTCCACTTATAGATACATATACGTATAAATACACACATTAATGAAAGGTGAGGATACGCTAATTGATTGAATTGTTTGAAGGATCATATAAAGACCTATATGGAATTTATATGGTCCCAGCTCTCCATTATCGTGCCCAAGCATGTGGGGAGTACATGATTTTGTGTCGAAGGGACGTGCTCTTGGGCCCAATCTCTTAACTTATTCAATAAGTAGTACAATGTCCATTTTCCAATGTTGGAGCTAGTTATCCCACCCAAAACTCTTGTGGAAAATTTCACAAATTTAACATTTTATCCTCTGAAATTTTAATTTCACCAAATTACACCTTGAATTATTGTTTTTTTATCACTTTGTCCAAATCACTAATTTTCGTGAGGAAAGCCAAAAGAAATCCCTTATGCCTCTCACATAACCCATCAACAGGGGTATTTGTGGAATAAAAATTCCCCTCCTCGTTCATCACTTTTTTTTTTTTCCCTCCTCTTCCTTCTTCCTATCACCATCACAATCTTTCGCCGGAATTTAATGTATTTCCGGCGAGCCAAGCAATTTTTCCAACGAGATTCCAAACACTTTCACTAGAAAAATGATAGAGATGTTATTTTAGGCTTTGAACAGCCCATCAAAAAAATGGTGGAGGTGGAGAGTGTGAAGAAGAAGGGAGAGGACGAAGTATATCCTAATTCTTTTATTCCTCAGATGCCATTGCTGATAGGTCAGGTGAGATGTACATGAGAATTTCTATTTGGCTGTTTAGATTAAAGCTATGATTAGGACAAGGTGACAAAAATAATATATAATAATTCAGAGAGCAACGTGGTAAAATCAAAAGTTTTAAGGAAAGTATCAAACACGTGAAAGTTCATGAGATTTAAATGTACGTAATCCTATTTTATTTGATACCCACTGCAAACATATAATTTTAATAACTAAGAGAATCTTCCATATATAGAAATTATCTAATGACCAATATTGCAAAGCATATGCTAACAAACGATGATGGGTACATTTTGCTAAGGATTATAACATCCCCATCAAATTCCATTTGAATATCACATCCATCTGATATATACAAAGTTAATATATCCTTTCTGCTGAACGTTTTGGGTGCATTTTGGTTCATGTTCTACTGTGTCAATTATGGAATTAGGGTTTTTACTTGTTTATCTTTTATATATATCTATACCTTCATTGATTGTGTGAGAATATGAAACAATGGATCATCGTCTTTAAGATTTCCTTGTTGATTTTGCATTTAGTGTGTTGGGTTCCACAAATCACTTTCCTATAATGAGTCATTCGGCATTCACTAGCACTACATAAACATTTTAATTATATTTACATTACGTCCAAATCAGTCTAAAATACATAAGAGCGAGTGAGTCTTAACACTTCTTGTGTGTTAAAAAATCAGGTGGTAGTGTTTAAATTATTTACAAGGTGACAAAAATAATTGAAAAATGAGACATTTAATTTAGGTATGTAATAATTATTTCCTTCATAGAGTTGCACTTACGTGATATGAAAGAAACCAAAGCTGTTCGAAAACCCACCTGCATAAGTATATGTGTATATTTATAGTAGAGTAATAACATTTGGATGAGAACAAAACTTTAGAAAAAAAAGCTAAGATCAAGAGATAAGAATAAAGTACAAACATCCACTGGATGACAAACATTAAAAATATAGATCGTAGTCGGGTTTTACCACTTTGACTTGGGCTCACCGACTGATCATCACTATCTCTATATTGAAGATCACAAATGTTGTCACGAAGAAAACAAAATCTATCAGTATGCCCTTTGGTGAAAATATCATGAATAAGTCGAAAGATACTCCAAAATGATGTCATTTCTCACGACAAAATGGTAGTCCACCTCGATATGCTTAGAACGCATGAAAAATAGGATTGGAGGCATAATGTTATCGCAGGATATTTTGCGCACATAATAGCATACGGTAACTTGAGAGACCACGGTTGTTTCTTCAGAAATAAGATTGGGACCAACAAAACGTGAACGCCTATCATCATCACCACCCAATCCGCAATAGGCGAATGGAGAAAGAACAAAAGAGACCAAAGTCAGTATTTTTCGTATCGTAGGACACGCTAATGAGTGTAGTTGGTGTTTGCATATGTTGGCAAAGTTGATTCACAAAGTGTGGTGAGTTACATATTGTAAGGCACCAAGTGGATATTAAGGATCAAGGGATCTCCATCAAATTTGGATAGCTTAGTACCAAAACACATTGAGCACGATAATTGACACGATCCAAGAGATCAATAATATATCTTGAAGATGTAAAAGAATCACGGATAGCTTCAATTCCCATATGATAAATGCCCAAGGTCCTTCATAGCAAAGTCCATGAAGATTAGAGATAAGCTCATCAATAAATGACCGAACATTAGAGGTCACGAGAATGTCATCCATAAACGCATGTAGAGTCATGGTGATATGTGAACAAAGAGGGATCAACCCGAGAGCATACAAATCCGGAGATAAAAGTATGGATAAACGATTAAACCAAGCAGGAGCCTGTTTAAAGTAAATAGATTTATGCAATTTACACATGGATTGGTAGGATCTTCAAAACCTCTAGGTTGAGCCATATAAACTTCCTCATCCAAAATGCCATGAAGAAAAGCATTAGAAACATCAAGTTGCGAATGTCCCAATTAAATGAGTACCATGCAATGGAAGGTTTAATAACTGACTGAAAGTGTCAAAGAAATCAACACCACTACAGATAACCAAGCAACTAGTTTTGAGTCTTTCAATGTTCCTATGTTGTTTGCATTTAAAACCCAACTTGGGAACAACATTTTGCAGTGGGCGAGGACATAAAGTCTTTTGATTCTTCAACAAAGCTTGGAATTGATTCCATAGCTGAATGCCATTCGTGGATAGTGAGCATAGGAATAGGGCTCGAAATAATCACACCTACATGCAAAGCTCAAGAGGGTGGCGTGTTGAATAATGGAGATAAAAATCGGGAATGTACGGCTTAAGATGACAGGATCTAGTAACAACGGATAGGAAGGGAGATGGGTGCTCATTAGGAGAGGTGATGTTTGGTGGAATGGGAAGTCATGGTTTAGGAATTGGAAAAGTAGTGTGGGGTGGTGAAGTAGAAAAGGAAGGAGAAGATGAGGAAAATATGTGGAGGAGGAGAAAAAAGTAAGGGTGAAGAATTACAGGGAACACCTTGTCGAGGCCATGATAAGAGATTGTTCCTCATCAAAGATCACATTTCGAAAATATAGACACGCCGAGAGGAAGGATCATAACACGAAATCCCTTCCGATTAGAACAATAACCAATGAAAATGCAATGGTAAGAGAGTTTATCATGCATGTAAGGTCCACGAAAGCATTGACACCCAAAGGAACGAAAATAGCTAAAATCTGAGAAAGATGAAATAGACATTCAAAGGGGAAGAGAAATTGAGAACTTTTGTGGCAACCGATTAATGATAAAATGGAAGTTAAGAAAGCATCGACCCAAAGTTCTTAGGTAATATTGCAAGGAGAGTGAGTCCCATGTCAACTATATGTCGATGTTTCATTTGTTGAGATGTAACAAGAGTGAAAAATCCCATTATTACTCAAAATTGTTTAAAAGGGTGGAACAATATTCACCACCATTGTCACTTTGTAATTGCTTAATGGGATAATTAAATTGCTTTTCTACTAAATTTTTGAATTTGACAAACGTAGTATAAACATCGATTTATTAGAAATGGGATATAGCCAACAAAAGCGAGTAAAGTCATCAATAAAAGAACATAGTAGAGACAACCACTTAAAGATGGAGTGGAAGTAGACCATACATCGGAATGAATTAACTCTAAAGGCATTGACTCTCGTGAGGAATCGAAAAAGGCAAGCTAGACTTACCTAGTTGACACAAGACACAAATAGACTTTTATTGAATGAATCACTAATAGAGAATAAGTATGAAAACATTATGCAAAGTAGAAAAGGATGTCCCAAACGACAATGCCAAGAGGCCTTGACTGGAGAATGCATGAAGGTTAGAAGATGATAGTTGTTGGAAGTTGTACAATCCTCTATGGGCCCTTCATGAAGGTCCTTCATTGGAACCGTAAGTTCAAATAACACATTATTGTCCTTACAAAATTTGTTTATGGAAAGAAGATTAAGCAACATCATTTAAGGCAAGAGTAGAGGAAGAAGTTTTAATATGAGCATTTGAGATTATCAAACATTATTGCCTTCATATAGATTTCCAAATTATGCATCGAGTAACATGAATATTGCACCAATCGTAATTGATATTAAGATAGGTGGTATTAGAACCATTAATTCAAAAGAATAATTCATGCGATTAAAGCAATCTGATGTCATTTGACATCAACAAATGGAGTTGAATGAGAGGATTGAGGTGGGGATGTAAATGAAGAAGAGTTGGTCCCGAGCCTTTAGATGCTCAAAGAATTATTGTTAAGACCGATTTGTTAGAGTAGAGAGCAAATGAACAATAGATTGAGTATGAAATTTTTGCATGAGATCATAATTCAACAACTCGCATGAAAATCTGAAAATGGCATAGATTTCTCCTTAGCAAGGAGCATATACGTTGTGACAAATGAATGAAAGGAAGAATTGAGGCCATTGAGAAATAGAATTAAATCAATCATCAATGGGTTTTCCAATAGTAATTCATAAACTTAACTTCATCCAAGAAATGTTGGCAAGACATGAGCCTTTAAAGATTGTAACTTTCTCTTGATAAGAGAGGAGAGGTTGAGGTGCCGCAAACGTGCCAAGAGCTTGTCAAGTCTTAAATAGTTGAAACTAACAATTTTTGGTCCTTATGCCAAACCACATAAGAGTTAAGAGTACGTCATTGCTGGAAAATTGAGGAGGCATGGTTGAACCATCAACGATTCCCATGAGACCATAACTCAAAACAAAGGAACCAATTGAGCACTCTAGGCAAGAGTTAGTTCCATCAAGTTTGATGGAGATAACTTTGGAAGATGAAATTGAATTTAGATTTAGGATCGATTGTAGCGTTAGTTTTAGAATTGCTCATACCATGAAAGAAACCAAAGTAGAGTATATGTGTATATTTATAGTAGAGTAATAACATTTGGATGAGAACAAAACTTTAGAAAACTGAAAAGCTAATTTAGAAGAGATAAGAATAAAGTACAAACATCCACTGGATAGACAAACATTAAAAATATAGGATAAGTTACAGGGTTTTAAAATGCACTTTACTGACTTGGGTTCACTGACCTGAGCTCATCATCACCGTTATCTCTAACATGATATACATATAAAAGCCAATTTAAATGCTTGTCATGGTCGAGTGGCACCACCACCACGCATATAATAGATGTTTGTTTCTTCAGTGTTTGATTCAATCATTTGCATCTCTCTTTTTTTCTAATTTCTTTTTATCATTTTTTTTAGGCCGAATGCAATTATTTAGCACCTTGGGTTTGCATAATTCAGCACCAATAATTCCTTATCCTGGCCATTTAAGGTTGGGCAGTTTATTAATATAAGTCTATAAAAAATGGTAAACGTTAAATAAAAAGTGTTGGACATAATTTACTATTAACTATTGTTACAAGTTTTTTTTTTTTTCTAATATTTATTGTTACTAGTTCGCACAAGAATTCCAATAATCATATAGGTAATATATGCGTCCAAAACTGAACAAGAAATAGAGGTAATATGTTCTAAATAGTTTCATGTATAATTAATTAGGACTTTTAACACCAATGCTTCATTAATTATGTATAAATTTTAAATTATCTCATAAATTATGAAATTGGCATTAATACATCTTCAACAATAGAAACATTTGTAAATTATGTCTCTGACTTATAAAAATAATATATTTTTATTTATTCAGATGTACTTTTTTAAAAACTTTTATTTTAAAAATATAGGTGAAACATAAACTAGTTTGAATCAATTTTGGTTATTGTTTCTTTCTTTCTTTTAAAAAAAAAAATTTGCGTCGAGTTCTGTTTCGGGCTGCAAGAGAATTGTTATTGAATTGTTAGTGCCTTTAAACTTAATGTAACTGGAACTTTGAAATTAATTTAAATAACTAAAAAACTTTTGTATGTTGCCAGGGGATGTAGCTCAGATGGTAGAGCGCTCGCTTAGCATGCGAGAGGTACGGGGATCGATACCCCGCATCTCCATGTTTTATCCTACAATTTCCAATCAAAGATAAATTGATAATATAATTGATATATAAATAATAAAAAGTAATTGTCTTTATTTGGTTAAAGTTACTGCAAAATACACACCCACTTCAAATAGGAATTAACTTTTATTTGCTAGCTGCATCCACACATGAACAAAATGTGAAAGTATTTAAATTAAAACCTTACCAACCCTCTACAAAATTTATTAGTTTTGACTGGTATAAACAATAAAGTTTGAAAATGATTGGTAACCCTTAGTATAAGACACGAAGCTACCAATAAATCCAAGAAGTTTGTGATGTAATTTGAAAATTTTAATTTGGGTGTTAAATTAAAAAACTCATTGGTGACAAGAATTTTCTAAATCCTCGGCAGGAAGCATGGGAATGGACTGACACCTAAACCCCAAACACAGCCTAAATACCACGATGGTTCAGATCGAAAGCAACCTAAACTATATTTTAACACCCCCAATTTGCTTTAAACTAGCTTTCATTGCACATTTATTTACTTTGATTAATTAGCTGCTTTCAAAGCTCACAAAATAACAAATATTAATTCCTTGCAAACATTGCATTATTGAGTAACCAGTGGGCCAATTATTGGGCAATTGACTCTTACAGAAGAAACCACACCATATCAATGCAGTTTGATGTTAAAAGATTTTCTATCTAATTTTTTTACAATAAAAGGCAAAAGTGAAATGGTCTAATAGTTTATATAGTCTCTAGAATTAATCTACCATGACCTATTTAGGGAGAATTCAGGGTATTAATTTAGGATCAGGATCCTCTCCAGACCTGAGCTTTATTTGCTTTGTCTGAACTTTTTTTAATGCTTGGATAGCTGAAAATTATCTAATAAAATCGAAATTCAATAAAACATAAAATTATATAATAAAACTGAATTTCAGTAAAATCATAATCATCAATTCCAAAAAGTATCACATGTCCTAAAATCTGTATAGCTCAGATAAAGCTTAGGTCATGAGAGGTCTAAATTCCTTTAAATCATAGTCCTAGCTTGATTTAATTATGTGACAATTGGAAGTTCCATAGACACTGAACAAGTCCCATGTTGAGCTTTAAATAATTAATTAATGGAATTTAAAATGAGCGTATGATGCTGTCTTTAAGTTACCTTTTTTCCTTTTGAAAAAAAAAACTAATATATATATATATATATATAGTGTGTAGTGATGTTAGACCAACACCCACAAAAATAATGGTGAAGATTTAAAGACCCTATAGTTTGGCTCTGTTAGAAAGGAAAGCTGTGGACCCCTTTAGTTTGCATGCGATAATAATTTAATTAAAATGATTACTATTTAAAGAGGGCTTGATCTGGATAATTATTTTAAGATATATCTAATATTATTTTAATATTGATGAGTACTCCTTATCATCATTAACGTCATATATAATTATATACATACAGCTAGCCTTATTTCTCTAATCAAAATTTTATTATACGGTTTTTGTGGTGGCAATACCTTTAAATTTTCATATAAGTGATATAGTGCTCTCTGAATTTTAATTTTGACATCATAATCTTTAATTTTTTATTTCAGTATAGATATCTCCGACCTTAATTGTTAATAGTTTAACCTCTTCAGTTCATATATAGCACATCACATATTATATATGGATGTAGAATCGTGGCTTGCCTTTGCCATTCCATGTTCCACAACAATTTCGCTTAACATCAGTTTTAAGTTAATTCATCCGTTCCAATGTTCAGATAACGTATAGCCTTAGAAGAAGATTTAACAATCTAGTCGAGTCATGATATCTATTATTGGTTATGACTTTTATCCGACTATGTCTATTAAAAAAGCACAAGTAACAATAAAATATCAAACTCTAAAATTTATATATTATCTAAAGCAATCTTTAACCATCCAAATTAACAAAACAGACAAACTCAAAAGTATAATATAAATTAAAATCTCTCATCAATTTATAATTTGTCGTTAGAATCCCTCATCATTCTTCATCTCAAGCGCACACTCAGTATTTTTCCTCTGATATTGTTGATGCACTAGACAAGGAAGACGAATGGTTTTTACGAATTTCAATTTTTCTCCCTAACCAAACATGACACGTGATGTACTGTATGAGAACTAACAAGAGAAAACTAATAAAAGTTAGAATAGAGATAAATTTATATTGAAATGAAAAATTATAAAGTTATAATGTCAAAATTAAAATTTCAGAGGCAATTCAAAACTTAGGGGAATTTACACACACACACAAAAAAAAACCCAATATTATAATGTTCATCCCAAAATTGTAATTTTCTTCTCAAGAAATTAAAGTCTTGGTTCTCTGTACACATTAATTGAAAGTCTATATGTGCTATACATATATTAAAATAGCGTTTTTAGCTAGAGTTTAGATTAACTCTACAAAATTGTGTTCTATATGAAATTATATAAGCCATGAAAAAGAAACCTGATTTGGACAACCTTCTTTTGTTTTTGTTTTTGTAAACAATAAAGAATATTAAACCCAATCAGAGTAGATCAAAGATCCGAAGTTAATTTAACCTTTATCTTGATGATTCAGGTGAAACATTTTACTAGGAATATTATACAATTATTTTGTTTGAATTAATTGCACCCATTATTAAAGAGTTCTAAAACTTCTTTAGTATATGAAAGTAGTAATGAAATTAATTATAGTGAAAAAAAAAATAATCAACAAGAATCTCCAAAATCAATCAAGACAGAACAAATTTCATATCTGAATCATCATTTTTAATAAGACTAAAATTAAAGAAAAAGAAAGAGAGAGAGAGTTTGTGTTTGTAATTTATAATATGGAGGTAGATGACAGCCAAAGTGGGTGGTCCAATGGGTGACAAAAAGGATGCGAACTTTATGTGAATGTCTAGGGACCCACTACAAGATTACTAACCCCCCACATATATCAATCAATTACATAAGACTCCAAATGAATCTCTTTCATTTTTAATTTAGAGAAGTCTATTCCAATTGCTGACACTGCCACAGATTCCTCCATACGAGTCTTTCTTATTAATAACCTGATTGTTTTTGCAACCCCCACCTTGTTGTTTTTTAATGAGAAAATGAAAATTTAAAAAAATTAAAACTTAAAAAAAAAAAAGAAAAAAAAGAAGTTATTTTGGTAGAGTTTGCGAACACAAAGAAGACTGTCACTGATACAGGCTTAATTTGTATTTACGTGTTTTGGTTTTTGGGAAAATCACAAGCAGCTGTCACTAGATTTTGCAAGTACGAATAATTTAATTCGGTTTGGGCACAAGTGAAAGGAAAAGTGCCAAACCAAGGGGACCATATATGTACCTTTTTCTTCTTCTTTGTTTTCCTTTGTTATTAGTTTTATTATTTTTGGGAGGGTCTATTATATTATCATGATTTTCTGACCACAGTTTTTAGAATGAATTGGGCGATGTATAAGGGTTTGATTTCTTTCTCGATCAAATTGTCACAACCAAACAGAATATACAAAAATTTCTTGTATTTTTGTTGGTTTATTCAATTACCATTGGTGGAATATACATGCATGTGGAATAAATAATGTACATATAAGTCTAGAAAATGAGCAAGGACCACATAAAACTTTTTTGTTTTAATTAAAATGGCATTTTTGAGGTTGGGAAAATACAAAATAAAGAGTTATTTGATCCTTGGCATCATTTAATAAAAGTTATTACACATTCTTTTAGGTGAATTGATAGTATTTAAGTGGATTTTTTCGTAGTTGAATTTCATATGTTTTACATACACCAACTTTCTTTTTAACCAAAATAAATAAATAAATAAAGGAATTCATGTATTTTTAACGAAAATACAGCTTTTGATAATCTTGGTTCTACCATTCCAAGCTAGGATAGTCCAATTACAAACCAAAACCAGTTTCAATAAGATTTGAAGTGAAATTAAACTATATATGATTTGCCTTTCCTATTTCACATCAGGTCAGAAAACTTGAAGGTTCTACAAGTTACCTAGTATAGAATAGTAGTAGTGGAATATTATTGAAGAATTTGAGAATAGTAGCTAGCTTGATCAACAATTCCTAAAAAATATATGTATACCAAAATAAAAATTCCTTGAAAATATGGATCAATTAATTTAAAAATGTGTTGTTTTAATCTAAAGGCTTTTATTGAAGTTCGTAATTTTTTAAAATACAGATATCCCACATTAGAACCTTATGGTGTGTGTAATCAATTTCACACACATATACATAAATATATATACATATAACTAGAATAATATTTATTGAATTTAAATTATATAATTTTACAGTCCACTTAACAATATATAAATGGATGAGATCATATCCTATTGGAGTCTACTTATCTACTATTATATTTCCAAATAGATTATAAAATTGCACAACTTATACTAAATAATATTACTTGTAGAACTATTATGCGTGAAAATATAAGTAGGCACAAACACCCAAATGATATATTTTGCTACACTTATAAGAGACCAATTATATACATTTGAGAGTGTTGGTGCACTGGAAAAAGAAAGTTTATAAACATTTTATACTCATTTATAAGAATGAATGTTCAAATTCTGATAAATATGTTTGTGCTTCCAATGAACTAAATTTCAATAAAATATCATATGAAAAAAAATATATTAGAAATGTGAGATTAAACTCTTACCATCTTCTATAATAATAAATAAATTATATTTTAAAAAAAATTATAAACTAATAATTTCTACGTGAAGACTTTTTTTATTGATAAAAAAGAAAAAAGAAATCTAGAATGTCATTTGAGATCTTTTGTCCTTTTACATGTCCCATTGTTAATTTTAGGACACGTACCTCAATTATTATATAGCTAGACTGATTCAATCGGCATATTTACTATTAGTGTTATAAAAATAATAAGAAGACATGGAAGGTGATAAGGATCCAGAGTCATTATTCATTTAAGAGGAAATGTTTAGAAATGGTAAGCTAAAACTATGACACATAGGAAAATGTTCAATTCATGAGATAAGAGCTTTACCCCATGTCCTTTTGCGTCAAGTACACAAGATTAAATTATGCACCCGCAGACCATTTTTTTTTTTTTGGGTTAATTTAATTACAAAACGGCACACATAATTGTACATCCATCCTGTGCAACACACTGTATAAGATCGCAATGGAGGAGGCAATGGAAAATTAAAGGATGTGTGAAGGTTGCACTAATTTGCTAGCTATAGCTGTGTCTCTTTTTCTTACTCTAGGTCTCAAAGGATGGGTCTCCGGTCACCGGCCTCCTCCGACTTTTGTCAGGCGGCGGCCACAGTCTCGCTTTTACCGGACCCCTTAGAGTTTTCGGTCGACGACGATGCAAGGCGGTCATCGTTGTTCTTTGTTGCCATCGCCTTACACTTCTCTTTTCTCTCGTCTTGCTTCATCTGTTGCTCTCTGCATTCTAAACTACAGAAAGCTGTGTCCCCTCTGTACATATTTATGATACAAGTTCCCACATCAATAATATTCAATATTGTGAATAGAATAATGCAATACTCAACTTCAAGATATATAAAATATAATATTATAATACATATATATATTTACATACATAAATAATAATAGACGACAGATCCTCATGTTCTTAAATACTTTGGCAGGTTTTTGGATCCAGGGAAACAATATATGAATCAAAAAATTAAGCTCATGAATCCACGCCATAGCTAGCTGGCGCTATATATAATCCTTCTTTGTTGCTAGGAAATTCTAGTCATCAATATATAATATATCCATGCAAATATATGTATATATGCTCTTTACCAAAAAAATATATATATATATATGTATATATGTATGTAAGCATGTATGTATGTATGTATGCATGTATGTATGAATATTCCTTCTTGCGTGAAGAACTAAAATGGATCCCTTAGAGTCGAAACTAAAAATCACTTTAAGAACAAAAACAAAACAGAAAGCAAATAAGAAAGAAACCACCGACATGAGAAAAATTAAAAAGCCATGTTTAGTAAAATGAAAAGATATTCAAAAGCTAGCTTCTTTTTAATCAAACAGAAATGAGAGAAACCCAAAAATATTTAATCAAAATTCAAAGAAATTTAAAAAGACATGGTAGTTGTTGGATTTCATTTCAGTCATTTAGAACACCACCATATGTATATAACTCAGGGAGAGAGAGAGTAATTCACACACAAAAAGACACACCTATACATGTAGATGTCACGGCCAGACGCCAAACGGCGTTTGCAGAGGCTACACGTGCGAAGGAAGTGAGCGGTCTCTACAAAATCTTGTGAGTTCCTCCCGTGGTTATTGTTTCTGGGTGACAACATAGTTGACAAAAAATGGTGTTGGTGTTCTTCGTACGAAGTTTTGGTTCCAAAACTCATGTTGTTGTAATTCTGATGATGATCAGCTAATTCTGGGCCCACAACGCCGCCGTTGATGATGGGGTTCTGATAAAGATCGGGCTGTTCTTGTGCTTCCACGTTGCTCAGATCAAAGGACGTTATACCAGTCATGCTCGTTGTTCTCCTGATCTCAGGCCTTGACCTCTTTCCCAGCAACATATCTTTCTTCTTCTTCTTCTTCTTCTTCTTCTTCTTCTTCTGCCTCTGCTATCAGAAACTAAACGCAGAGAAACAGAGTGAGAGAGAGAGAAGGTGGACTAGTAATGGAGTGAAGGAATGGAAGGTGGGAAAAGCAAGATAATTGATATGAGAGAAGGATGTGAGAGGGAATCTGAGCCGTTGCTTGCGGTCACCAAGTGCAACAACTCCACGTCACGCCTCTCCCACTTTTTTTTTTAATGCTTTTTTTTTTTTTTTTAGTTTTTTATTTCCTCCATCAGGAGTCTCTTGCCTATCTCTCTTAATTTTTTATATCCCCGTCACAACTCATTCAGATGTTTATTAGATTTCAAGTGTTTCTTTATTTCATAGCAATACATTTTGTAACTTTCATGCTAAGATGTGTTTGACACTTCTTTTTTTCTCCCATTTTAGTGTCAAAACTTTACAAATTAAATTTAGTGTTTGATTGAAAATTATAGATGTTTCATTAAATTCTTTCTTTCTTTCTTTTTTTAAATTACAACTTTTTCTTATTTTCCGTAATTAAAGAGCTTTGTGGAAACCTTCTTCTAAGATATTGTACTGTATACTTAGCTAGACTCTAATTTTTAAAAGCAATGCCAGATAGAATCTTAATTGGTAGTATCACATCCACCAAATACATGACCAGCTTGTGATATTAATGCACATATAATTTGATTAAAAAAATAAAGGTAGGGATATATACAAATACAAGTGTACTGCTATATATGCCTATGCGTTTTCAATTTTTCATAATCTTATGCCAAAAGTAATTAAAACCCCATTATACTGATCATGTTCGTTCCTACAAGGCTGAACATACGGATAGATATATTATGCATGACGTGAGGGGGTTGCTCTTTCTCATTTTACACAAACCTATAAAAATTCTACCTAGTTTTTTGCACTTGTTGTTCGAGTAATAATTTCGTCTCTGTTTGTCTTTTTTACCATATAAAGTGAAAATTATGATAGTTTCTTTAGAAGGGTTTTCTTTTTCCTTTTCCTTTTCTTCCTTTAACACGTTTTGAGTAATTGTGAGTGGGTATTGGAAGACAATGCATGAAAGACAGCCAGAGAAACATCGAACCAGAGAGGGCTGTATTTGGACATAATACAAACACTTTGTGTGCGTGGGGTAGGGTGGGGTGGGGTGGGCAAGGTACGGCCATGACTCACCCAACCTAGCTATCTAGCTTAACTTTTTTCTTTTCATTCTCTTCCTCATTTTTGCAGGATTTGGCATTTATCATAAGGAAAAATGTGTACACTTTTTTATTTTCCCCCTAACGACTAATGTAGTACTAAAAGTAATTATATTTAATATTAAATTTAAAATAATTACAAGCGCTATTTTTTTTTTTTTGTAAAAAATAATTGTTGCAATGGTAATTAAAATATTAAATATATGAAGTCTCTGAAATTTTTAATTGTCATATTAAGAGATTCGTGGTGAGAAAATTTAAAATAAGGCCACCCAACTGTTTTTTTTTTTTTTTTTGGGTTGAAAATATATAGGAAAGTGTGAATGTAATTTTCACTACCTTTTTTAATCCACATTTGAAGAACATAATACTCCTAAATATGATGAAGATAAACTAACAAAATTTAATTATGTTTTATTGCATTAATTTTAAAACTGGTCTATTCTACCACTTTAATAACCCTTTTCTTCGTACATTTTCTAATAAAATACACCATTATATTTGCAGTAATTTGCAGACGAATTTGGAGGACCCGGAGCGACCAAAGTGTTGGACCAAAATAGGCAAAAACTCCTTTTGGAAAACTAGACGACACTCCATAAAAAACAAAAATACTAAAAAAGGTAAAAGGTTTGAAATATATATAGAATTATAAATAAATAAATAAAAAGAAGATGCATGCACCATTCAAATCTGGTGAAGTTTCAATTTTTACAAATTGTTTCTCTTTTAACTATCATTTTATTTCTTTTTTCTTTTTTTGGTCTTTATTTCCCATATAGAATATTGAACAACAATCTATCTAAATTATACATTAATTTGCACTTTTCTATCTAAACTTTTATTTTGACATTTTGGCACTAAAGCATTTCTTTTTTCCCTTTTCTTTTTTTTGGGTGAGTACCTAAATTATGTTTCTAGTTGCACTGCAATCTTTTTATTTTTCAGCAGTTTTGGTCATTTCATTTCACTTATGAGAGTAATTAAAGTGCAATATTTATACCATTTAAATTTTAATGAGGGCTCGACATTTATATATTTTTATTTATTTTTCAACAGAATATTACACTATTGTTATCTAAATTGTATAAATATTATACTTTGAATTCTCCCACCGATAAAATAACAAAAAATATCTTAATTTATGATTTGGTTCAAATATTTTGTACATGCAATTTTATGATAAAAAAGCAGACATAAAAATAAAAATAAAGTACCAGTGCAACTTAAATGCATTTTAAATACTAAAATGTTGACATCTACCAAAAGTATCAAAATGTCAAAAACAAAAATTTAGACAATAAAGTGCGAATCAATAGATAACTTAGAAGACATCGGTGCTCATATCTATTTTCCACAGCTCAACCAAAATTAAAAATAAAAATTGAACTTTTCTATCTACTTTAATTAAGCCTGCATTTCAAAAGCACTTTGCTTTTCTCTCTCTCCTCTCTTTTTTTTTTTTCTTTTTTTTTTGGGGTAAATATTATGCTTTTCTCATAGTCATTGATGTTTCTCTTTTGAATATAATTCATAGCGCACTTCGTAATCTGGTTTGTCAGCAAAAGTTGATAAATATTATCAATTCTCTTTCAAAGAAAAAAAAAAATAAAAAAAAGTGCTTTTCATTTAAGCTAATAAAGTTTGCATCCTAAGAGTCCAGAATTAGTACTTTTGGAGTTTTGGGGGGTTAAAAAAAATAATAATTAATTTTCATATAATCAACATCTTTGTTGAGGTCTATTATTTGGTATGTAGAAATCACAGGGCAAAGCAGCTCACCTGCTTGGTAATCACTCATTTTCAATGTTTATTTTATTAGTCTTGTATTAAAATTTTCCCTTTATTAAATAGGTTTTTGAGCAATTATTTTGAATGATTTGTCTCAATTATTGTGTGCTTGTCTATTATTTCTTTTTTAGTAAAATAGAAAAAACAAACATTAAGAAAGGGGATTTTTACTAAACACAAAAAAGATATTATTTTCTGTGACATAAACCCAATCAAGCTGTGTAGTTCATAGTCATGGGGTGGACCCACAAAGAAATGATGCCCAAAGCCATATTTTTACAAAGCTTTTGAATTTATTTATTTATTTATTAATTATTATTTTTTTTAAAGAATTAAGTGTAGATCCATAAATACTCTTTGAAGCATCACTTCCATCTTTCATTATTAAACTAAATTATATAAGGCATGGTAGGCCCCTCATGTTTCCCATGACCGGCTTCCTCTCCTTAAAGTTGGACTACATCCACACCGTTGGATCAATTGTTCTAGAAGTTCGATCCGACGCTCAGATTTTGAAACTTGTGTGAGTGATTTTCTGCAAACCAATTATCCGAAAATCACTCGGCGAAAGGCTTGTTTGGATTCAAGATTCCACTCAATCCTCTCCCGTCCCGATTACCCTTCCAGAAAGGAAAACACACACACACATACATATGTGTATATATATGTATATATATATATATATATATATATCATTGAAATTCAATGCTTTTGTAGAAATAAGTTAATTATATAAATATATATATAAAACAAATTGAGAATTAGAGATGTTGACTTACTAAATTAAAAAATAATTTTTACGTTTGATTCCCGAAAAATAATGTTGTCAGCGTCACCACCTATGGTTATGATCTACTAGAAAGGGTCTCACAAAATAACACCAAAATCATGGCTATTAGGCTGATAACACACATATCTCTACAGGGCGGTCCAGTGTTAAAGCCACTGTTTCTTCGGGCAAGGGCAACAATCTTGAGTTCGAATCCCCGCTGATACTGGCAAACCAAGGCAAACCCCATTGCTGCAGTGCTCAAAGAGAGCTTGCCCAAAAGATATTACATAAAGGTTCACAAATGTGTGGTTGTAGAAGATGATGATGTATTCCATTGGGAATTTGAGGAGGTAATAATTGATGTTTCCTACCAACCCAAAAGTTTGAAATGGACAAGGAGGGACTACAATGCCTGCAATAAAAAGGACAACAGTCTCTCTTATGTCATATAGCATTCCCTCCACTACATGTTAGTGTGCAATCTAAAGCTACCATCCCACTCACCAGGTACATCATTGGCGGCCAAAAAAGAATTTAACCATGACACTCATCTCCAATACCTACTTGTTTTCACCACTCATTTGGGTATTTTTTAAAACAGAGAACCTTGAAAAACAGAACCAAAATCTCTCAAGAACAAGTTTGATTTGAGAATCTCATAGCAACCAACTAAAGCAAATCCTAATCCCATCAATTTACCAAAAAAAAAAATCATAATCCCATCAACTGTTTTAGTATATAGTTGGTTGTACACAACTTAAAATTAGAGAGGAATCAAATCTTGAAACTCAGAATTCCATTTAAAAAAGTAAGATCTTGATCAAGCTTTCAGAAAAGTGAAAATGAGCTTTCAGAACAATTTTACAGGGTAGGTTTAATGATAAACCTTATTTCAAAAGCGAAATTTTACAAAATTGATGGCACACAGTCATTTCCTTTGCATCACTCCATATTTTTCGACATTGATGACCTATTTAGGTTAGAAATTCAATCACACCACTCATCTAGCAAATGGCTAGGAACTTTCTATTAATATAATAAGAAAAGAATAATAGGATCAAACGTTTATGGAAAGCTCGCTGAGCTCATCATTCACTCCCAGTAGCCATTAAGAACTCACCTTCACATACCACCTCACCTCCAACATATGCTTTCCCTTCCATCTTTGCTACTCCAAACCGCTTTTGTAACTTAACGAGTGTCATTCTCATAACCAACGTGTCTCCTGCAATCACGGGTTTGCGAAACCTCACTTTGTCAATTCCTGCAAAGAAGAAATTTTCACGAGAACCTCCCACTTCCGGTTGCAGCATGACCAACCCTCCAACCTGAGCCATTGCCTGGACCCAGAAACCTTTCATCAGTACTTACCACAAAAATGGCACGGGGGTTGAACAGTGTAAGCTTTAAGTAAAGCAATGTCCACAATGAATTGAGTACTTTTGATAATATACACCCTGTGTTTAGGTAATGAGTGGTTACTATTGTATTACCAAGTAAAGTCAACCCAAATCCTACAGAAAGAACTACATAATTTACAATGAAAAGGTCTAGTAACAATATTGCTGGAATTATAGAATTTTGTTTATTTGTTTTCTTCTTTTAAAATTACAAAGCAGCATCTCTTCTCTCATGGAATACCATAAATAAAGCATAGCTTCTTTCACGTATTGCTCTCTAAAGATCATTCCAAGGTATAACCTATCACATTATTTATTTACTTCATTCACATTGTAGCCTTCTGCTTATTTACTTTCTCTATTGCAACATTGCTTGCTTTTTTATGGTTCATAATTCAAAGTAATTATTCTGATGAAATATACTAATACGTAAAGAAGCTCAAATAACTCATTAAACAATAATGTAGATGAAAATTAAATAGGCTAAATAACAAAACTGAGGGATCGGGGAACCTAAATGAACTCTGTACTAGTTTACTTAGTATGCTCAAACAGCACATAAAAGATCCCTAAAACAAAAAATAAAAATGAGAAGGGGCAAGGTGCAGGGGGAATACAGATGCTACAAATTTAGTACTATAACTTAAATTTTCAGATTAATAAAACAAAAAATTGCTAATTGTATTCAGAACATCTCATATTAGTACTGAAAGGAAAGACAGTTCAGTGAATCAGTTAATAGGGGAGGGAAGATTTTGATTTGCTCAAGAAATGTCATGAAAGTTTAAACCTCCATGAGACATATTTCCTTCACCACCACGCTTCATATCAGACAGATAACATGTCAGGAGTCCCTTCTAAACCAAATTCCATTATGGCACAAAGTGGTCCAAAGTCCCATCCCATCATAGTGAGAAATAAAACAAACAATAAACCAATTAAATATAGCAGAAGTTGAAATCATGGTCTCCAATTTGGAGTAGAATAAAGATGTAACTACAACATCAAATTATAAAAGTTCTTGCAATAAAAAATTGGACTTTGAAATAATAAACTAATCATGACATCCTTCTTCCTCCCTCTAAACAGGCATAACTTTAATTAGGTACTTTCTTTAGTTCAATGCAGAGGCAAGAAACCAACGTTTTGGATTGGCAATCTTAACCAAAACTAACAATAAAATAAAAATTGGAACCAAAAGCAATTTGTATACAAAGCTTTTAGTGCAACCGGAGTAAATGGTAAGCATGGAGAAAATGGATGAATATGAATGATACACAGTTCAATACATCGTCAACGGCATAAAACGTGTTTAAATTTTCAGAATAATTATTTCCAAGACCTTAAAAAACAAAACTATGACATGATATATAGGAGGAATAAGTACTAATGTCAAAACAAGGTCTCTGAATTTCTGCTTGAGATCACTGGAAACCTATAATTATCTCAATGCAACATCATAATATACAAATGTAGCTAGCACTTGAAAAAGAATTAAGCTCTCTCCAAAGCATCAGTTTTACAGGTTTTACAACATCAAGAAAATTATGTCATTCAAACATAATTCTAATTTCTTTGGGCTCTTAAACCTCCTAGACCCAAAACCAGAACAAAGTATAGCTATATAGGGTTACATTTACAACAGTCAAAAAAGACAGTTTTCTATTCTCTTTAAGTTCTACTAATAAAGTAATAAAAAGTATTATCCAATGCACCATATCAAGACTAAACCATGAATCACACCACATGTTCAACATAAATGAACAGTCATCTATGTGTCCATTAATATTGTCATATTATGTTCCCCTTCAGACGTCTCGGCCACATGACAAAAATTATACTCCCTCTAAGTTTAAAAGCACCACATTAGAACTTGCTCTACCATGTATTTAAGAATAACCAATTACCTTAAGTGAAATGGTAAAAGTATTGCTTAAATTGACAAAGGACAGTCATGAAAAAAGTACTGGAGAAAATGAGTTCTATTCCCATTTCCTTTATAATTGCCCCCAAAGCTTCCACATTCAATAGTAAATAGATCTTGCAAAATTTCCTGTTACATCAGTCAAATTATCAAAGGTTGCATTCAGATTTATAAATTTGAAATAACGGATTATTATTATACAAAGACATCCATTTTCCAATCATATTTTTTCATGTATTGCCACTAATACTTTACAACAAACCCAACTCTGGTGACAATAATTTACTGTGTATGTTGTCTTCTTAATCAAACATTTTTTGCATCATAAATTATGGGAAGCTACAGTCTATTAGAGAGTAAATTTGTTAAATCCTTCAATTGCTAAAAGTTAAATAAGCTAAATGTCATAGCACTTAATTGTAAATTAGCAAAAATGCAGTACCTCAATCATAAGAACACCAGGCATAATAGGCCTATCGGGGAAATGCCCAGGAAAGAAGTTATCATTTATAGTCACATTCTTAATAGCAACAGCTGAAATCCCAGGATTATATTCAACCACTCTATCCACTAAAAGAAATGGAAACCTGTCACGCAGAAAACCCCCAACAACCAAATAAAAAACCAACACTATGACACAGAAAAAAAAAAATTGATAATTAAGAACCAAAATTAAAGGAAATACTCACCGGTGAGGCAAGATTTCTCGTATCTGATTAATATCCATAACCGTAGGAAATGCTGGGTACCCTGCAAAAACCATGATATAGTCTTAAAGCACAGACATTTTGCTTTGTGAAAACAGAGAAAGCAAGGAAATTACAAAATGTGTGAGAAAAACATAATATAAAAAAGTTACTCTTTTCGATGGGTATGTCTTGGCCTGCGTTGTTTGATCCATTTAGACAACAGCATGCAACGAGATTGGGTTGGCGGCTTGACTTCAGAGGGAAAGAACAAGATCTAGGGAGAGTAAGAGAGGTTGGAGACTCAAAGTGTCTTCTGGGTCGGTTCAGAGACCGACCAAGGGTGAGAGAAGAGAGAGAATTCGAAGTGGCTGCCATTGTTCAAACACAGAGAGAGAGAGAGAGGGAGAGAGAAGGGTAAGAGGCGGTTTAACTTGTTGAACTACTTGTCACTTGTAAAATCGCATCGTTGGACTCTCAGCTTCGCGCGGAAAGTAAAAGCGTGCCCATGTCCATGTGGAGTGGAGTGGGTCTCCGTACTTGGCTTCCAAATAATTGCCAACCCACAGCGTATCGAATTCTCAACCACTGGTTTGGGACTTTCATCAAACACTTACCGTGCAGCGTAAATGTTTAATTTGTTGGTGTTTTTCTTTTTTTCCACTTCTGGGTAGTACTCATTATTGTATTACCTTCTTGCTTTCATGAAAATATTTGAAATAAACTTTGGAAAAATTCAGAACCAGGTCGAATTGGAGTTGAAAAGTATGTACAGCTTGGCTATTCTTCAAGTTCACGGAGGGCGTAAGGTCAGTATTTATGATGATATTAATTTGAAACCTTGCATATTTAATTTGCTCCAGTTTTTGCTTAAAAGTTTATGTATAAAGGTGATTACCTGGTGGGTTATAGTTCGGATAATGTCTACACATCTTTGCACGAAGAATTTGCAGCTAAGAGTGGCAATTTCTAGTCTAACCAGTAATTTCTTTTAGACCATTTCTTTGATATATTAGATGCTGACCTAAAATACAACCGATGTTTTGCGGTTAGGTTGTCATGGTCTGTAGAAATTATTTGGAGGAAATTTAAACAATTAAAGACACAGGTGATGTAGACAAATTAGAAGGGCCTATAGTATTTACAAGACTTGATCTAAGAAGTGGATAGCACCACGTTCGAGTCAAACCTATACAGGAGTAGGATTTTCTTCTTCAAGACCGGAGAATGTCTTATGAATGACCAGTCATGATCTTTGGCTTGACAAATGATCTAAGCACTTTCACGAGAGTTACGAACAAGTTTTGAACCTTTCATAGGTGAAACAGTTCTAGTATATTTTTTAAATATACTAATCTTTAGTAAGTACTTAAAAGAACATTTGCAGCATACATATTAAAAAAGTGCTCCAAATTTTACAAACAAATATAAATATTTTTTAATAATTAAAAAAGTTCTTAATGGAGGAATTATTAAACAAAAAACCTGTTTAAAGGTAGGACCTATTAACTATTAGAATTTTGTAAATTTATAGAGTATGAAATAATAGACTTACATCTCTAACAGTTCTTCGTGATATTTGAACCTTAAATATATTCATAAGTTCTTGTTAAAAGTAAGAAGCTAAAAAAAGACATATTAATGGATCTCATAGTTGAATTAATTCATCAAATATATTCTTCCTCTAAAAAAAAACCTCTGAAAATTAAACGTGGATTAGTGAAAGAACTAGAAAACACGTGCATCACCAAGCTGGAGGCTAGGTACTTGAAGTAGTGCTATATATTTTAATTCGCATCTCTCTTTGGTTTTATTAAAAATATTTGTTCCCATATATTAATATAAACGATATATATATATATATATATATATATATATATATATATATATATTCAAGAATAAATCTATAAAGGCAACCAAAGCTTCTAGCTGACGATCATGGTGTAGAGTAGATAGACATTGAAAATTAATACATATAGGTAGGAATAATATATAGTAATATCTATGAT
Organism: Rhamnella rubrinervis; assembly: GCA_007844105.2. Classification (NCBI taxonomy): domain Eukaryota; kingdom Viridiplantae; phylum Streptophyta; class Magnoliopsida; order Rosales; family Rhamnaceae; genus Rhamnella; species Rhamnella rubrinervis. The sequence continues at coordinate 10,415,303 of CM017584.2, read as the reverse complement.
GGGATAGTTATATAGCCATTGTCAACCATCCATTCTCAACAGCTAGTCTACAATTACCAGTAAAATTAATGTCAAGTCGATGAAGAAGATTCAAACCCTGAAAGTTTCCCAACCAGAAGCTGAGGTTCGGTTGGCAAGCACAAAGGTTCCTCCTCCATTTTCTGCTTTGCAGCTTCATGAGTTTGAGTTGAACTTGATTTCCATCCTTACCAAGTATCATATCAATCTCTAAGAGCTTTAGATTTTGATCAATAAGTCAGCTAATTAAGCAATCAGACCATATCTAATAATTCGCAACTGGGGTTAGAGATTAATTCAGAGTTAAGATTGAAATGAGCACCTAGTGTGGTATGAGATTGCATTATTGCCATCAATATATAGGTATAATTACCAAAAGATCTTTGTGTGGTATGACATCAAAGAGATAAACAAGGTTGCTGCTATTTGTTGACTCTCTCTGATCAGTTTTTTCCACGTGGCAAAATGATTGACTTAATTAAATCCAGTAGTGAGAATGCTATATTTAAATCTACCACTATAAAAAGCAAACGAGTGCTGGAACATTGAAGCTAGTACAGTATTAAGGCCTGTTAAGGCCTGGTAGGGTGTATTATGGGGTGGGATAATATTGGATAGTATTATATAATATTATTTTATTTTTGGCAAAATTAATAGGGGTGTATTATATAATACATAGATATATTTTTATGTGGAAAATATAGGTTAAATTATACATCACCCCCTTAAATTTATATTATACGGTGTTGTTTAATGTTATGATATTATAACATAACAACTAAATTATTTTAGAATTATTTATATATATATACAATAAATAATACAGATTAATACAATTTAATTAATATAATACTAATATAATATAGACTAATACAATACAACGTACCAAACGTGCCCTAAAAGTTCTTGCATTTCTTTTGTTTTATTTAAAAGTAGTACTTGTAATTCACTACAAGAAATATTAAAAATAGCCACAAAATCACATTTTGCCACAAAAAGTATGTTATTGTTATACAATTAAATTTTATCACTTATAAAAACTAAAAAACTTTGTCACTAAAATAAATTTTAGTACCAAACATTTGGTACGCTGTATTATATTGATTTGTATTATATTGATTTGTATTGTATTGATTTATATTGTATTAGTCTATATTGTATTGGTTAATATTGTATTAGCTTAATTATATTAGCATGTATTATTTATTATATATATAAAAATAATTCTAAAATAATTTAATTTTTTTTTGATAAATAATTCTAAAATAATTTAATTGTTATGTTACAATATTATAATATTGAATAACATCGTATAATTGAAATCCAAGGGGGTGTATAATTTAGTTTATATTTTTTTATATAAAAATATATTCATGTATTATATAATACACTCCTATTTATTTTGCTAAGATTTGTGGCTAGGAAGCTTTTACAGTGGAGGTATAGCCACAACCTAGCCACGTATAATTTTGTAGATAGTCATTTGTGACAAATTTGAAGTTTGTGAATATAATTTAGCTCTTAAATCTGCTAGAGTTCATATTTGGCTTACTCTTTTTGTTTATTGGTCAGAAAGATGAAATTTGCATGTGTGTATAAAAGAAGTGAGAAGTCAATAATATTGACATAGTCAACTCTTCATTGCATATATATATATATATATGTGTGTGTGTGTACTCTAAATTTGGGATTAAAATTCGGGAATTATGCCCCGATTCAGTGGCTGTCCATATTGGGACTCTACCTTCTTTTTTTTCAATAAAAAAGGGGGCTTCTTGGTAGGAGTTTTCAGGGATTTTTTAAAAATTAGGACCTTATTATTATATGGTCTTAACAATTTTTTTGGAGTCTCAAATAATATGCTCATATTTTTAGTGGTTCCCCTCACCTCCATTAGCATTCAGTAGATTAAGTGCATCAAACGGGGTTCGCTAAAACTTGAATTTACAGCCTCTTTATGTTAACTACTCTAAGATTGCTCAATGTTTTCAACTAGAAAACTGCATGTCTCATTCATTTTATTTGTAGTGATTTTATTTATTCGTGCTTCATATCTTACACACATCATCTTACATACATACATACATACATACATACATATATATATATATATAGTACTAAAGGATTAAAATCAGAGCTTTATATAGCCATTGTCTAGCATCCACCTGAGGTTCCAGTGGTCGACATTACACTTATAGGTCCAATATCCCCATCCAAAACTTGCACGTCCATAAACTTCTAACTGCGCTCTTGCAAACCTTTGGTAGTCTTCCTTTGATGCTCCATTTATTGCAAATTCTGCAGTCCATTCTCCTGGAAAAAAATAAATAAATAAATAAAGGTACTTTCCCATGAATATAATTAACCGATTAATACAACATTAAAACTTATGCATCCATGCTTAATCAACTTTAGGTTAATTTTATATTAATTTACCAACAAAAATAAGCGGTCCATTGGAAGAAGTCACAGCATTAAGGTCAGAAGATCGCTGATTGTAAATGAAATCGATGTTCTGTTGCACATTCATTTTTTTGAAGTCATCAGAAAAGAGACTGTAGTAATGCACATCAATGGCTACACCGTTGAGACCTGCTGCAGATGAAAGCAGCTCTTTTGAATCGGCCGCCAATCGGTTCGAAAATATCACATAAACACTAGACGTGTACTTTCTCACTGCATCGTAACCAGCTTTGTAGTAATTCTTAAGGCTATCCAGGTTAACACCTGGTGCTAGAGGTTCATTCATTAGCTCTATTGCTGCTAGACTTGGATGCTTAGCATATCTGCATTTATATGTATACATATAAAAAGAGATTGAAATATGAGAACTTCATTAATGAGTTTTGGTAAATTTTCTTATAAAAATAGTAAATAATCAAAGTTAATTATATGTACAAAAACCTTGATGCTAGGAAGTCTATGACTTTGACAGTGTCTTGTATATAAGAATCACCCCACTCCAGATATCCATCTCTTGAGGCACTATGTTCCATGCCATTTTGGGAACCTTGAACTGCATGAAGATCTATAATTACCTTCAACCTATATTTTCTGCATATACATATACACACACACACCAAGTATGTATTGGTTAGTTAATGTGTTAGTCTATGTATGGACCATTATATTATATGTATGCCTGATTGATAAGTAACTAATTAATTTGTTGCTATATATATAGTCGGTATACTTACTGAGCCCATGTAAAAGCATTGTCCAGGGCTTTCAGGGAGCCCCCAACAAAAGGCTCTGGTGGTTTTGGATCACTTGCTATCCACCACCCAACTGGAATTCTCACTGCATTCAGTCCTCTTGATGATATGCACCTGAAATCTGCATCTGTGATGTAACTGTTCCAGTGATCCTGCATATTTTGTTCATTATATATATCAAATTAATATGAATTTGTATACATTTATATATGTATATGCACGTACACAGGTTTACCTGCATGACTTTAGGTGCTCTGGCTGGTCCATAACCATTAGTGATTTGGTATTCACCATGCATGGCTTGGTCACTTAAAATTGTCATTATGAAAACCGAAGGATTACTGTCTTTCCATCCGTCTCCTTGATAATCTGCAGTGACTTTCGTATCCGAAATTACCTAATTAATGCCAACAAAGAAAACACACACACACGCACACAAGTTAAATATCAAGAAAATGCTTTAGAAAACCAAATGGATGAAAATTGCTTAATACAATGTTACCTGGAGGAATAAACCGTTGTTGGCTCTAATACGAATTCGATTAGGATCATCAATTTTTCTTATGATTTGTAATACTTCGGTGTTTTGAGGATTTTTGGTTCCAGCTATTATCGTGGTTCTTTGGTTTAGTTTGGACAATCCTACAAACTGCTTGTTAAACACTCGTAAGTTGAAAGAAGTCTCGTTGATCCTCCACAACTGCATGAAGACATATATGTATATATAGAGGCCATGAGGATGTAAGTGTGTATATATATATATATATATATAACTGCTCGTATAGAACTTCTAATGTTGTATAAGATGATAAACAATTTAACACACACACATATACATATATATATATATATATATATATATATATATATTACCCTGAATGTCTCCCATCCAGAAGCAGAGGATCGGTTGGCAACTATAATGTTTCCTCCTCCTTGTTCTGCGCACAGATATTTTTGCAGCTTTGTGGACTTCAATTGAATTTGAGTTCCATCCTGCCAATCAAACCAAGTTAATATATATCTGTTTGAGCCCATAAATCTTAATTTTATTAATGGGTATTTGGGCATTTCTTGATTTACATGGCTTAATTTGCTTGCATAAGTGAAGATGAGTTTGAAACTTTCAAACGGCTAGGTGGCATGGGATAATGATCAAGCACAGTGGATAATTACTAATCACTTTAGAGACCACATCATCTTATTACGTCCTAGTGTTTTATTTTTATCGACTTTTCGTACTTTGAATTTTCTCTACAATATTATTACCAAAAAAAAAAATTTCTCTACAATATGTCTTCGTCAAACTTTCTATTGGTTTCCTCAGTCTTGTTCAGCATTTTCTGTTATTTTAAATCTCCATCGTTATTTCCTTTGTTGATTAAATTATCATTTAAATTAAAGTCAATTTAATTTTAAAGCAAAACCCAGTGTATAGAATTATTTAGTATATTTTGTTTCTACCACAATTTTATGATAAATTCTTTCGTTCTATTTCTATTATTTTCCTAAAATTAACATTTAATTTAATTACAAAATCCAAAGTGGGTATGGAGAGATGCTATATATATATATATATATATATATATATATATACTCACACACACACATATATGTACGTATTGAATGTGAGCAATAGAAAATTGAGTTATGTAGGTAGTTTCAGATAACATAGGATGATTTTTACCAAAAAAAAAGATAGCATAGGATGATGATGAGTGTTACCAGAAGATCTTTGTTGGGTATTCCATCAAAGCGATCAGGTTTAATCCAACCCTCTGTGACAAGCCAGTTTCCCAAGTTCACAGCTTTAAATGGTTGAGCATGGCGAAGAGACACGGCCCATGACACATACAAAACTAACACAAGCTTCATGTGACCATGATGATGCGCCATTTTTTCACTCTCTTAATTTCTTCCTCTACTACATGAATGGATCACATATTTATATAAACTTGAAGAATGTGAATAGTACATACATCAACTCGTTGAGTGGAAGACTTTGACTCTGTGTGTACTTAAAGAATGTGAATAGTACATTCATCAGCTTGTCAAGTAGAAGAGACTTTGACAGTGTAGTGTTGTGGCTGGGTAGGTTGGAAAATGGGCAACCAATTGAACTGCGTAAAATGTGAATGACGGATTTGATAACGCCTATTTTTTTGTGCTAGAATTTCCATTTGGTTTCCTCCTACTTTAAATTTGCAAATTAGTATTGAAAGAAGTGAATGCTAATGATATTTCATTGACTAGAAGTCGTCATCTTGTTCGAACTCAAAGCCATGCCTGATGAGTCCGTGACTTGAAAGTCTAGTCAATAGGCATGTATCTTTAAATTTATTTGAGCTTAAGATTACTTAATTTACTGTGTACAAAGTACTATGTAAGAATATATTTCAAAGTATGTTTATATATATATATATATATATATATATATATATTATTTTAAGAGAACGCTATCTCTCATGACTTCTTCTTTTTTTTCTCTAATTTTCTTTGAGGGGCATATATATGTACACACTTATAAGTAATTTCAATTTTGAACCCACTGTAAGAAATTTAATTTGGAAATTGGGACTACGCACTATTATGCCCCCATGGAGACACTAATATTGCATATGAATAGCTGGATTTGTTAGTGTGCTAAGAAGAGCTTAGTCAAGAGTAACTCAAAACATGAACAAGATGTTATAGTCATTTTGTGATATGATCATGAATGAAGTTCAATTTGATTACAATTGTTAGGTAAATAATCACATAATCACTCTATTTTGTGTCTTATTTTCTACAGATTAACCTATAAAATGTAAAAGAGCCGTCTATCAGATAAATTACTATAATAATTTTATTAGACATTATAATATATGTTAATCTTTATATTTTCTTGGTCCTCAATTTGGGTTTTGACCAAGCTCTATTTTACTTCAAATTTCATAATGAGCCATATTTTTTTTTAACCAAAATGTCCATTACTTTGCCATATTGAAATTAACATTAAAATAGAGGGGTCTCGATTGAAATTTTAAAAAACGTGATTTACATTAAAACCAAAACAAAAATAAAGGACCTAAATTGAAAAAAATTAAAAACTAACAGGAAATTAAAGGTAAACTACAGGGGTTAAAAATGTAGCTAATTCTATGTTTAACCTTTAAATATCTAACAGTAACATGGCATCGCATGATTGGTCAGCAAATAAAGTAGAAGCCAATGAGAAGGTGCCACGTCACTTGTAAATATTTAATAATTTCCTTCTAAATGTACACGTGTCAACAGACAATTAGCTGAATCCCTGAGATGCAAAATACCTACAGCTAGCGCAGTAAAAACAGACTGGAAAACATTACTATCCTGCCATTTTAAACTTTCCCCGCAGCAAGCGTTGAGCTTTCAGTTGACTTTTCATTCATCAATTTGGAAATTGCCTACGACTGCTACGACGCTCACTGCTCTCTTGCTCAGACTGTTTTGTCAGGGACAAAATTCCTGCTACTTTGCTTGAGAGCCCAAGATACGACGACGTAATGAATGAATATGAGTGGACCGGTGACGCGTGACTAGACAGCAAAAGGAGTGTAAATGAAAAGGAAAAAAGAGTTTACCTAGTCTGGTAAACGCGCAGGCTTTGAGTGATTCAGTATCAGCTTTTTTCCCTGGTCTCGATGGATGGTCAGGATGGTGGCACCGGGTCCAAAGATTGCCGATTGAGGGCGGACCTACGCTGCCTAAGTGGAACACGTAGTCAGAGAATCAGCTTACGTTAGGTGGCTTAGATTCGTATAGGTATGGAGTAAAAAGTACGTAGTTATTGGCGAATGGGAAAAATACAAGAATTTGATTTCTCAGAGGCAAACGCACACCTGTTGCACATGCATGCATACACTTGGATGATAATTTATTAATTTCCCATGACTCTGGAGGTACATCTTTTGATCATGTTTATTATATGTATTAGTAGGAGACTCGCTCTACTTCTATATATATCGTTTACTATGTATTCATATCTTAAAAACGATCACTAGCTAATATATCTATATAATTAATTATATTAATATTAATGTATTAATTACATCTAATCATTTTTCTAGTCCTCATTTAAAAATGTGCGACCGTAAATTGTATGGAATATATGCGCACCTGGATGTGGGAGAGCGACCATGTATGTGTGTGTGCGCGTTTGTAATTAGTGGGGACGTAGTTATATAGGACCTAAGGGGGTAGGGAAATGCATGGGACATAGAAGATGAAATACTGTACTGAGTGTCTCGATGGACAGAGACGAGTTGCCGATCGCCGATCGATGACTGCTTCATTAAAACATGAAGGACAAAAGGCCTGAGTCCTTCGTTTAAAGAGACCGGACTGGTTGTGATTTTGCATTGAGAGACACGACTAGACGAGACCGCTGGCTTTATATATGTATCTTTCTCCTTAAATAACATCCACTGGCTCTACAGGGTCTATGCGCCCTTCTCAGCCTTAGCTAAAGAATTCCTCTGTCAAATTAATTAGGATAATGATGTGATAATTCATTAGGTTTAGAGTGGTCTCTGGAATTAAATAAAAGAGTGATGCAAGTGCTACCAAAAGAGTGTTGCTATCAAGGAGTTTTTTAAATTTTTGGCCTTTATATTTACAAACTTTTTCTTAAATCTTTGCGGTGTGAGAGTAAAGTTGCAAATGGAAACTATATAATGAAAAAAAAAAAAAGTGTAATCCAACAGTGAAAAAATTGGACTTTTAGAATACTACAAATTGGTCATAGTCAAGCTCGAACCTTGTGGCTACTATTTACAAGTTAATGAGTTGGTCTGAATTTTTAAGTGGTTTGCTTAATTAATATTAATAATAATTTATTTTACACCATATCATAATAATGATTTGAATGGGATTGGATTGGATACTCTTTCTCAAGAGATATATATTCCAACTGCAAATTGATCTTTTTGTTGCATCATGCATACATGCAGAATTTTTCAACTTAATAATGATTATTTAGATATTGGGGAGCTAAAAGACATGACAACTATTTGGTATATGAGCTTTGTGAGGAAAATTATGAAGTCAGTCAATCACTACACACTGTTGTAAGAAATTTACCTAAGGTAGAAGTGATTAATCATCATCATTCAACTCACTAACACCCCTTGTTATTAAGCAAAAAAAACCTTGCTATTCATCAAGGTTAGGAAGTTGACATAAAAAAAAGAAGTTTTTTTTAAACTAAAATATTAATCGAGGAAAGTGAACGGTGTTGGATCTACCGCACTAATGGCGCTGGCTAATTAAAATTAACATTTTAGCATAAATCCCATAAAAAAAATAATCACAGAAACATTATGTCTCTAATATCTTTTTCCTCTTCTTTTTAATTGTTGAAATTGAAGGTACTTGACTTTTATTCAAGTTATTAGAATTTAGCAAAAGGGAAAGCAGACATACATATAATTGGGAAGGAAATCTTTTCCGTTCTTTGAATTTCAACTGATATTTATTTTTTACCAAAAAAAAAAACTGATATTTATTTAACAAGGACTCTGAACCTCATGGAAAACAAGGACAAGTAAAATTGTAAAAGTGATCAAATCATTAACAGTTTTGTAATTATCGATGGAATGGAAAAAATGTACTGGCCATATTGATAAAATTTGAGAGAATTTGAATATTTGATTTTCACTCCACCCTGTTGCTAGTAAATGCAAACACATTAATGAGGCCACATTGAATTTTTTGTCATTATTAGTTTAGAAGTATGCTACTTTGGAATTTTTGCAATTAGCAAATTAATTTTTCTAAAAAATATAGCATTAATTTTTTTTTCTTACAGTCTGCATGTCATGTCAGAATAATATGTAGCATCTTGTGCCCATTTAATAAAGTAATTAATTGTAAAGGTCAGCACCTATACTCAAATCTATCTCAGTAGGTTTCACCACGTCTTTTTCCTTCATTAAGACCCTTCTTCAAAGTTTTATCAAAAAAAAAAAAAAAAGACCCTTCTTCAAAGTGGTAGTAACAGTGACAAAGTCTATTAATATTATCAATGTAATAAATGTTTGTTTGGTTGGACAAAACTTTTCTATATATGTATATATAAAATAATGAATGAAAATGCTTGAGAAAAGCTTTATAAAATTTTAGTCATACTTTAAGAATGACACTATCTCGTCTGATAACATTAGTAATACCTGTGAGAACAGCACATGAACGTTGATGAACTCCAACCTCGACTTTCACTATTGTATTATTATTATTATTATTATTATTATTTTTGGTAAAATTGGGGTCGAAACCCAAAAACCCAACAAGCTAAACGCACACACACTAACCGAGGTCGAGCAGCTCACTGTACAGTTCACCTTTACCAACACCTTATATTTTCTTGAATTTAAAATTAAGTACATATATTTAAGTATATTCTAGTTTGTACAGCTAAATAATAAATCAAATTAGCAATAAAAACAAAATAATATCACATTAACATTCAAACTTTGTTTAACATTTTATAAACGAAAATTTCGACTTTTCAAAATGCGATAATTAACCAAAAAAAGAAAGATTTATCAAAAATCATAGATTGCAGTGCCGACCAAAAAGAAAGATTTTAAGGCAAAACACTTTGTTTGCAAAGTCATCATGATCGTTTTAAGATTTCAATAGTAAGTCATTAGTGCAAAAACCAAAGTCAAATTAATTTTTCCAACAGTGAACTTTGTACACTTGAAATTCTGTCTATCCCTTCCAGGCCCCCACCATTCCCTCTTACACATACGTACTAAAAAAGCATCCAAAGTAGATCACAACCATTCTGAATATCTACACCTTTTTGAGGCATATATTATATAAAAAATTGTCTCTCATCACAGTTTGCTATATCTTCTATCTTTCACTACCAGTCTCTCGCATTGTCGTCAGGCACCTTATATAAAAGGTAGTGTGTGCGATGCTCAATATTTTAAAACGAAGCCAGGAACGGAGATAAAGCAGTAGAAAAGAAACAAAAGAATATATTCTGAGTGAGTGAGTAAGTAGTATGGAAGTTAGGTCGAGAAGAGCAAGAGATAGCGGCAGCCCAGATAGGGCCAAAGTTTGCATGCGACCTACGGTCAAACCCATTAAGAAAGTCCAAGTTGTTTACTATCTCTCAAGAAATGGTCATCTTGAGCATCCTCATTACATGGAAGTCACCCATTTTGCCAATCAACCACTTCGTCTGAGAGGTATATATGATAAAAATATATAAACATCAACTTCTTATATATCTTATCTATATATGGCTACGTACTTATTTCTGATTATACTTCTATGTCTTATTGATTCTTCTTCATATATATATATTGGTTTTCTGGGTTTGTTTCATGTATATAGATGTGATGGATCGGCTCACGACCCTTAGAGGCAAAGGCATGCCAGCACTATACTCTTGGTCTTGCAAAAGGTAACTTTACGTCTAATAAATGTATGCAAGTATGTATATGTATATCTCAATTTAATGGTGATGTGTTTGATAAAATTTCATCAGGAGCTACAAAAATGGCTATGTGTGGAACGACTTGGCTGAGAACGATATAATATATCCAGCAGAAGGATTTGAGTACGTGCTCAAAGGATCGGAACTTGTTGAAGGCTGTTCTGGTCTGTCTTTTTCTTTATCAATACTCTTGGCGTACAAAATTTATCGAATCGCCTATATAAGTGAAGCTAAGCACATTCTTGGTTTATGCAGAAAGATTGCAACAGCTTCAATTAAGCAACAGACAACAAAATCATGATCCAAACTTTCAATCAAGACCAAAACATCTGGTCCCATCGAGTCGACAGACAGAGCATGAAGAAGCAGAGAACCCTAATAGTAAGTACTCAGATCAGGCTGCTGCACATTACGAAGAAGAAGAAGAAGAAGAGTACGAGGACGAAGAGAAGACCAGTTACACGAGTTCCACCACACCCCATTCTCGCTGCTCCAGAGGTGTTTCCACTGACGAACTCGAAGAAGACCAACCTCCATTGACCCACAAAAACCCCTCCGAGATTCTGAATCACTCCTCTAGTTCTCTATCCAACAAGTCCTATCAGAGCCATAATAACGGTTGCTCTAAACGCTTCGAAGATGGCGACCCAGTTGTGGTCTCTGAGTCGGCGGCACCGAGTCGGAACTCGGTGCTTCTCCAACTTATTGCTTGTGGTAGCTCAGCTGTGGCTAAAGCAAAGAACTCGCCGTGTGTGAAGCAACCGGTATATAGTACTAGTGAGAATCAGAGTCTTCATAAAGGTGTTTTGTGTAAGAGAGCAGTGAAGCTTGCTGAGGATGAGGATATGATCAATTTCATGTCTGAGAATCCAAGGTTTGGGAATTTACAGGCTCAAGAGAAGGAGTACTTTAGCGGTAGCATCGTAGAGTCCATTACAACAGACGATAGAGTTGTAGCTGAACCAGTACTCAAAAAGTCCAACTCATACAACGAAGAAAGGTAATTAATTAATTAGTATTAAATTTACTTAATCTGAGTCAAACCCACTACATTAATATGCTTTTTAGCATTAATGTTGCTGCTTTGAAATGACAGACATGTCCTTGAAAAGTGTGTTTAATTTTTTAAGATAGAGTATTTTGGACTTGATTGATGTGGTGGAATATGATTGATGATCAAATAGCTAGCTTAAATGAACTCAAAATGATAGAGAGAGGATTAGCTAGCCTTCGTAATTATGACAACTTGTGGGCTATGCGATTGCAAAGAGTACTGGTTTTATGATTATGTAAGAATGTCATTAGCTATTCTACCGAAAAAGAATGTCATCGGCTATTTTAATCAATCTCTTTATTTAGGTACTAGGCACTTATAATTGCTTTGACATTGTCGCAGATTAAACTGGAGCTGACCCTGCTTTAGTTAATTAGTTTTCTATACACTTTCATGGTTTTGGTGGCAAGACGCATTTTAAGCATGTGACTTGTTTTATGCAATTGCAAATAATGGTATATGGATATAATTTTTGGGTAAATTGTTGGTCTCAGGAGCTCAAAAGCTAGGTTTGGAGAAACAACGGAGGAGGAGGAGAAGAAAAGAGAGAAGAAGGCAGTAGTACTGAGAGGAAAATGCATACCAAGAAAGAAATCTTCTGGCTTATCAAAACTATCCAAGAAATGATTGGTAGTTTCCATCATTAACTATTTTAACGAGGGATTGTTGAATTTGTAATTACACAAGTTATAATTAGAGTTTTATCCTATCCTATATACATATATTGCTTTAATTATGGAGAACCTAAAAAGTTGGTAAAAAGAAGTGGCGTAAAATCTGAGTTATTCCTTTTGTCCGTTGGTTTGGTTGCAGGTATCATGTACAGCCTACTGTTTCTCTTTGAGTACTTTAGCGAGTTGCTAATTTCTTCAATATTATACTTTAGTTAACATAGGATTGTGGATCACATGCAATCCAACCACTTTAATTATATATTTATCTTCTCGCATTAAAGTCAACCTATCTCTTTTTCCCTTCATTTATTTATAAAATTATAATTATATATATAAGTGATGTGATGCATGTGATTCAAATTTTTACAAAAGTGTAAATCCAAATTTTATGTACATAAAGTGCACATGTTTTCACACAAAAAAAAACAAGAAAGTGCACATGTAAACTAGCACAAATTCACTTGTCATCTTAGATGAGTATTGTATAAATTTCCTAATTGGTAAGTTGTAACTAAATGCCTAAAAGACGTAAATCATGAGATATCATTTCGCATTAAGTCAATCTATTTCTCGCTCGTTATGTATTTGAAGTCTCTCTTGTTGAAATTTTTTATACTGTTAAATTATGTATTATATATCTCTTTTTTTTTAATATAAAAATTATGAAATCTATTAAAAAATAAAGTCTATGCTATCCAACTTTATAATACGGTGAAAATTTAAAAATAAGCAAAATTGAGTACGTTTATATATACAGATTTACGAAGACTTTTGTTTTGATATTGTTAAATTATGTATTATATATCTCTTTTCTTTTTAATAAAAAAATTTAATATAAAAATTATGAAATCTATTAGAAAATAAAGCCTATGGTATCCAATTTTATAATACGGTGAAAATTTAAAAATAAGTAAAATTGAATACATTTAAAATGTATACATATTTATTAAGATTCGTTGAAGCACTTGAGGGTGTGGTCTATGAGAAAGGAAGATGACTGTTTTATTATATTCGAGAGTTGCGGTTCGAGTTTTAATAAAATTTATTATTGCCTTAGGTGTACTCAGTCTTATTTAATGCGCCAGATAGAGAACAATATGTTAGGAGTGTAGATCAGCTGCTTTAAATTTTGAAAAAGTTATAAAAATTAAGTCTTTTTTTATTATAAAAAAAAAAAAAAAGACTTCGTTGAAACTTGAAACCTATAGTATTACACAATTTTTTTCCCGGGGTTAGGTAAGCAATAATGTTAAGCTTACTGTACATGTTTGAACCATTTTAGCGAAAAAAAAAAAAGGCGCTTGAACCGCTTGATCACCAACAGCATTAAAACATTTTAACAGTACAGATTTGGTGATTACCAACAGCATTAAAACATTTTGACAGTACGGATTTGGTGGGCTCTATGTCCAAGTGACCGTTTTGTCAAGGCTCCATAAACTGAGTTTGGTTTGAGCGGACTGGGCCAAAATAATTATAATTGAAAAATTGGAGCAAGCAAGTAGCCCAAGTGATGTTTTACTTTTGAAACCTTGTTGTGAATATATAGGCATAGCACAGATCCATACACACACTGCCAAAAACTCGATCTCATGTGAAGAGCCGGTTGTGAACCCAAAGGTTGGTGATCAGGGTTACTGGTTTGTATTGTCTTTCAGAGGTTTGACCCAAAGAATTATTCATCCGTGCAAAGCACATGGTTGTGGTTTTCCCAAATATTAATCTAATGTAAATATATAACCACGTCCACATTATATGCTATAAAGAATGGCAATAGAAACATTAATGGAGAATACAAAATACGATAATATTGTCGTTGGGATCCATAACATGCATTAAAATTCCCCCCATTTCTGGAAATCAATAACTCTTAAGTCAACCTTTCACGTCCATGGATCTGCTCCTGGAAACTTCATTTTCTTCCTCATCCTTCACGCTAGGCCTTGCACATGCAACGCATACCCTTGAAATTTTTTTTATATATATCCTTTTCCAGGTAAATACAGTGACAGGCGGTAGACGTAATTAAGCAAAACATAAACCCAACCACGCAATTGTTATGACAATAATTAGTTGGAGTAAAAACCAACTATAAATTATATTATTAACATATATAGTGGGAAAAACAAGGGAAAATAAAATAAATATACAGCCCCAGCCGCAAGACTCGCTTTGTATGAATGGGTGTGCATGTGATCGATCACCGACTGTCGACTACGCCACAGTCCACACCCAAAGAAACTCAGACCCTCACCGTCATGCATTAAAACCCCCCACTAGCATTCCCTCTCTGTTTCACATACTCTTCCTTGATTGACTTCAACTTTTTCTCTCACATTCTAGTTTGGTTTTCTGGGCTATAATCGTTTTCTCAGATTAATGGCCATGGCTAGGCTGATATTGTTGTTTGCTCTATGTGTTGCTCCAGCACCACTCGTCTATGGGCAGCCCTTTCACATTCAAGGCCGTGTCTACTGCGACACCTGCCGTTTTGGGTTTGAGACCGAAGCCATCACTCACATTGAAGGTAAATATTAAATCACTCTTTTACAAGATCAAATAGAGCTCTTTTATAATATGATAATAATTATATATTGAAGGTGTGTTTTTCTTTTTCTTTTTTTTTTTCCAATTGTTTTTTGGGTTAGCTGCGACTGTGGAACTTCAATGCATAAACAGGACAAACTTACAGGTAATGTACAGTGCAAAAGCAAAGACAGACTCCAAAGGAACATACGACTTTGTGGTTGAAAAAGATCAACAGGACCAGATGTGCAACTGCAATCTGGTGCACAGCCCTGAAGAAGAGTGCAGAGAAGAATCTCCAGGACGCAACAAAGCCACTGCTTTACTCACTGCCGACAATGGTGTGGTCAACAAGTTCCATAAAGTTAATTCCATGGGCTTCTTTAAGAAGCAGGCTTTGCCAATCTGTAAGACACTCAGAGCAAAGTACTTTGCGTCCGAAGAGTAGTAGCGTAGCTACGTTTATATATACAAGCACGCTGTCTACCTAGCTCCTTGTTAGTTCATTATTGAATTTTCACTTGTCTTGCATTAATTTCATTGTTATTTGTGATCTCTTTAGTAGTGCGTATGTTTTACTCAGACATATGTGCGTGTGTGTGTGTTAATTTGTGTCATCTATATATGTAATTTGGTCACTTGACTGTGGCTTTCAAACTTTACTAGTCTGCGTCTTTCGTATCTTTTAAGATTTTGACGTTGTAATGCCAAATTCATATGGAAGAGATTGATTACCACGCATGCTATTGTTATGGCTAGCGAACTATTTCAGATCAATTTGTGTTCATACCCGCAGTTTGATGATCCCGTGTTAAATTTGGCTAAATTAGAGGGCATTAAAATTTGTTAAACCCTATTAAAAATATGTGTTACATATTTATCAAGGTATATTATTTTATACTTTGAGTTTTGTCTTTGAAAAAAACTTGCATATATATAATTATGAATTTGTGAAGTATATATAACTGAGACATTACAAATAAATAAAAGGCAAATTCTGGTGAATGATGAAGAAATTGGAGAAGCATATATGAATGACTCAGAATGACTCGTACGAAAAACCTCATGAAGAGGTCCTAAGAGGATTTATTTTTGGTCACGTATAGTTTTTCAGTATTCATTGTTAAGGAGGTCTGCTTAATTTATTTCGACCCTGAAATATAATTAAAATAGTGCTATACATGAAATCAACATTTAACATGAAAACTCATGTACTAGCTTATTAAAGATCAGTAATAATTCATTAATTTTCTTTTTCAAACTTTGCTCATTCGAACTATTCTATCTCCTACATCACTCACCTATTGTGTAATTAATTCAAGAACTTTTGACCAATAATAAGTTTTAATTTAATTATTCTTCATTTGATTTTTCTTATCAAGTATTATACATCACTTGTATATCTATTAAAAAAATATATATATACAAAATGAATAATACGACGCCGTATGTTTCTGCTTAAGAGTCTTGAAGTTTTGCCTAGACGTAATGCACTCTGCCACGTCTTTTGCATTCCACTTCCCCTCATTTTACCACCACCACCGAAGAAGTCGAATCAATTTGTATAATAAAAATCGGATCTTGGTATGTTTTTTTTCTGGGATCATTTCGATTTTAGACTGTTATATGCTTACTATTGGATCAAACAGAAATGGGTGTCGCTGTTTTTCTCCACCAGTATGTTGGTTCTATTAAGCTCTATGATTGTTTCAACGATTCTGGGTCTCCCAAGGTATCTGGAACTACGTCACTAAGATTCAACTCAAAGGATTTTGCAGCTGACAATGGATTGTACAGCAGAAAAAGAAATTGTAGCTTTGGACTGCGTACGTTTCACATAGTTCAAGCATCAACTTCTGTCATTTCTACCACCCAGAGTTTCCAAAACAGATCCAGTGAGTTTGTATGTGCAACTTTGTATATTTACACTGAATTACTTCTTTCTTTCTATACGCCCACATGTTCTTGAAATGCCTATATTGTATTTATAGACTGTGTTCGAGTTTTGGCTGAAGAGACCCAAATAAGTAATGCTCTGGATTTCTTATTGGGTTTGTTCTGAGTATTTGAGTTCTTCCTGTTGTCCTGTTAACCGTTAATTACATATTCTTGGCTGTAGATGAAGAAGCTGCTTTGATTTTGATTAGACATGGTGAGTCATTCTGGAATGAGAGGAACTTATTCACTGGCTGTGTTGATGTGGCTTTAACTAAGAGAGGTGTAGATGAAGCAATTGAAGCTGGTAAAAGAATCAGCAACATACCAATAGATATGATTTACACATCGGCACTAATTCGTGCACAGATGACTGCTATGCTTGCAATGACTCAACACCGCTGCAAGAAGGTACTCTCACTCTCTTTCTTTTTTTTCTTTTCTTTTTTTTCCTTATTAATATAAAAAGGAAAAATTGTTCCATAAAACTAAACTCTGGGCTTACTGATTTTTCATTTTGTTGAAGTAATGTTTTAAACAAACAATTGGATTGACTACTCATGGCATGAGGGAGATTTTAAAGTCGATGATCATAGCAGTTGTAGTCATTTTAAGTTTCTGACTAAGACCAAGGAATGGATCTAACTTGGCATCTTCTTTGGTTTCTGTTACATTCCTCCTATTATTTAATCTTAGAATAGGTTTACCTTAGATGTTACCATGTCTATTTGATTGATCTGTGTTCATGTAATAGAGAAGAGTAGACAGATGTTAATGATATTTGAATGTACAAATTCAATGGTTTTTAATTTTTCAACAAGATCTTTACTTGAATATATTATATTCATTGGGTAATCATACCATGACTATCCATTTTGCACTAAGGAATAAACTATATTGGGGATTTCCACCTTAAGTATTCTTTCCTCTTATGTGTTATGAAGGACACGAGGACATTCAGAGTCATTTCTTACCGAGTTACATTGCATTTAAGTAAATAGACTTTGATTGAGCCGTTTATTATTCTTAAATTTTAAGATACGTCTGAGCATTTTTAAAACATGACATTTTTGCTATATGTCATTTGACGTTTCAAATTTGCAAGGATGAGAATTTATACATGTTTTACCAGATCATGCTTTCAGGTGCCTATCATCATCCACAATGAGAGTGAACAGGCAAAAGCTTGCGGCCAAATTTCCAGTGAAGAGACCAAGAATCAGTCAATTCCAGTTATAACAGCTTGGCAATTGAATGAAAGAATGTACTTTACCTTTACACATACATTGTTCCTCTACTATGTTATTAGTTACTAAAAAAATGTGAGCATGTAAGGAAATTATCAGGTGTTTTTCTACAGTTATGGGGAGTTACAAGGTCTTAATAAGCAGGAGATAAGAGAGAGATATGGAGAGGAGCAAGTCCATGAGTGGCGTCGGAGTTATGACATTCCTCCCCCTGGGGGTGAGAGCTTGGAGATGTGTTCACAAAGAGCTGTTGCATATTTTAGGGAACATGTAAGCACATCCAGGTTCTTCTTAGTATTATATATAACAGACAGTGCTCATGAAAAGCGAGAGCATCTTTAGGAATTTTTCATTTTTTATTATTTGTTTAAAGCATCTAATCATTATGTAGCTGAATATCTAAAGAAATTATGTTGCAGATTGAACCCCATCTTCAATCTGGAAAGCATGTGATGGTTGCTGCCCATGCAAATTCCCTGAGGTCAATAATTATGTATCTTGACAAATTAACTTCTCAAGAGGTAGCAGACAATATTCCTTTAAATTGCATATTGTTATTATACTTTCAAGTTGAAATACTTATCAACCTTCTGGAAAGCAGGTTATTAGTTTAGAGTTATCAACTGGCGTCCCACTTCTTTATATATGTAAAGAGGGAAAATATATGAAGAGGGGAAGTCCTGTAGGACCTACAGAGGCTGGTGTTTTTGCCTATACCAAGGTTGGACGCTCTGCATATCTAAGCTGTTAGATTCCTCAATGTTCATTTCGTTTCTTTTGTGGTGTTTACTAATCCTTTCATAATTTTGGTTAATTGCATTTGTACATAAACTGTCTTATAAGTTGGTACATTTCGATCAAATTTATTCCAGGGGTTTCATTTTGACTGTGTGGCCCTGCGGGGATCATTATATTTTGGTCTTGGGGGCAATGCTTGAGATTTTTTGTTTTTCATGCAAGGGAGGATGATGCTTTCTTAAGATTCATAGATGGAGATGTCGTATTATCTATTTCACCAGCTAGATAGTGATGTTAGTGGTTAACCATGCATATTACCTAATAAAGAAAGCTGTCATTTTCTGACTTTGACCTTCGGTGATATTAATGATGGGATGTAATCAGGGTGTTATGCAACAAGAAATTGTGGCAGAAGGAGATATTTGCTACCCTAAGTAGGAGATTTTGATGACTGATACCATTGCATTTTGTTAATCGGGAACTTTTCATTTAAATTTATGTTGGTGGAATTCAAAATATCACTAATGGAACAAAACTTTTCGACATTTTAAGTTTGTTTGTCTAAAAATTGAAGGGAAATGTTGTCACCATTCTTGTAAAAATTTGAAGAAACCTCCTGCACCAAAAGATGGTTCTGTTTGTAGCTATTCTTGCACTGTCTTTTGGGCTACTGATAACCAAAACTACATATTTCTTAAATCTTAACCATGCAGTGTGTTCCCTTACAATCTATGACTGAATTCTCCTCTTAACTCGTTTTAAATCTTTGGGACCCAGGTCATTTTCGTAAACCTGGGTTTGTAGTTGAATTTATATGTATAACAGATTGCTTGGAGTTTTTTTTTTTTTTGTTTTTCTTTTGGTAAATGGAAATCATTAGCCCAGGAATCGGTTAGGATATAGGGCCTATTTGGTATTATGTCTGTATAACCCTGTGGGAGTCCAGAATAGCAGCCCAGATTGCTTGGAGTTCATCTCTACTATCACTGATATTTTTATTGAATTATTATATTTCAGAATACCTAATTATTGCTGTAACAATTTTAACAATCAAGATATAATGCCTTTTGACCAAGGTGGTAATGACCTTCACAGCACCAAAGGCCTTGATCTGACACCTTCTTTCTGCTAGCTACTAAATCTAACCAGCCGTCCTTACCACCTGTACCATCTGTGTTCTATAGAGGGTAGTCATTTTGGAGCAAGAAGAAGAAAATTAGAAAAGAATATGGGATTTTGTCGAGGAATTTTTTTTTTTTTTGTATTAGTTATAGGTTCTCAGTCTGATGTGCATATCTTTTTGACAAAATCAAAGCTTGATCCCATTAACCTCACTCAGAAGTGCTTCAGAGGTCTGTTATGTGGTTCAACCGTAAGGGTATGAAGTGTACAATTGATTCCTTTTCGGTCTCTTTGCTAGATGCTTACATTATAAATTCTATTACCTATACTTGTTAGAGCAATTTAGCTTTTTATGGTCATTCTTGACATAAATTCTAACATCTACTCCCATTTTCTATATGCAGAGTCTAGCAATTTACAGGCAAGAATTGGATGAAATCTTGCATTCAACTTTTAATGAAAGCAGTAAGCTCCTTGTTAGATTATATCCAGCTATATTTGGTGAAAGAGTGGATGTTGACAAAATTAATGCTTTATTATTTTCATTTGCTTGTAGTTATGGTACCAATATTTATACTATGATCGTGCATGCTTAAAATTGGCTGTTAACATCGGATATTATAGACGTTGATTTCCTATGTTGACATGATTCGAAGTTTCTAACACATGGCCATATTTATCCACTCTGACATAAAATCAGTACCTTTATCTATTTCAAAACTTAATAGTACCATTAACTTTAGGTATGAATATGATGCCCAAGAAAGAAAAAATTGTTGGGATGAATTAATCGTACGCTAAATTTGCATATGCTTCCTATTTTTGCAGTGGGAGGAGCTTGAGTTCTGAAACAGTTGGAGCAGTACCAAGACAGCCTGCTACAGATTTTTTTTTTTCCTCATTTTTTCTACAAGAAACTTTCAAGTTTTGTTTCAGATTCATATTGGCAGTGACCAACTGTGCAAGAAAAGCGGAAACAACGAAAAATCACATGACAGCTGGTAGGGTTGAAAATCACATCCTACTTTGATTGGTGGATAGCAGGTGTTCAACCTCAACCGTGCCAAATGATCGAATTGCTTTTTCCTTCTTCTTGCAACAGTAAAACTATTTGCAGAATAAGACTTGGGAAAAAAAGACAAAAATGGAATATGTCCAAAGATATGAAGGCAGCGTGCAGAGAAGCTGCAAAATTTGTTGGCATAGAGTGACAAGACTTTTTGTAATGCATGTGATGGAGACGCATTATAACGTTATTGAATCATGAATAAATTCATTTATTTATTTATTAAAGGGTGGTGACAATATATTGGAAAATGAGGGTGATAATTTTTTCAAATTTCTTGCCATCATAAATTGGGATTACCATCCAAGTTAAATGGGATGGGATGAGCCTTTGTCCAATTTCTGAGCTTTGACAATCACTTATTTCATCACAAATTTATGTTAATGAGATTATAAAACTAAGAAGGTATACATTTTTAATAATTAAACATTCGGTAGAAGACAATATTTTGGACTCTGGCAAATTTTTAGTATTGTATATTTTAAGAATTTTGTCGTATGCATACAACAAATGAATTTTAAGTCTATATCAACGTTCAATTTTTTCCTATTGTTAAAGCTCAAGATCATTTTTAGACCACCTTATTAATAATCCATAATATGACATTTATAATTTTTAATTCTAACTGATAATTGTATTATATTATTATAGTTTTCAAGTACGTGCCATAGCAACATTACCTAGAGTAAATAATATATATACTCTGCCAAAGATTAAATTAAAGAAAAATAAAATTGAAAGTGAAATGTGTGTATTTTGGCTTGTAGGGTTTGAGTTGTCATCAACTGTTAAGACTTGAAAACGGTTTCTCTCCCTCTGCTCTCCGAAAGCTTTGGCGCCATTATCTCATCATTCAAAACAGAAAAAAAGAAAACCAACGACACAAAATCAACAATATTATCCAGAATCCCAAAAAAAAAAAATTAAATTAAATGAAATTCGAACTTAAATTACATAAAACAAAACAAAACCCAGAAAAATTATTAATTAAAGTCTGATCATAATTATTAAGTTAATTAAGATTTTGATTGGAAATTTATAAAGTGAATGAATGAATGTCTTCTCTGATTAGCCGGCATTCAAACCCGGATGCCAATCACCAAATGGCCAAAGCTCATCATGATGGTGCCGCTGCAGCCATTGCTGCAACGTCTGCAACCACAAGTAGTTCCACCACCGCCACGTCGTCCCCTGAAAACTCCGTCAAGAACGAAAAGAAAAAGAGGGTATCACTTCCTTTAATTCTTTTTTCTTTTCCTCTTGTAATTCATTGTTATTTATGTACATTTATATATTACGGTTTGTGGGTTTTTTGTACAACGTTGATTTGTGATAGTTTTGCATGGCTTTTCATATTTCTGGTGGGTGGTAAAGTCTATAATTCCTAGGCTTTTTCAATCGAAGAAAAATGGACGAGGAAGCTCAGAATATGATTTGCTTAAATCAGATGTTGATGGTATATATATATATTTCTATGTTTACCAAATATTATTGGCATAACTTCTTTATTTTTCTCCTAATAATTATGTTTATTACAAATCGTGTATTAATTTACAGAATTGGAGAACAAGATTGCAGCAAGGAGAAAAGCATTATTGATAGATGATGCACCTTACATAAGGAAAAGCTTCTCTGGTATTCAATTAAAGGAAATTAATAACATGATTTTTTTTTTGTCCCAATTAATTTGAATGCTTTTTATTATAAAATCTGTACGTAACATCAGGTTAAATTATTAAAAGAAATGTTATTCTTGTTATAATAATTGATGGGCCAATTTCAGATTCCATCTGTTTGATGGGGCACACGGCCACGTACCCAGTGAAAGAGATAAATGCAAGTCTAAAGCCTCTCCTTATCTCTTTCTTGTATGCTTTTGGTAGCTTACCTACCGCAATCTGTTTGATGAAAACCTGGAAAGATGTATATATGTATTTCCAATGCAAGGGCAAAAAAATAGTAACTTTTCTTTGTTTGGGATTGACGCTTAGACCAAATCATTTGGAAAAATGTGACTTATTTTAGACTTCGAAAAATCTAATGCTTTTTTCTCATCTACTGGTCAGAAAGACAGTCATGTTCGGGTATTGAAAGTCTAAACCTATCCAACTTGGAGCAGCCTATGGCTCCAGTTACTGAAATCAAAGAATTCAGGTAAATGAATGTATTAATTTCTGAAGAGATTTATTTTGATGCTTAATTTTGACCCAAAAAAACTCATTTTAATTGCATGTTCTATATAGTCTTTAACAATATGTAAGATTAATGGGGTTTCAGGATGTTCGTCGGAACATGGAATGTAGGAGGAAAGACACCAAACAATGGCCTAAACCTTGAAGATTTCTTGAAGGTGGAGGGGTCTTCAGATATATATGTTTTGGGGTATGATATACATAAAAGACCAAAACCTTCATTAATTAATACATTGTTTAGTAGTACTATAACAATTCTTTTATTTATCTTTCTCTTAACCTTCAGGTTTCAGGAAATTGTTCCACTAAGTGCAGGAAATGTTCTTGTAATTGAAGACAATGAACCAGCAGCCAAATGGCTGAGCCTCATACACCAAGCACTTAATAAACCATACGCCAATTCCATATATTCTGAGTTAAGCAACAACAACACTAACTCCAACAAGGATTCCAAATCTCCAGGAGCTACAAATCTTCCTTTCTTCCAAAAGCCTTCGCTCAAAGTTCTTAGCAAAAGTTTGAGAGCAGATAGCAGCCTCCTCAAGTCGTGCAACTGCAGCCACGTCGAATTGCTGTCACGAGAGCGACGGAGACTGAGAAAACTCATTGATCCTACAAATAAAGAAGACTTAAGGACTCAAAAACCAAGTAACAATGATAACTATGCTAGTGTAGATGAATTCCTGACCGTCTCACAGATACCGGCCACCTCATATCCTTCGAATAGCCAGATGTGTTACAGGCTCATAGCAAGCAAACAGATGGTGGGGATTTTCGTGTCGGTTTGGGCTCGAAAAGAGTTGATACCGCACATTGGCCATCTTAGAATCTCCTCCGTGGGACGAGGAATTATGGGTTGCCTCGGAAACAAGGTAACCAAAATAGTATTCATCAACCTGCAGTTATAGTGCATTCTAGAACTCGGTGGTCAACCTGCTGCATTTTATGTACAACTACCTAGAACCTTCAGCTGAGTAGTGTTTGTGTTTGTGTACGTAACTGAATGTGACTTTGTTTGGTATCTTGATAATAAATGCAGGGATGTATATCCATAAGCCTGTCATTGCACCAAACAAGCTTCTGCTTTGTATGCAGTCACTTGGCTTCCGGAGAGAAGGAAGGTGATGAGCTTAAGAGAAACGCAGACGTCGCTGAAATCCTTAAAAGCACGCAGTTCCAAAAGATTTGCAAGAACCCTTATCGTCGTGACCCTGAAAAAATCATTGACCACGAGTATGTGTCCCTCTCTCTCTCACGCTTTTCAATATCTTACGTAAATAAATATTAGTCATAACATGCTGTAATTAAACCTGACATAATTCGTGACTATTCACCCAAAAAAAAAAAACTTACATAATATAGTGACTGGTACTAGTCCTTTTTAATTATAGTGATTCATTTTATTTTTTATTTCTTTGTATGTTTAATGAATTAACAACCTGTGTTGTTCTTATTTTCTAAACATGGTAGCCGAGTAATTTGGCTTGGAGATTTGAATTACCGAGTGTCTTTGAGCTATGAGGAAACAAGGGTTTTTTTGGAGGGTAACGATTGGGACACCCTCTTAGAGAAAGATCAGGTTTGTTGCTTCAATAACCCCAAGGGCTAGCTAGCTATAACACCCTCTCTATTCGCTCCCACTTCTTGTCTTTATTCGGATGCAATAATTTTTGGTTTTGTAAGACTTTGCATAAACAAAATGGATGTATTTTAATTTCTTTTTTCTTTCATTATTATTGTCTTCTAGTTCCTCTTATATGCATCACTTGCTTGACCTACTTTTTGATTACATAATACACAGTTGAACATGGAAAGAGAAGCAGGGAGAGTGTTCAATGGATTCAATGAAGGACGGATTTTATTTGCACCCACTTACAAATACTCTCGTGACTCCGACGCTTATGCCGGTGAAACTGTCAAGTCCAAGAAGAAACGCCGTACCCCTGCATGGTCTATATTTTCTTCAACCAACTATGTATATCAAGCTATTTTTTGACATAATATAACAAGAAACGCAGTATTTTGTATAATATATGTTGCCAATTGATTTTGCAGGTGTGATAGGATATTGTGGCGCGGGGATGGCATTGAACAATTGTCATATATTCGGGGGGAATCAAGATTCTCTGATCACAGACCGGTTTGTGGAGTGTTTTCAGTTGATGTAGAAATATTAAGGAGCAGAAACAACAACAACAGGTTCAGAAAAGGTTATTCATGTGCTGCTCCAAGAATACTAGATTATGATGATTGCATACCTCAAAGACATAGCTTGTATGACTACTAAATCCATATCCCAATTATAAACCTCTAGGAATTGTATATTTATTAGGGCTTGAGGAAACACTTCCTCCCCCACTAATTTTTTTTTCTTTCCTTTAATTTGTGTGCTTGTAATATATATATATATTTTTTCTCTTATAGAGAAAAAAGAATATATATAAAGCGCAAATAATTTTGGAGAGTAGTATATATAAAACAAAGGAAGGTTTTTTATATAGTTATATTGATCATATATAAAGAGAGGTAAATGAAATCGTACAAATGTTTCTAGCCGCTAGCTATGAGCTATATTTCCTTATCCTAACTAGAAAGAGGAAGAGAAAGAGAGGGAGAGAAACTTACCTATTATATGAAAATCAAAACTGGAAATTATACCGTAATACAAGCAGCTTCATTTTAAGCTTTTTGCTCACTCAAATCCAAATCCGAAATCCCAAATAGAAGTTGCTTGTTGATCATGCATTATATTCTGTAATGGCATAGTTTCATCCAAATCCATGTTTTCCTTTTGCATCTCCAATGCAGCATTCAGAGCTAGATCATCTTCAATGCTATTTCCATAGCTTGAATAGTCTCTCAAAATACAAGACTGTTCTTCACCAACTGCATTGGAAACAACACCACCACCATCCAAATTGGCCTTTGCTAGCTCCGTATTCATCCAATCTGTCACACTTATCTTTTTTGTATCTCCCAAGGGAAAACTTTTCTGCGTTAAAGCCAATGCATCCGAGTCTATGCATTCGGCGCCGCCTTCTTCCATTATGCGATAAGCACGCTGTAATTCATGGTCTGCCCTCGAGTCCTTGTCCACAAAGCCTAAAGCAAATTCACTCAGTGGACACTTGGTATTTTGGCAAGCATATAAAGGATTCTGAGCTCTACCTTCCTCATCAAACATATACTTCCTTTTTTCATTGACCGGGCCATGATCTGCACCTTTATCATCCTCTTTAGAGTCTGAGATTTTGAGACACTTCTTAGTAAGCTGTCGAAGTACTGCTTCTTCGTTGTTAACAACCTTAGACCAAATAGCAATGTCCTTAGCAGTCATCTTATCTTGCAAACACTTAGACTGCCTCACCAACCTTCTCATACGGTCTAAATTACTAGTGGACATGTGCTTAATCACAGCAGTCAAAACACTCACTTTCCAAGCCTTTTTAAGGTCGTGAGGCTTCTTATAAGGCGGTGGACCACGTTCATGTGAAACACCTTGTTGACCCCACCAAAGCTCTCTACCTGTGGGCCACCATGGTGGTGCTAAACCTTTCTCTAATGGAAACCTCCTCTGCTGCGGAGCACAGTGCTGCATGAGAGCAGAGAGAATTGAACCTAAAGTAGTGTCTTGGAGATCATGAAGTAGATGCATACAGGAAACAGGGTACAACTCACCTTTTATATCCAAAAGTTCTGGTAAGAACTCGGCTAGGGCAAGAGGAGCACTCTGCTCGAACCTGATTTTATCTTTCCACCATTCTCTTAAGCTCTCCGACGAGCCTCCGACAGGCTTTCCTTTCTCCGGAACAATCCCGTAGACAAAACCTTTGCCCTTACAAACCTCCATGATCTTGACCATGTACTTGAGGATTGAATCGTGAGCTCTTGCCATCTTCTTCCTTCGGGAAGCGTCTTCTTTAGCTTGCGGCTCTTGTTCTCTATCACCATCAGTGTTTCTTTCCTTCTTGAGCTTCTGCATGAGAATCCTATCTTTCGACATGCGCTTCTTGAGATCGTCGTAGCTGATTTCTTCTCCAACTTCAACATCATCTTCTTGATCGAAATCTTCGTGAAACTTCACCATGTTTAATTTGCTGCTTCGTAATCTGTTTGAGGTATACACGTCGTGGACCTATATATATATATATATATATATATATATATATATAGATATAGATGATGAAGGCATACGTAGTAGCTAAGGAAAGGCGGTTTTGAGGGCAAAATTTTGGGAAAATAAATGTTGGTAGAAGGCTGGAGGACAAGGTAACAAATAACGAGGTTTAAGTGTAAGTTTGGAGGTACGTGGAAATAGAAGAGGATTACAAACAAAAGTGATGTCGGTGATATGGAGGATTTGAAGGAATTTAATGGGGTGTGTGTGTGTGAAGGACATAGCAGAGAGATGTGGTAATCTTTGGCCTGCAATGGTGATGAAAAGCCACGGGCACGTACGACATACACCTCGCACATGTTTAAGTTGCATACATGCGAGACACATGGTACCTGTGCATGTATAAATATTGTACATTGGGAGTTGTTCGCTCGTCCACGTAATTAACGATGTGTGATCGTATGTCATATATCATGTCTGTGTGCATGTGTACGTAATTTTAACATAATTATATATGCAATTTATATATGTATGAATATAATTACTTCCGTTCATTGTTCATCGATCGACATGATAATTTTTTTTTTCATTTTTTCGTCACTCATAATAATTTAGCTCAAATTGCGTATTTTTATGCTAAGAAGGGTGATTACTAGTTAGTTACAGAGATCATAATGAAATTTGTAGACAAGTATATAAAATTTGAGAAAAGTCTCTATTATAAGTTTTTGAATAAAAAATTAAGCTCTCTACGTGCAAAAACTACAATAAAAATATAGTTATTATAATATATAAAAAATGGTAGTTATCATGTGTACTTAAGAGCTATTTTTTTTTTTTGGTAATGTGTACTTAAGAGCTAAGACAAATAGAGATGGTTCAACTTAAAATATTTTCAAATGTTCGCTCTTAATTGCGAAGGATTTAGATTTACAGGATGGAGACCGAAATTCAATTTTCATATCAATTAGTATTAATTGTTGAAAATGCTAAAAGACCTTATTGTATTAAGGTCGGTTCAATATGTTCATGTTATTATTATTTAAATTTTTTTGGGAATATCTTATTTTATGAGAAAGTTAACTATATCTATTGTTTTAATATCTTTTGTAGGAAGGAAATGTGGGATCCTATGGAAAATAATTCTCCAAAACTAAAAGGGAAAGCTTGAAGGAATCTAACATCTACCATTTTTGTCAAACAAAAAAAAAAAAAAGTATAAAATTAAAAACAATTATTATGGGACATCTCAATGCCTTTTTTTATTCCCTAAGATTCAAAAAATACTAACCCTTTTGGTTTGTTTGGTAAACTTCAATTAAATGAAATTGTTTCTTAGTAGCTATCCTCTATCAAGTATGTCCATCTCTCTGTCTCACTAAATGAGTCTCATGATTTTGATGACCATTATTTTATTTTGTGATCTGCACCCATTTATTTAATCTTATAAAGAAAATAAAAGAAGAAGAAGAAGAAGAAATATAGGAGAAATTGTTTTCATAAATGATAATATGAAATTATATACAATTTACGAAATTGGTTCGTTGGTAACCATTTATGTAATAACCAATTAGCGAGCCATGTGTGCCATAATCGATCCAACAAATATGGACTCGGCCACCTTCACACACCTTTATCGACTTGTGCTTTGTTTGGTTTGGTTTGGTTATATATCGATGATTTGGCAAAAAAATCGTCACAATACACACTCTCTTCTATATGTGACGCTCTCAAATCTTTTAGCCTCTACAATGTAGTATTTACAAAGAAATAATATCATTTTAATTTACTGGTTTATTTGATGAACAAGTTAAAAACGTATTTGGAACATATGTTAATTGAGGAGATTCGATATGGTTTATTGATAGTTTTTGTATAAATTTAGTATTATAGTCTATATTGGATAGTGTTTATATAGTATATACACAATATTCTTCAGTTAAACACTTGGGAAAAATAAAGTGTATCGACCTATCTTAAGGCTTTATATCAAAGAATTGGGTAATTTCCAAGCCTGCAAAAGGTTTAGCTATATGGGTTTATAATTATTAGGAATTACCCTAATTAGGATTATAATTAGGGATTGATTGGTCGCTAATTTAGAAATCTTAAAAAGAAAGCGCCATTAAGTAAAAAAAAAAAAAAAAGGAAATAAAAAGTTTACATGAGTAATTATATGTATGGTTCTTTTGAAGCTGCCTAAAGATGGAAAAAAACTACTTTGGAATCCATGTCTTCACAAGGATATGATTAAAGTCCAAACAAAGAAACTTGTAAAATAAAAATATTTGCTTTTCCTTTTTATCTTCCTTTGTTAAAAGACTAATTTAAAAGTGTCCATGCATAACTAGAAAAAGTTCACAAGTTGCTCAAAGAGAAACAAGAAATATATGCAAATAAATATAGAAAATACATTTTTTTAAAAAAAAATTAATGAACAATCTGAACTAGAAATGCGTTTCCGTTTGCTTCAAGCCTCTTTATCATTATATTTATATGATGCATATAGATGATATATATTTTTATACACAATTATACATGCTGTAAATTGCAAATTTACTAGTCATGGATGATTGATGCGGCTCATGTGCATCTTGTCCTTTTCTATGTACAAAATTAAAATTAATTGAATAATCCTGTACAAAAGAATATTGAGAGCTGGTTAGCTACGTCATTTCTAATCTGATCCTTATCTTTTGCTTTTTATCATAATGCAATTCTCTTTCATCACTTTTGAATTCTTTTCCTTTCTAGTATGCAAAATATGTAATGAATGCCTATGAGATTAGTATCACTTTTAAAATCTATATAACAATAATAATTACCTAATCTATTAAAAGCAATTGCATCCAATTTCTTTATCAATAAATCTCTATATCTATTCTTAATTAATTCTTTTGCCATTAAGGTCGAGTTCCTTTATTTTGAAATAGGTTATATAAAATTGTCAACTAATACTTACGTTTTATTTATAGACTCAAGTTAATGGGTTAGTCATATAATATATACACATAGAGTTATTATAAAATTCGACGTCGTATAATTTAAAAAATATGTGCCCTTAATTATCTTATTTTTTATATGAGGTCTAAATATGGAAAAGACATCCTCGATCAAACTGTCGAGAGTGTCTTATTTGTGTGAGGAAGACACTCTTAGCTAAATTATCGAGAGCTTTGATAATTTGATCTAGAGTGCCTCATTTATATGAGGAATACACCATCAATTAAACTGCTGAGGGTCTCAACAATTTGGTTGAAGGTGCTTTCTTTATGTGAGGCAATGCACCGCTCGGCCAATACTGCAGCTGTATGCCCCATTGGAAAAGTAAGACAATTTATTTTTAAACAACACATATTTTATATATATATATATACAATAAAAAAAATGGGTCAAGTCATATGAATATAAAAGCAGACAAGCAAAGTTAGCCAACAGAATGCTTCTTGCGCCTATGTTTAGGTTTTGAAATCGAACTAGATCTTATTCTTTTTAAATTAAAAATTTATAAACTTAATTAAAATAAATAAATATTAATATAAAAGTAAGAAATAAAAAAAAAATAACTAATTAACAATACAAATGAAAATAAGTTAAATAACTAAAAATCTAACAAATATTTTCCATTCCAGAAATCTCCCTGTTCTCACCAGTGACACCAAGTTCTCAATACTAATTCGTTTTTAAATAACAAATGTTGATTATCACAGATATAAGATTAGCAATAAAAAATATATATATTTAACTTTTGGATCACGAATATTCCCACGTCAACGAACAGCCATTTTTTTATTTCTATCTGCCATGATTCTATTTTAATACTTTTTGGGAAAAGTCTCTTTGTTTTGAAAGATTACACAAATATATATATATATATATATATATATATATATATATATATATATATATTTTTCAATTTTGTTGCACTGGCTACCTGTGATGGCTGAGGGTGTTTAAAAGTAAATTCATGCGTTTAAAAATTAATATGTTTTCAAGAATTAAATTCTAAACAAAAGTCTATAATTATTATATTAAATAAAAATGATAAAAAAAGAAAAGTGAAATTGATTATTAATTACTTTGAGTGTTAAATGTGTGAGAACAGATTTTAAAAAAATAAATCAAAATATTTATTTTTTGATTATACATTAAACAATTGTGTTAATTAGTTAAAAAAAACTTTATATTAAAAAAATAATTCAAGTATTAAATGTATTATATATATTAAAAATAGAAAGTTAATAGATAAATAAAGTGAAATTGGATGTTAAATTTAGTCTTGAAAGCAAATCATATTTCTTTTGCAGTAAAAATTAAATTTTTATTGTTTAATTAACTTATTAGTGTAATTCTTCAAAATAATAAAGTCTTTTTTTTAAAAAAATATTAAAATAAAAAGAATATTAGTATAATTGTCCTTTTCACTTCTGCATCTAATTGTATATACTCGAATATCCAATCAGTGGATCGTCAGAACACACTAATGAAATAAAAGAATATTGGATTTCACAACTTTATTATTATTTTTTATAAATAAAAAAAAACCACAAAAAAAAGGCCATGGTGGTGGTGTCCCAGTTGCAGGCTTGCAGCTCCACCAGCATTCCAAAAATTGGAACAAAATCTCCTTACAAATTCTGAAAAATGTTATTATACAATAAATCTTTCTAAAAAATATACAGATATATTTATATCTTTTAGAATTTAAATGCCTAACGAAGAAGGAAAAAAAAGAAAAAGGAAAACCCGAATTTAAGAGCCATTGGGGTGTCTAAGAAAAGCCTAATGACAAATTATATGAAATCTTTTTAATATCATATGTTATAAAAAATATATTTATAATATATATTTTTTAAAGAATTTATTAGAAACTTGAAAGGAAAAAATAAAAGTAAAAAAGGAAAACCGGAATTTAAGGAGCCGTTGGAGGGGGCTCAGAAAAACCTACAAGGCCAAAGGGGCAAAACTGTCATTTAAATAAGGGCACATTTTCCCATAAAAATACAGGTATTCCTTTTTGACAGGACTGACATACATACACACCAACGTTACGTTGTTTTCCATGTAATCGCAAAAGCTTCTGAGGGTTTTTGGTTTTGGTTTAATGCCATCAGCCTCTTCTCTGCTCACTGTAGGTGGGGTTTTAGAATTGAAGATGGTGCACAGAGACAATGAGAGTGTTAGGGAGAGACATTGCTGTAAATCTCTCTGTTTTTCTAATATCTAATTGAAAGTTGATGGCTTTGGAGCTTTTTTCTTTCTTTCTTTTTTATAATTTTTATTTTTCTTTTGGAGGGTTAAATGAACTGGAATGAACCGAAGAAATCAGACACAAACCTCGAGGCTCACTCCCTCTCTCTCACTCGGTGTCCCACTGTAGTAGATTCCTCTTTTCTCTATTTGCTCTCTCATTCTCGCTCTCACTTTCTCTGCTTTTTTGCATTTTTTTTCTCTCTATATATTTCTCTGCTTCTTTTTTTTTTTTTTTCATGGTTTACTTTTATTTTCAGATTGGCTTCTTCACAATCCTTCGTTTCGAAAACCTTCCAAAAACGAGATACTGACACGCTCAGCTTGAATTCATTGCACTCAGTCCGTTTCAGGTTTCCGTTAATGGCTTCGATTTTCTGAGTCCTCAACTGCTCATCTTCCTTGCTCTGTTTGCTCTTACCTTTCATGAAAACAACTAGTCCTCCCTCTGTTTTACCAGCGCAGGCCTAGAAGAAAGTCCAACGATTTCCTCGCATTTTTCGCTATCTGGGTACTGTCCCCATCCTTGAAACGAAGCTTTCTGCAACTGGGTTTTTTCGTTTCCTGGGAAAACGCATCTGTGCTTTTGAGGCTGGAAATGGTCTCTTTGTTTTTCCTCTATTAAGAACTACAAGGTTACGATTTAAAGAAGGGTTTTTTATCCTTTACCAAAAAGCAAACAGAGGCTTTTCTTTGTGTGAGAGAGGGAGAGACTGGGACTTGGGGTTTGTCTTGTTCAAGCTCTAAGTTCTTTCATACAAGTGTGTTTGCCGTCATTTTCAGAGAGAGTGTTAGCATAATCGGAGAAATGGGTTTTGTTTTATGAATTGGGTCGCTGAATATTTCGTGAAAAAAATGGGCTGTACGAACTCCAAAACGGAGAAGGACGAAGCTTTGCGTCTCTGTAAGTTGCGTCGGAGGTTTATCAAGCAAGCAATTGATTCAAGGTACGCTCTAGCAGCTGCTCATGTATCTTACATTCAATCTCTTGGAGACATTGGCGTTGGTCTGCGGCGTTATGCCGAGGCCGAGGTGTTGATAGAGTCGTCTCTGTCAATTTCCGACAAGACTCCATCGCACTCCTCGTTACCCTCACCATCCCCTTCTCATCTCGCTGAGGTTTCTGATTCGCCATTGCGCAATGAAAGCCCTCTTTCACCCTCTGTAACCACTTTGAATTATATGAAGTCAGGTGGTACTGCCTCTTTGACTATTAGGTTCAATCCGCTTAGTGATAGTTATGTAGAGGAGGACTATCCAATGCCACCACCCCCACCTCCTCTTCCTGAATCAGGGTCTTCGTGGGATTTCTTTGATCCTATTGATGAGAATGAAAGCTTTAGGTTTGTGGGAAATAATGGTGCGGATATAGGTTTTGATGAAATCAGAGGCTGGAAACAGTTTGGAAGTGAAGGAAATGATCCAAGTCCCGTGGAGAGAAAAGGAAAATGGGCAGAGGTTGGTTTTGAGGGACCTAATGAATTTCATGAAGGGACTTCAAGGCCGGAACTAAGGAAAAAGACTTCTGAAGTCTCTGGTAACTCAGTGATTCAAGCTGATAGTTCTGGTCAATCTTTAAAAGGGAAGAAAGCCAATTTGATTAGCTCAACAATCAATGGTGAAGGAAGACAGTTGGTCGCCGGACATAATGCCAATGGGCAAGTTGGAAGTTTGACAGGAAAACTTACACTTGAGCAGTCAAGTTCAAAGAGGGAGAAACCATCGGCTGAGAAAGATCTATCTGCAGAAAGAGAAGACCCTTCTGAGTTTATAACCCATAGGGCTAAAGATTTTCTTTCGAGCATTAAGGACATTGAGCATCGCTTCTTCAGAGCTTCAGAATCTGGTAAGGAGGTTGGGAGGATGCTCGAGGCAAATAAAATCAGAGTTGGATATTCAGAAGCAAAAGGTAATTAAATTTTGTCAAGGGAATATTATCATTCCACTTGAGCTGCTCAATTTGATACCTTTTTTTTCATTTTGTCCATGGAAATGACGTTTTATGGTTTTGTTGGCTTCGGTTCTTTAATCTTTGAATTTTCTTCCACATGCTTCTTATGACTACATTTTTGTAGGGAGATCATCTGCCTCAGCCATTTTTATGGCTTTGCAGCGTGTTTGCTGCAGTGGAAGGGGTGCACTTGTCACTTATGGTAAGTTTTTTAATGGTCGGTCATTATTCTCATTGTATATCAATTTATGGTTTGGATGTGCACATTTGTATCTTTTGCAATTGATCATCTTTGTCATTTATCTGAAATGATGTCCTTTCCTTCCATTCATCATTCTTTCGGTTTACAAAATCCTACAAATCCTTTGCTATAGTGATCTTCTTTAACGAAAAGGCTCATTTTATTCGTGGCACCAAAAAGTAGAGAAGCTATTTTACCTTGATTATGGGTCAAATGGTTCATGCTTATCACTTTTATTCTGTATAACTGGCCAAATGAGTAAAAACCTATTTTCAACTTTCTGGCTGTTTAAATGGACTACTCTCTTGTGCGCTAACTAGTAGGTAGCGACATTTTTCCTATCTCATCATATTGTAAATCTTGTTTGTGTAGAACCTCCACAACAAGTAACAAAGGTAATTACTTGGAAGAGGTCAACATCGTCAAGGTCATCTTCATCACGGAATCCTCTTGCTACAGCATCAAAAGATGATGCAGATGACAGTGGAAGTGACTTTGTTGAAGAGTTCTGCATGATTGCGGGAAGTCATTCCTCAACCTTGGATAGACTGTATGCCTGGGAGAGAAAACTATACGATGAAGTGAAGGTACATTGATGATCATGCATTCATATTACTAGTGGAACCCTACATGTAGTGAAGAATAATGTTTTTTTAAAGAAATTTTGGATGTGAGATCTGTTAGTTTTAAGATCTTCTTATGTCAATATGTCCTTGATTTCTTTTATAATTGTGTTGCATGGTTTGTGATCCTTTCTACCATTTCAACTGAATTTTCATACTTTATGATTACTTTATAAATGTCATATACTGTACAAGTTGCTTAATCTGGGAAAATTTATCACAAACCACCTCTATTTTGGGTAACACTTTATACAAGTCCTTTCTGTTTTCATACTTTGTAAGTGAATGGCCATCATGTGAATTTGATGGTCTTCCTGATTACTCTAGCCACACCACTACATGTTCTTATTTGCTGAATGTATGCTTGGAATTATGATGTTAGATGGTTGCTGAGCCATTTTAAATTATTTCATCTATAGATTGCTATCTTGAAAACTGTTCTCAAATCGATTTCTAGCTGGTTATGTTATGTGCGTTTGAAAAGTAATGATAAATGCAATTGAAGATAAGATTGAAGTATCTTATTTACTTTAACTAGTTTGGTCAAGTGAGATGAGGATGAAACAGCAGGTTGGAAAGTTGTGTGACTGTAGAACCGCTCAAAATTTTACTTAATTTATTTTTGCTGTCAATTTTCTTAAAAGTTATCTCAGTCTAATATTAATTTCATCCAATTGTCCTCTTAATTGCTCGTGTTTCATACCCTGCAGGCAAGTGAATCTATCAGAAAAGAGTACGACCAGAAGTGTGATCAGCTCAGGTATCTGTTTGCCAAGGATTATAGCAGTCAAGTGATCGATAAAACACGGGCAGTTGTGAAGGACCTACATTCTCGAATTAGAGTGGCACTTCATTCTGTTGATTCAATATCAAAGCGGATTGAAAAGATGAGGGATGAGGAGCTGTATCCACAACTTGTAGAATTTACTCAGGGGTAAGTAGGAATGCAGGATCTTCTCTGTAGCATATGAAGATTTTCTCTCATCATCATTTTGTAATCTTTCCGACATTGAAATCCTTACTCTTCTATGTTGAAATCATCTAAACTCTTGTGGACAAACTGTTGATCCCTGTGCAGGCTGATAAGAATGTGGAAGGCCATGCTTGAATGCCATCATGCACAGTACATCACAATCTCATTGGCATATCATTCAAAGAGCACAACTGGAACTCCCCAAGGAGATACCCGCCGGCAAATCTTGGAACAACTCTTGCGGGAAGTTGAATGCTTTGGCCTAAGCTTTGCAGACTGGATCAACAGCCACACATCATATGTGGAAGCCCTTAATGGATGGCTCCAACACTGCATTCTACAACCACGGGGGCGTTCAAGGAGCCGAAGGCCATTCTCCCCTCGTCGAGCTCTTGCACCTGCTATATTCGTCCTCTGTCGTGATTGGGCAGCTGGGATCCGAGCATTGCCATCTGATGACCTCACAGCTGCAATCAGAGCCTTCTTATTGGATCTGCATCGTATGATGGAGCAACAAGTAGGGGTACAGAAGAAGACAATTGAGGTCAAGAATGGAGAATCAGAGAACAAGGATGATGAAAACAATAGCAGGGATTCGTCTTCGAGTCTGAGCTGCTTACATGCAAGTTTGACAAAGGTCCTTGATAGACTGACCAAATTCTCTGAAGCATCCC
The DNA here is from genome assembly GCA_007844105.2 of Rhamnella rubrinervis. NCBI lineage: Eukaryota > Viridiplantae > Streptophyta > Magnoliopsida > Rosales > Rhamnaceae > Rhamnella > Rhamnella rubrinervis. The sequence goes on along the minus strand of CM017584.2, from coordinate 10,378,219 downwards.
TCAAAATGTATGAAGATATTAGACAGAAAAGTGAAGCAGCAAGACTTGCATACTCAAACTGCAGACCTAGATACTAAAAGGTTTATGTAATTACTGGTTTAAAGTGTTTCTTGAGTTTGTGATTGGTGGTAGATTGTGTAAATTAAGTCAATAGAGCTTTCAAGGAATTAAAGGAAAAACAAAGGCAAATCACAGCAAAATTAATCAAATCCAATATTTATTGCCTTTCTTAGTATCCAATTTTTTTTTGGTTATCACTATCTCAATTGTCAATGTGTTTCGAAAATTAATCAAATCCATGCTTCCCATCTAGTCCCATTTTCTTGGATTGATTCAATGCCTGCAATTTAGGTAGATGTAAACATACTTAGAAAAACCGGAAAAAACCTATTACTACCAGCCAGGCTCCCGAAATCACTTGAGAAAGCAGAGAATCAATCAAAAAACAAATTGCCTTTTGATTAAATTTGAAATTTAATGTGTCTTACAAATATCAGTGCCGAGTTTGTATTTTAAATTTCAGCGCAAACATATGACCTTTGCACTTTGAGAATCATCATCGCTTTGTTTGCACCCACGAAGTTTTTACAGTTCTTTTTGTATAAGAAACCAGAAAACTTACAAGGATAATGAACATGATGAAAGGATAGACAGCAAAGGAAAGCTCCTCTCCTTCACTTTGGTACGAGGAAATATTTATCCTCTCACTATCTGTTTTCCACTTACATGTTATCCACCTTTATTTCAGACACAAACTTTGTTCCTTTTTGCTTATGCGAAGTACTAGAACCCCACATTCTGAGTGTACTGTGTGTAAGCTTCTGACTTCTTTGCTATTGGGGCTTTTGTAACATGATCTGGAAGATCAAATGCATCTACAAGTTCCATTGAGATATTCCTCACTTGGAAGCTGAGGTATTCAGTGAGTTTATGGATTGCCTGCACAAAAATATGGGTAGAAGAGGCATTCAAAAGCCATACATGAAATGTTTTCAGTAATCCTTATTCAGGATTGAACACTGCACCATTATCTTTAAGTATCACAACAGTATAAACTGAGGTATAAAAAACTTAAAGCCTGTATGTTTTTCATACGCTTCCTATAACATCTTGTGGGACTAATTCTAGTTTTCTAATTGGACTTACTAGAGGAATCAAATACCTTAGCTTTGTTGGGTGCCACATAATCGACATTACGATATGTTCCTATGTCATTCCAGATTCGATCCAAGGCATAAAGATCACAGACAAGTTTCAGAGCAGCTCGAGAACTTGCATCAGGACATCTGGCATAAAAAATAGGGAAGTTTTAAAAGCTAAAATCCATGAAGCCTAAAATTTAAAGAACCGCTGAGGTAGAATTTGTAAGTACCTTTCTACAGCTTCAATAAACTTGGAGAGGATGACAGATTCAATATGGGATTCTGCAAGTGTCAGAAGGTGATTCAAGCACCTATTCCATGCACCAAAACTCCCTAGATTTTTAGAGTGCTTACGGAGTCGCACAGCAACACTCTGAAGTAGCCGAGACGTTCGGTACTGCAGCAAGAAAAGTTTTACATGATCCATAAGCACACAAGTTTTGTTCTACATTACAGTTACAAAGTAACCAATGTAACACTCACTCTGAAGGCATCCAACTGGAATTTAGGATCTCGCAAATGGTCTACACTTTCCCATCGAGCAGTTACAGGATTTGGTTGAGACAGATATGTATTCATGGATTCTCTTAAGTAGTTCCATGTAACTGTAAATGTCCCACCTTGAAACTTCTCCTTGTATTGCTTCAACAAATCAGCTGATACCTGGAACATAAGCAAAATGTTAAGAACAAAAATTGTTTTAAGAATTTCATGAACTAATTAATTCCATTTATTTCAAATTAACAAAAGTAATAGTCCACGTAGAAACTGCACAAATATTCGTATAACGGAAGGTGGATTTCCAGAAACCACAGTCCTCAAAGATAAATGACATCTACAATATGAACAGTTGAAGCAGCAAGAAAATCATGTCGTATTCGAGTAACCCATCGCTAACAGCCCTACAGGAGGTTTTGTGGAAGATGAGCAGGCAACACATTTCAACTGAAAGGTTTCAGGTTACTGAAATGCATCAGCTTTTTCAATTATAAATATGATCTTTATTTTTTAAGACCGTCCCATGCAGCTCAAATCACTATGATTTGAAGAAGTTGAAAGCAATGACGATTCCCTGGAAGTAGAGTTGCCATTGCAAGCATCGCACTGGCCATTCTGTCCCTTCTACTTTATGGTCATTATCACACATTTAGATACTCATGATTTATCCAATGAAACAAACTACGACCATACTTTGTAGTAATTACAAACAAGGTTGAATAGAAAGTGATTTGTTTGCAACCTGTTGCAGCAGCATAGTAATTTCAAACAAGGGAATATAGAAAATGATCTGTTTGCAACCTGTTGCAGCAGCACTGTGTTGTCTCCCTCAAATGTCTGGAATATGTCATGATCATTCCTCAAAATACCAAAGCGGTTAACAGCAGCATACCCATGGCCTCCACAAGCTTCCCTACAGATGCTCAATGACTTTGCTGTATATGATGTCACATAAGACTTGAGCCCTGCTGAAAGTGCATGAACATCTGCAATCAATTGTTCATCATGAGACCTTTTCATCTCTGAATAAATGTTCACCAAATGTGCTGTGGCAAAATGGAATGCATAAGTTGAAGCCAGCATTGGCATAAGCTTGTGTTGTTGAGACTGATAATCAAGTATACTGACTTCAGGTTGCTTAGGAGGACCAAACTGCTGGCGCAGTAAAGAATACCGGATTGCAATTGTGGAAGCAATCTTGAGGACACCAACTGAAGAATATGCAAGGCCAACTCTCCCACCTACAAGTTCCCCTAGCATGGCAGCAAATCTTTTATTTTTGGTAGGGAGACTGCTTGTGTATTTCCCATCCCGTGAAACATCTCCAAACCGATTAAGAAGATTATCTCGAGGAATTCTCACTGAACGGAATCTCAAAGCTCCATTATCCACTCCATTTAGACCAACCTTGTAACCACAATCATGTATCTCAATCCCAGGAAGAGTTTGGTGGGTCTTCAAATCCCTAATTGGCACAATGAAGGCATGGACACCCATATCAGAAAGTCCTTTTATATCATGAGTTGGAAGCATTAGCTTGGCAAAAACAGTGGCAAATTTGCCATGAACAGCTGCATTTCCGATCCACCATTTGATGGCTCCATCATTTGGAGTGTTGATTATAAATTCATCTGTGAGCGGATCAAATGTTGCCACTGTTTGGAGGCCTTGAACATTTGAACCTTTTAAAGATTCAAAACAACAATGAGAGCTTAAGAATGCATATCAGTTATAACAAAATTAAACTTAAAAGAAGAAATATTTATAAAAAATTGAACTTAAAAGGAGACATTGACTCAAAAAATAAGAAACTTGTAAAACAAAAGATGAAAAAATAATAAGTGGGACCAGTGACACTTTACAGATGTGATACCAACAAATTTTCCACTTTTAACAACCCAACATAGGAAAAGCAAAAATTTATATTATTGAAGACTCTACCATGATGGAGTTCTGTCATAGCAAAGCAACCAGGATACTCCATATTGTCAATACCATCATAGTACTTATCCTTGTGTTTCTTAGTTCCTAAATTGAGCACTGAGCCTCCCCAAAGGCTGCAAGAAAAGTAGTAAACAAAATCAGTGCAGGGAACAAAATAACAAAAACTGTTAAAGCAATGCAGCTGAAATATCATGTAATTTTCATTTCTGGTAGACATAACTGGAAAAAAAGACCTAAGATTTTGCAATATAAGGCCAATTTATTACATCAAATGAGGTTAACCGCCAAGAATAAGATATAACAGCATTTGAACAATAAGGGACGACATGGAGCCTAATATTACAATGTATGATCACACAGCACTTGCAGAACATTACCTATGTCATGTTTTCCTCATCTGGCTTACTTTATATATATGATGGAGGGCTTTCCAGAAGGATTTAGAAGCAATCTTTATTCTTTAGGTACATCACCAGCAGAAACTTTGGTTATCAATACGACAGCAACTCTTTTGAAGACACATTTAACTATTCTTAGTTTGACTGCTATACTTGGCAACCATATCCCACTTTCCTCGAGAACCATATCCCACTTTCCTTGAGAACTTTATCATGATATTTTTACTATGTTTACACTTTGGAATCTTCATTTTCAAAATAAAATAAGTCTTTATCCATGAGAAGAAACCCAATTTAATTGTCCCTCATTAATCTTACAACCTTTACGGATGTTCTCAAAGATATCAGTCTACACTTGATTCTCACAAATTCATCTTTTAAGAGCGTCTTAGAATTGATAGATTTCTCTAATACTCTACAACTCATCGGACTGACCTGACCACCCAACTCTAGTTCGACAGGCAAGACCTCGAAAGCCCCACCTTTGCAACCCAGAATAATAGAAATGACACTTCAAGAAACTTGTTCTACAAACATACAGCTATTAGTGGATGCATCAGGTACCACCAAAGCAAGGCCACGGAAGGGATAGTTATAAGGTTATACTACTAATTCCTATTAGCAACAACTTGTTTATTAAGAATTGATGAGCTATATCCCCAACTGCCAACACTAACATGGCAATAATTTGGCAGTACCATATCATTCGATGTGCAGTTACAGTACTGCTATTTAACGTAAGCTGAGGTGGTGTTGTAGCATTAAAGCTAGAGATAGACCTGGCCTTCATCGTTTCAGATGAAGTGACAGTAGTCACTAGTCAGGAGTCCAACAGTGTTTGAGCATCGAGCCAACTGTCACCGATCAAATTGAGCAAATCTTTTCCCTCCACAGTGGACCATCAACACGAATTAAAGCATATTGATCTAGTTACCGTATTTTATTTATTTCCACCGCAGTTAGGCTAAAAAAAGAAAAAGAAAATCCCATGCCAAAGAAGTTATACTCTCTAACTAGTCATATGCAAAAATTTAGAATTTAATTAAAAAATAATAATAACAAATACCGAGTCATTCGCCCGTAAAGACAAACCCCGAGAATCCATCTAAATCCCCAAACGAAAAGCACAAATAGCCACAAACACACACCAATTTCGCAACACCCAGAAGACAAGAAGGATGAGAAACAAAGGGCAAAGTTATCAGAGTAATGAATTCACCTGTACTGCACGCCCGCCTTAATCCCAAGCGACATGTCGACGCTCCCAACAGCTTCGACAATGGCAAAGTACTTAGCCGGGTCTTCAAGGACGCACCTAAAAGGTCTAATCCCAGCCTCCTTAACCAGACCAAGAAGCTGCCTCATACAGAGGTCACGGTGCTCATCCTTAGAGATCTCAAGCGGTGTCTGAAGCTCAGGCCTTGAATTGAAGTAGTCATAGATTCTCTCTTGAATTTCTCTGTTCTTCCCTCTCATGTAGTCCGATAGATTCGCTGTATCGACGTCGAGCTTCGGCGTAACCTTGGAGCATTCCAGCATCTGCAGCTGGTCGGCAGCGCCAACAGAACGCACAATCGGAGTGAGGTGAAGGGAGAACCGTCGGATTCGCCGGGTGGCGGTCCGATACTCATCTTGAGCCGTGGGATTTTGGTCTGCGCCGTGCATTTCGATCGCCGGAAGAGAGAATGGGGAGTAGAGCTTGTACGGTGAGAGGTTGGTTTACTTATACGGCACAATATGGTTACGTAGCATCATGCCATCTGCCACCGTGGCAAAGGATTATTGGAGCAGAGGTTTGGCAGTTGGTTCTTGGCGCGCCTTTCAACGTCAAATTGGATATGTTTGACCTCCGCATCCAAAAAAAAAAAAAGAGTGGATAAATAGAATGGGATGGTTACCATATATTGTATCTTTTCTTAACAAAATTATGGATATTTTCGGAAATTGGAATACAGCAATAAAAAAAAATAAAAATAAAATAATAAATAACTATTTTATTACATCTTTTTTTTCTTGGTAAAATACTAGAACTTAAATAAATAATTCAAGGAATTAAAATCAAATCCACAATCGACCTCCATTTGTATTTGTGGAAGTTTTTTTTTTTTTTTGGTAATATCCATTTGTAGAAGTTGATCTAATATTCAGACTCGTTGAAAGTCAACTATTCTAGAAACTGATCAAAGTTCAAAAACTAAAGGCACGTTTTAAAGTTTTGTTTGACCGTTGATTTAAAAAATGCATATGTTTCTGCACCATAAAAATATAAAATAAAGTCTCATTTAAAAATAAATTTAGAAAAATAAGTATAAAGACATTATCAATCAATGTGTGAGTGCGTGTTGTGTCTATCCTAATTGACCAAGAATAAATTATTTTCTTAATCTTCTTTGTTTATGTGACTAAATTTTGTTTATTACCTTTAACACAGATTGCAATTGAAATATTCAAGTGATATTTCTCACTACTAAAAAATTGTTAGCTGTGTACTGTACATTTTAATATTTTGATATTTAGGTAATGTAAATGAATTTTTAGAATCATTTACATATATATTATTTTAAAAAAAAAACTTAAGGTGGAATTTGTTTAATAATTATATTATAATCATAATCAAATCATTTTGAATATTATTAATTAACTAATAAATTCTAAAAAGTTTAAATAAAAAAAAAATTTCAAAGATGCCTATAGCCTAATAATCCAATAAAAAATTTTAAAGTTGAAAAAAGAAAGAAATAAAGAAAAAAAAAAGTAATAAAAACAGCGAAAAGGGCGGGTCCCAGATTCGAAACACAGCGTGTTCCCGCTCGAAGGCATTTCGTAAAATGGGGAAGACACCCCAAAGAGAGCGCCACTCTCTTGAATGTTTTAAATGGTTGAGAAATTTCAGAGCTTTCGTTTTTGTGTTCCCTCGCAAAAACGTTTCCCAAAATATCATATCGGTCCCTCCGGTCTTTCCTCCTCCAAGGTCAGTGTCTCTGTCACTCCTAGATTTATTCGGATATCACAGTAATTAGTAATTTCCATATATCAGGCTCAGCATCTAGGGTTTTCTAACTTGATTGATGTAACTCGTTCCTGGTTTTTGGTGGTGTATATGTTTCTGATATATTCCTTCTTTTTATCGTGTGCTTTTCTCCTTCAGTGAGCTTTTGCGTGGTGTGTTTAGTTCTGTGAATTAGAGGGTTGGAAATTACTGATCTTTGGTGAAATGGGTCGGTGATTGTTTCAGGTTTTGGCTGTTGAAACATTGCATTGTTTTGATAATATATATATCTTTCTGGCAGTGAATTTGACGATGAGTACAGATAATTTTACGGATGGGTTTTGCAAAACCCGTCCTGTGCTGGGTGACTTAACCAACCGGCCAGTGAAAAGGGGGTTTTCTATGATTTTGGGTGATAAGCCTGGAGATGGGTATTGCAAGAATTTGAATGTTCAAGATGGGCATCCACAATTCCCAAAGAAAGTGTGTTTAGGGGTTGAGAATTTAGTGAGAGAGAAATGTCAGTCCAAATTTGGAGTAGATAGTAATGAGAAGGGCTCGAATTTTTCAGAGGATAGGCAGGCTTGTGGATCTTCTGCCACTTCCAGTGGGGATGATGATACCCCAGAAGAGAATATTGAGTCTTTTATCTCGAAAGTACCCAAAGAATTTAAGGAGAAGTCTAATCTGTCAGACGGTGGCGTCCATAGTTTTATGGAAGTTGCTGATGCATCTAGAGATAGTTTATCTATCGGTTCGATGCCCACATGCTCAGGACTGTGGAAGAAAGATTGTTCTGGTGCTGGACAAAATTACTTAGATGATGAAGAAATAAATGATTCTGATGTTAGTCAAAGCAATCTCTGTAATGAAGGATTAGCTACTCTTGTTTGCAAGAATAGTGAGAATAGTCTTGGTGTTGGTAAATTGGCTGCAATTGATTATGGTTCTATAGAGTGGTCAAAGTTGCCTAAGTCACAGGGTTCAAAGTTTCCTGAATTGGGAAAATGCACAGCACTTAAAGGTGAGGGCTTTAGAGACATGAATATGGGGGATGACTTACTCAAAACTTGCTCGTGTTCCTTTTGCTTGAAAGGTAACCGTCACTCTTAGTTATGTTAGTCATTTTGCTGATTGTTGACTGTGAAACAGGTGCATATTATACATGTTCGTAACATGATAATGACTGTTCTAGGATTTGATTTTCAGCTGCTTATATTTGGTCGGACCTCCAATACCAGGACATCAGGGGTCGAATTGCTTGTAAGTTACCTTAGACTTGGCCCTTAAACTTGTTTTGTTGATTTTTCCTTTCTCATTATGTAATGGTTTCTTTTTCATTTTCAGCATTGAAGAAGAGTCAAAAGGAAGCAAATTCATTGGTTCAGAAAAGTAGCAGGGGAAAGGATACTAACAGTCACCGCCAAGAAAATTCAAATAAATCATCACATCTTGAAACTGATCTCACGGGTCAGTGGAGATCACTCTTTCTTCATATGGAGGATATATTTGTCCATGAGAGCAGTCAGCTTGTGAGTGTGACTTCTGTTGCCTTTGACTTTTATTCACTTTTGCGTACCATGACTTTGATTCAGCTTTCTATTAAATGGGTTTCTCTTTTAACTTGATTTCTGTGCTTCTAGTTTGCATTCTGAAGATTTGCATGCCTGCGTCTGTTTCAGTCTTTTATGTGATCATCCGTAATGATCTCTAACTTCCTGAGACATTTCGAAAACTACAACAAAAGAAAATGTGGTTTTTGATTCTGTAACAAAAATCCTGTATCTATCCATAGCCTGTAGGGCTTAGGTAGATTCACATATCATGTGATTGCTACTTGCGTGTGATGTTGGGAGTGTAAGTCATTGCTTATTAATCATGCATTGTAGCCAGTGTAGTGGTTCCTTAAAATTTAATAAAAGTATTTGAGTGATCTTTATGTCATCAATTTGTTGTAGTTTTCACTCTCTGTATATAGAGTCATGTTTATTTTTATTAGTTTCTGTATACTATTGCTTGTTAGAGGGCCTTGATACAATGACATAACAATGTGACTACTTGTGTGGGATGTTGGCAAATTGTGAGTCATTGCTTTAACCAATGCTTCATAGCCAGCATTAATGGCTCCTTATAATTACAGTCAGTTTGTTTTTAAAGATCGTTATATCTTCATCTGTATGTTACATATTCTTTCTATCTTTCAAAGTTGTGTTCTTTTCTGGTTTTTGGATCTTAATGTGATAAATTCTGTGGGTTCCGCTTGGCAGCAAGCCAGTTTTGTAGCACTGAAAGATTTGAGAGAGAACTGCAAGATGGATCTGGAGATGATCAATGAAATGCCTTCAGAGAAGCAATAACAAACATTTGTCCTATGGGGATAAGGTCGGTCTGCTTGGTTCACCTGTTATAAGTAGAGCTCTGGGAACAATTAGGGTCTGTTTTGTTCGCCTGTTATAACCTGTGCTTTTATATGTAGGGCTTGTACTAGTATAACTTTTCAAGAAGTGTTGTTATTATAAATCCATTGGCTGTTTGGATGTCAATTAAGAAAATATTATAAGCATTGAATTATATTGTCACTTCAATTTAGTAGTTTTTTCACAACTAGTGAATCTTATAGTATTGATTATCGAGAAATATATTTGATCAAAATTTAATTGTAAACCAGGGTCCTAAGAACAATTGGTTTAGGCAACTAGTTTGTCCAGGAGATTTTGTTGTCAAGAACTTTTAAATTGTTATCAGGTTTAGATGGGGACTAAATTGATATCATTATTAAGATTAAAGTGAAGGGAGGAAAATGTATAATTTAGTACTTTATCTTATCTTAAAGTATCAGTATGCGTAATTAGCCTCACATGTACATGTGGTTTTGTGTATTTGTTTGGGTCACACTTCAGGCACTGAATGAGAATCTTTTGAAGGTTTTTGGCCATTACTTTTGTAAACTTCAAGTTGACAATTGTCAGTGTCAACAACTGAATAATTGAAAACTATATTAATTTCTACCATATATGTTTTCTTTTGTACAGAAATATCAACAATATTATATACTTTTTTTCACATATATACAAAATCTGAGAGGAATTGGAATTCCAAGCTTCTATTGGAAGTGGAAAAAAAAATTATATATATATATATATATAACTTGTTTTCTATTTTTTATTTGAAAGAAAATTATGGATGAAAATAATAATAATATTATTATTATTATTATTATTATAATATGCATATTTATATTTTACATAGAAATATTTGTGACACATTAATTTCGTTTTCTTTTGTTGGTCCCTTTTCTTGATTAGCCTGAGAGTTCCGGATCTAAAAGTAAATGCATAAAGAAAGATATGAGATTTTTTCATAAAAAAAATCAACGTTTCTATCACTTTGTAAGTCCAAAATTATAGGTTTAATTTTTTTACAAGCTTTATTTATTGTCTAAGGTGAATTTAACGTGCAATCATATAGGCGGAGGGAACATTATTAAAAATGTAGACCTACTATTTGAAATCTAAAAAAGTTAGAAAGATTGGATAATAAGAAATTAATTCTTAAGAAATTCCTGACTAATGACTCCTAGTAAGAGTCTCTTGCTTTATTTACAAAAAAAAAAAAAAAAACTATCAAAATCTGTATAGTTTATGCCAAAATTCAAAGCACAGGTAATCTGTCTCCGTGACCACCTTATCCCCTAAGAATTTTGATGAATTTTTTGTTTGTGTGGAAGCTCCTGTAATGTTCTTAGTTTTGTCGAGGCATTAATAATGCTGCTACTCGTCATCCATTAATCAGTGCTTTAGTCTTTGCTTCTGGAATTTTCCATACGTTTTTGTCTTTAGCTGAATAATATTGTCATTCCCATCTCATCAAATTCATTGCTCTTTATATATGCTGTCTTTTTCAATTGTGTCGTATATTAGCTTGTTTGAGTACGTAGTAGCTTCTGGGGTTTCTTTGTCTTGTTCAATAAAATTTGTTTTCTCAACAAAGCAAAGAGAAAATCATGCCGTGAAAGCAACTCAACTATAGCTAGCACATCCACTGCAAAACTCATTTACGAAAAGCAATCATATAATATAATATATATATATATATATATATATATATATATAAATTTAAATTCTGCTGGAACCATCTTCAAATCCTATAGACAACAAAGAACATCCTACACGATAATTTAGCCCGTTAATTAAGTTGCAATCCGATACATGGTATTTTAAATAGACTAAAACACCCTGCTAAAAAAATCCTTTAAAGTGGGGACTGAAGGTTTTCCAGTTAAATTTTAGAGGAGGCGAAATCCAACCACACAATATATAAGCCTGCAGGTGCAATCTTACTTCAAAATCGGATGTGTAGCTTTCAATTTCATAAAGAAGAGAAGAAGAAAAAAAAAACAAAAAAAAAAATAGAAAGGGGGATGTCACTTCTGAATTGGCAGATTACTGTGTGTGGCGAAACCTCAGCCTCATAATAATTTGGTTGCCGCAAGTGATGACGTTTAATTCATAGGCCAGCCATTATATTAGTTTATCATGTGTAATGTGTCCAACAATCTCAGCCATTATTTGTGCTACTTTTTACACTAATAATTTTGACATTCCTCACAGGTCAACTAATTAAATAATTCAGGATTGATCAATTATTTCTTATATACATATTCTTTTGTTGGTGATCCGAAGAAATGGCTGAAATTTCATGTACATGTGCATGCGTTTGGTATATAAGTATAAATAAAAAGCTCTTTAGTGATTAATTATATGTAACTACATATAATATTGAATACGACTTGTACATATTATATGCCCTTCACAACAGCCATAATAAATATACTTATTTTATTTTGGAACTTGGAATGGGATTCGAATTGGAGATCAGTATCTGAGAGGGCAATAATTTCGTGAGTACTGTCTATATTGGAACGAGAACAAATATATTTTTAGTCTTTGGTTTTATTATTTTATTAAATAAAACTGCTCCAAAAAAATTACTTGCATTAATGTAGATAACATTCATGAGATCTACCACTCTTATCCTTGATCAAAGTCAAAGATGACCACTTTGGAGAAGTTCATTGTCAAAACCTAATGCTAGAATTCATAATAACTTTGGGGTTGACTCCTATATTGTATATGAACCTAATCAATTGCCCAACCCATCAAGCTTACTTGTGCCACCAATTTATCTCAATTATTTAATTAAGTTGTTTTGCTTCATGAATATCCAATACAAAACAGACTCCTAACGTTACATGATTATTAATTAAGCAAAATCATAAGCATATGTGTGCGTGGACCGAAAACAAAAATTATACAGCACCATGCACTCACCCTCAAATATAACAATCACTCTCTTCCTCCACTACTCTCATTTTTAAAATATGAGTCATAGAGAAATCAATAAAACAAAACAAATTTATTACAAAGAGTAATACTATTTGTCATAGTTGGTTATTAACATGGAATCCACCATTTATTTATACGACATCTAATAATTAATTATTATAAAAAAATTATTAGGTAAAACCTATTTTGAAAAAATAAACTTGAGATGATCAATGCAGTAAAATTCTTCAGTGTCAATATCAAATCCAAATATCATTATTCTATTACAAAAGAATGCTTATCCAATTCTTATGTAAGCTAACAAAGAAGTAAATAAATAGCAAGTGCATGATGAAAACATTCTTGTCCTATTAGGTGTAGTGATGAGAGGAATGTCCACAAATGAGACAAATTACTATGATTAAAAACAAAAGCAGTTCTAAAGGGGAAAAAACAAGTTTTTGGATAAGCTCAACTCTTATAATTTATACAACACACCACGAAGTGCATGGGCTTACAAATTAGATAAAATAATAAAAACAAAGCAAATGTAGTTGCTAGATGATCTCATTATATGCTCATCTAAAATTTACATATATAAATTGACCAATTTTTCATGGAATACCTTTTCCTTTTCTTTTTTTTATCCGAAAATTGAACTCTACCATGAAATGAAACATAACACTTACACACTAGGGGGTGAGTTTACATCCTTGTCCTTATTATTTCTTTACAAACACAGAGAATAATTAACGGTGATTAACATAATGAAACAGAAGGAAAACAAATGAGCCAAAACATAACATAAACCACAAAATTAATATTACTAATCAGAACCAAACAATAACACCAAATTTTTATTCACCAAAATAACACCAAATTTTTGGTCGGACTTGGGGTAATGGGAACCCACGTGTACTGTCCCCCTCTAATAGGATTCCAAAATTTATTTTGGTCGATTTAAAAGTGAAAGAAAATAGACCATGGCATGCACTCAAAAACAAGAACAAAAATTAAGAATATATATATATATATATATATATATATATATATATATATATATATATATATATATAAAAAGGTAATGAACATATATTACCAAAAAAAAAAAAGAAGGTAATGAACATAAATGGAGAGGTAAGTACAATGAACACATGGATAAAAGAATATAGCTTATGTAAGATTAAAGACAGAAAATAATTGTGACCAATCCAGATGCTCCTTTTTCCAATAAAAAAAATATAATGTTTTACCATTTATTATAGTTGTAATATTTGTTTTTATTATTTTTTTAAAATTATGTGTCATCATTTAATTATTAGTGGAATATTAATAAAAAAAAATTGATAAATGAATACAAATGATCTCTATCCCTTAAATAATATATGCATATTTCAAGTCTATCAATTAGCCATCACCTCATTCATCAAAAAAAAAAAAAAAATAGCCATCACATCACATCTTCCATCCTGTATTTAATTCCTCAATCAATTTTTTTATATTTTTTTTAAAAAAAATTTTAATATAAAAATTATCAATTTATAATTTTATTAGGAGATATAATTTTATTATTATTTCAACTTTATAAATATATATAAATTTAAAATAATAAATCTACTTTTTTAATAATTTTTATTTTATTAAATATTTAATAAAATTAAATACATATAAAATTTTAATAAAAATTTATTAAAATTTAAATTATAATTTTTATAAATATAAAAAAATTTGAATAATTTTCTTAATAGACCACGCCTACAAATGCTGCTGACATTACTTTTTGGTCATATTTAATTAGGAATCACATCCACATTTTATTTTATCACGCTGACGGGCTTACTTTTTGAGCCAACTATGACATAAGCGGCTCTTATTCTAAATCAAAAAGTCCATGTAAACGTATTTTAAAAATTTAATATTCCCACAGAATTACGATTTAAAAATTTGAATATGATGCCAAATTGGCAATGCATGTAGCAGTGCAAATGTATGCTGCACTCGGGTTGTCGTGAGCTTTATTTATTTATTTTTCCTTCTAAAATAACTCTCATATGCAAGACAACACATGTATTTTATATTTTTTTTTTCAATATAGTCAGAAAATTGAACTTATTGCGTGTTGTTTTGTTTCTTTTGGAAGTGATTCTATTGGATTTTCTATAATTTAAACTTCTTATTTCAAAGGGATATTAATATCATTAATTATTGAAATATACATGTAGATGCATTTTGGTCGTTGAACTTTTTATTTTAGCACTCTGATCCTTAAGCTCTATAATTGATGCAGCATTGATTCTTAAATTATTTTCAATCTAAATTTAATTCTTAAATTATTTTCAATCTAAATGGCGGGCAACGCAGTTAATACAACATGCAAGGGTGTTGTAAAGTTATCTGATTTTGATTTTGTTAATTTTTTTTTTCTTATTGTACCAAATGTACTGCATGTTTTAAAAACTATTAAAAATTAGATAAAAACAATAATTTAAGAGCAAACAGGGCAATAATTAATAATTATTGAAGTTGAAGACCAAAGTGCAAAAAAAATAAAATAAAAATAAAAATGTTTAGAGACCGAAATGCAGCTGCGGATGTAGTTGGAGGGACTAATGGTTTGAATATCTCATTACAAATTACAAATGTTGATAATTAGGAAGGAGTAGAGTGCATGTGTTGATAGGTGCACCGAATCACAGGGAATTATTGAAGCGAGTGGAGGATATGGGGGATGATAGGGATATGATGCTTTGCGTGGCTTGAAAGTGATGTCCACGTAGGAAACTACGTGGGGGGGCGTCAAAGCACAGACAGGAATGGGTCCCACACCGTAAGCATAAGGGTTGCGGTTGGTCCCACCCTTCCCCCAATACTTTTTTTTTTTGGTACGAGATCCCCACTTGGCTTCCTTCCTACGCAACTTGCATCCCAACACTTGCACGTCCTTCTCATTTCCTCAACGCTTCTGACTTCTAATTTCCCATTCTATTCACATTCTTTTCATTATTATTATTATTTTCATTTCACTTTAAGAGTCTTTTGTATTTTTTAAAATTACAATAAAGCATTCTCTGGCATTTTATTTTTGTTTTAGTGATACCTTTTTTTCATGCAATTTTTTCTCGTTAAAAAATTTACATCTAGATTAAATTGTTTATATATATATATATAAGTGTGCATATTTTTGCACATTCAATTTACATATTAAAATTTGAGAAAAAAAATTAGTGAAGAAAATAAAAGGAGTGACAGTAAACCAAAATAGAAATGTGAGAGGATATTTATGAAATTTTAAACTTAAAATAAAACCACTTCTCATATGGGTTTCATTTGCGAACTCTCAATGAATGAGATAGAAGATAAGAACATATTGTATGGAATAATTAAGTAAGCAAAATTAATCAAACACTGTTTAATTAATTAATTGATTATTTTGGTACGAACATTAAAAAATTACAATTACTTTAGAATGTTGCAGAAAGAATGAAGGAGGAGACGGTAAAACATAGCGTGGTCCGAGAATCGGAAGGGACAAGTTGTGACGGGGAGGCCAAATTGGCCTTTGGGAAACCCCTAGGAGTGAGTGAGTTTGAATCCCATCACTTCTCTCTCTTTTCTTACAATTTTGTTTACATCTAAAACAATTAAAATAAAAATGGCGCCGCAATTGACGATGGCTTGTGTGTGTCGCAAACTGCCGTCACGTCTCAACTCACAAATCATTACCGGCTCCACTCAACATTGGGTCATTTAACATTGAATTTAGATTTTTTTTCTTATATTTGGACAACCGGACGGCGGGTTAAATTTGGAAAGAGATAGATAAGCAGACAATAGTAAAAATAAAAAAAAATTAAATTCTAGTACTCCTCGAGAGTAGGAGGTGAGTTACCTAACTTTTATTTTACTTTGAGATGAAATACTTTTAGGTTTTACAAATTGACTGTCAACTTCCGCCAACTCCCCCACCCGATTTACTCCACGACACACCCACTATGTTTGTTTTTATATAACGTTGCTTGCGTATTTCATATTTCTCGTATATATATATATGTATATGTGTATAAATTGTTCTTGAGTATGCTGCTGATGACAACTGAGAATGCTACTTTTCATAACAGTCACCCAATTATTAATTAATCACACCTTTTTATCCTGATTATGTTGCTTAGGATAAGAACGATATAATTTTTTTTTCGGGGAAAATACAAGGATGATGATATACTTCTTTTAACATATAACATTGCTTTCCTCTTTTTTTTTTTTTTTTAAGCACTCTCTGTTGAAACGGTCCAGTTTTGGTGGTGTGGTTAATTATGATTCTACTTTCTTTTTCTTTTTTTTCTGATAAATATGTAGGCGGCAGGCGGAAGGCCGAGTCTTGGAATAGGAAACGACAAAAAAACTGATAACGGCAGCTCTCTGAGTCAACCAAATTCTTATCAAATACGACGCCAGCACGTGTTGGACTACCTCTACTGCATCGACACGTGGCAGTCTGATGCAATGCACCCAACGTGTCTTTTTCCCATTGGATAGCCCGCATCGGATAAAGGTATCTTTGAAGTTGACGAGGAAGAGGGGTGATTATTTTAAAAGAGAAAAAAAGTGGGTAGACAGAGCAAATTGGAGGTAAAATCCATGGGCTGGAGAGTTTATATAAGCGGAGTGTGTGTCCCAACAATTCACAAGTGAAATTCAAAGTGAGCAAAAAAGGAAAAAAAATCAGTGTGAAATAGAGAGAGCGCTCTTTCTTCCTCTTGTGTTTTTCTCATCTGCAACAGTGTTTGATCGTCTTCCTTCTTTCCTCTTCCCCTTTCTCTTTAATACCCGCTTCTCTGTATCCCTTTCTGTCATCGTCTTGTCTTTCAGAAAAGAGCGTTTTTGGGGTTTGTTTTTCTCTGGTTTTGATTTGAAAAAGCAAAGCCCAGAAGGGTGTTTTTGAAAGCCGGGTGATTCAGAATAGAGATCCAGGTTTTGGTTTTTCTTTTTGGTGGTAAATAGTTTTTGTTTGATCTGACTTGGAGGGTTTGTTTTTCTATCCCTCAGACTTGGTTTTTTTTGGTCCTTGTCCGTGTAGAAGAACCTTGAAGTTTTAACAACCTGTTCTTTAATTTTGGAAAGCAACAGGTGGGTTTTTAGGAAAAAAGCTTTTCTTTTTTTTGTGTTTGATCTTTGAAATTCTTATCTTACTTTTGTTTGGGAAGACATGGCAGCAGCTATAGATATTTACAGCAGCACGGTACCAGTGTTCTCAGATCCGCTTAGTGAGGAGCTTATGAAAGCACTTGAACCTTTTATGAAAAGTGCTTCTTTATCAACTTCTTCTTTTCCAGCCTCTACTACTTCTTCTTTCTCTTCTTACCCTTCTTGCTCTTATTCTCCAATCTCTTCTTCCTCTCAGCCCAATTTGTACCCTGATTTTTGCTCCCCATCGAGTACCCACATGTTTTCCGAAGGGTTCTCGAGCTATAACCTGGCGGGTTTTGAGCAAACAGGTTCAATAGGGCTTAACCAACTCACCCAATCTCAGATTCTTCAAATCCAAGCTCAAATCTGCTTCCAACAACAAAAGCAAGCTTCCATGGCTGCTTCTACAACTTCCTTCCAAAACCAGTTTCAGCGTCAAAACACTCCTCAGACACACAGCCACCTCGGCCCGAAAGCCGTTCCCATGAAGCAAGTTGGTACTCCATCAAAACCCACCAAGCTTTACCGGGGAGTGAGACAACGGCATTGGGGAAAATGGGTCGCTGAGATCAGACTCCCGAAGAATCGAACCCGCCTCTGGCTCGGCACCTATGACACTGCTGAAGAAGCCGCTTTGGCTTACGATAAAGCTGCTTACAAGCTCAGAGGTGAATATGCTCGCCTGAATTTCCCTCATCTCCGGCATCAAGGAGCTCATATCTCCGGGGAGTTCGGCGACTACAAGCCTCTCCATTCCTCAGTGGACGCGAAGCTTCAAGCAATTTGCCAGAGCTTGGCTAATTCGCAGAAACAGGGGAATATTAACACTGAAGAAGAGGAGCCAGAGGAAGAGAAACCAACAATAGTAGTAGCTCCTCCTTCACAGGAGTCTAAGATGGTGGTCTCTGAAAACTCAGAATTGAAGAGCGAATGGGAGTCATTTGGAACTGAACATCACTGTAAAGTGGAGGCCTTGTCATCGCCGTCTCTGTCAGATGAATCATCATCATCATCAGCAGGGTCTTCTTCACCTGAATCTGAAATCACTTTCTTGGATTTCTCAGATTGTCAGTGGGAAGATACAGAGAACTACTTTGGTTTGGAGAAATATCCTTCAGTGGAGATTGATTGGGAAGCTATCTAAAAATTGTGACCTTTTCGTTTGAAGCAGTTTAATTTTCCTTAATTTGTGAATCTTAAGGTCTCAGTTGGGTGTACAAAAAAAATGAAAATAAAAAACAGCACAACTTCTGCAATGAACTTTTAAACATTTGCAGAGGTTTAGCTGAGAGTATCTCTCTGTTTAGTGAGTCAGAGTCACCGAGTCATATATATATATATATATATATATATATATGTAATATTGTAGATGATTGTCTCCTGTTTGGTCTGCTGGTAGTTTTTTTCCATTGCAAGGCCATTGGGGATAAATCTAGTGGTTGGCAGGTGAATGTAATTAAAGTTCTAGTTTCCATTATTATGAAAGTAATGTACTTTTTTTGTGTTTTGTGTATGTAACATGGTGAGCATGTGATACTTCGTTTTCATCTTTATCTCTTTCCTCTTGTTTGTGATTTAGAGTTTTATTTGTCTGTTGCGTCAAATGGGAGTAATAAAATTAACAAATTGCTGCAAATAGTGCACTCTCTTTGAGCAAGATGAGTGGCACTGATTGCGGCAGTCCGCTGTGTAACAGCATCAAATCTCTCATCCTTTCTTCTTCTTTTTTAATGTACGATAAGCTCTGGTATTTGCATGCGATGGCTTTTCTTTTTTTTTGTTTATGTGTTTCTTGATTGAACTAAATTGTCAAAAATTGTGGATTTTATTGTGTGGCTTAGTTGAATTGGCTATCGGTTTTTATTGGCTTCAAGGGTAGTTGAATTGGTTTTGTTCGTAAAGCACTAAAGGGTGTTCTGTACCTGTGCAATCTGTTTTTTTTTTTTTCCTTTTTTTCTTCTTCTAATAAGACAAAAAAGAGATAAAATAAAGTATAATGCGGCGTTCATAAGTCCTACAGCATTAACTATTCTACGTATAGATTATAAATTACCTCATATATTATATAATTGGTGTAGATATTTTTAAATTTTAAAAATAATTATAAATTATTTTTAACTCATAAATTTTTAGCCATTATATATATATATATATATATATTATATTAAAAACTGAGATAGATGAAATTAAATAAAAAAATAAATTAATTTAAAATATTTTAAACGGTTAAAAAATATTATATTTAAGTTAAAATAAAAATATTATATTGATATTAACTTTATAATTTATCAAATAATTTATAATTTTATATATAATTACATTATAAAATACATGTATTATATTAATATTATTATTCATTTTCATATATATGCGCCTTAATTTTTATTTTTTTTATTTTGTACAAAAATTTACACCTTGAAGTTAGAAATTAAACGTTCCCATAAAACATCAAATTATCTTCGAAAATAATATGACCTAAAAGTTCTTTAGAAAAACAGTAAAACTATTTTCTTTACTCAATTTCTTTATTTTTTTTTTTGGTAAAAGAAGAAGCTGTTTCCAATTCGTTTTCTCATTTCTATAGAGTAATGCAGGAAATATCAAACCTTAAAGTTCAAAGTGCTACTTAAACCAAAATACAATAAAATTTCTTTATAGTGATACTTTCTATAAAATTAATTTTCACATAATAATAAAAAATTATGATTCCAATTCGAACAAGTTATAAATAGTAATAAACTCTATATTATAATAAGTTATAAATTTTTTAGGTTTTGTCTTAAGAAATTTATCTCTACATAATAATAATTATATATATTATAAAAAATATATACTTTGTTACATTAAAGGTTTAAAATAAAATAAAATATTTATTTAAAACTGTTTGAGATAATAATTTATATTTTATAATAACTATTATATTTTTGAATTTACAGATATATAATAACTCATCAATATGTGTTTATTGAGTTTACATTAAAAGAAAACATTAAAGAGAATTCAATTTAGATTTTTAATATGAATTTGTATATTCCAACATTACATGGATACACGTATTATTTTTTTGGAACTATATCAGTATCTTTTATCAATGTACATATGTTTTGAGATTTGAAATGCTATATTAATTAATTATTATATATTTTATTTCTATACAACTTACATTATAAATAACTAAGTAAAAATAAAATAAAAAAAATTAACTACACCTCTATTAAGTTATAGTATTTTATAGTAATAAAATTTATTTGGTGCTAATAATATAACTATAGAGAAATTTTACTGTACCAATAAATGACACTCCAATAATAAGAATAAAAAAAAAAGTTTAATAAAAAATTATATAGAACAATCAAACACATCTTGCTTAACCTCGAAGTATATAACAAGGTTCTCTTGCTTGTATATTTGTTTCACCATCATTAGTAGCCAGCCACAGAAAATTGAAGTGTTGGCATTTTGCTATAAAAATCTTAAACCCACTGTTAATTATTATTATTATTAATTTTTTTTGGGTACCGGTGATCACTACTTTAAGGAGGTTATACAACTTTCTAATCCGCAGGCGTACAAAATGGCGAGTGACAAATGGGAACGCCAAGAACCATGGGGTTACTTCTGATTCCACTTTACTGTAAACTATTTTCTATGTCTTGTATATCTTATCCCTTCAGCTTTAGATAAAGGAATTTGGAATCAGAAGTCACCACCACCCCCCCAATCCCCAAAAGAAAAAAAGAAAATGAAAAATTCCAAAAAACATTTTTATTCTTTCCTGATCTCAGCAGCCAAAGCAAAGCTAGTTCACATTGCCTTCCTATCAAAGTTATTGTGTAGAAAAGAAAAAGAAGAAGAGAAATAAAGACTATGGAAGATCCTTTGTGCGTGGGTCATCAAGAATCCTTAATTACAAAGGTCTATATAGATGGGCAATCTATGCCTTTCTTTTTATTTCCTATTATATAATGAATGAATTAATTATAGAATTCAAACATTTTTCTTTTTGAATATAGTTCACTACTTTACCTTATAATTTTTATTTTGTGTGTGTGTGAAGCATCCCATTTTGAGCCAAAAGTAGTGTGAAATGGGGAATTTAAATGAGGGCTGCATTTTGAAGTAAAATCTAAGGATTCCTTGAAGGTACTAGAGACAAAAAAAAAAAAAAGGTCGTGATGACCCAAGTGGGTCATTTTGCTTTACAGGTTTTAATGATGTGGCTCATTCTCTAATGTAATGGGTGTAATTAGAATCTAAAATGTTCTTTAAATCTAAAATTAGATAACAAGTTGATCACTGCTTTATGGTTTTCAAAGGTCTATGTTGAAAGAGGGAGGGAGGGAGAGATAGTAGTACCTTTTGAAGCTCATGCGTAATGAAAGGCTATCATTTTAAATTAGAAAAAGTGGAAGTTCATGTGTATATATATATGTGACCAAAAAGAAAGGCTATGGCTAAGCATGTGAAATAGAAGACAAAGATGAGCATGTATATATATATATACATATATGTATATAATTAAAGAGGAAAATGCCATGTATAGCATAAATAAGCCTTTATAGGCTTGGCTAGTTTTCTTTTCTATAAAGGAAACGAAGAGTGGTGCTCTTCATGTGAAAGACACGTAATTTGTATGCCATTTTTTAGATGCTTTAACACCAACCACCACTTTTGTCTTTGCTATTTGATAGTTGGAAGTTGGATTAATTGAGCCACAAGAAAGATTTTATTTTTTATTTTTTATTTTTTTAAAAAAAAGGGAGTCATATTATTATTAGAGAAGATAACACCACTCCGAACCGTTTACCAAGTTTCAATTCATGTGTTTCTAACTCGAACATAGAGATTGTTAGATTTATAGGGAATTATTATAAACAACATATATTAAAAGAACCATTAATATTTTCAACATTATTTGTATCTCCCTCTACACTTTTTCTTACACAATCATCAAAACTAATAACAGCATTGGAAGCAAAGTATTTACACTAGTGCTTAATTAATTTAATAAAAATAGTACAGAAATGTATTTGTCTTTATCATGTTTTATAGATTGCATAATTTTCATCGTACATGTTAATTATCATTGCTAGATAAATTAATCTAAATTAATTAATAAAGATAGAAGGATATGTAGAGGGCCAAAACAATCACTACTTGTGGATTGCTTCGAAACATCAGTTGGATTTTGAAAAACAACCAACCAATCAGGAATCAGAAATTGGAAACCTAATCATTCAACTTTTGGACGTTTATGATCATTGTAGATCTACATGAAAATCTAGGATTGTGACGTTTATTTTGTTTTGTTTTTTTTATTGGTTTGCCGGACGTTAATAGCATATGTTATAGGCTTTTTAGCTTTATAAACTTGAATATTTAAAGACGTGATTATCTAGTTTAACCCTAAATGGTTAAGCCAAGTGAGCATAAAAATATAGTTATGGTCTCCCTCCAATCCCATCTATCCTTCTATACATGGTCAAGCCTCCGTAAACAACCCATATGCGGCTTATGCTCAAAACACATTGTTAGCCTCAAAGATAAGAATCTCCAACGGGTTTGTCCCGACAAAGGTTGGATATGATAGAGTGTAAACCTCTCACTTAAACCATGACCAAGTGTCATCACCAAGTAATGTCATTTAGAGTGCATGTGAGAGCTCATGTGATATTCAAATTCCTCTATATAAACTCCAAGGAAAGCCTTCGTATTGACTTGAACTCTGAGTTTTTTGGACAGTTCACACCCACCTGTGCCGAAAACTTCTTCACATTTCTCTTATTTTTAGGTTCCAAAACACCTCCTCATATCGACTAGAGGAGTGCAAGGTGAATAAGAGATTTTAGCTGAAACAGCATATAATCACAAAGCTTTGATCATAATTCTTATTAATTAACCAACCTTATTTGTAAACAAAAACTTTTTTAAGAGAAGAGAGGACTAGGGCATTTGCTTAGACCTTTGGGCATTTGAGAACTTAGGCCCAACCATTATCGAATATAGTCAGTGCATGATAATCTCAATGTAATAAACTTCCATATCTGATTGTAATTTTGTACAAGTGGATTTACATATGTAATAATTTTATGTTTTGTAAATCAACGATAATGGTCTGGTGTCGACGGAACCAGGGGTCAATGGTAATTAAATTAATAAAATTTAAACAAATTAAGATAAATTGATAATAAAATAAAAGGATTTTTCATCATTGTATTTTAATTATATGCAATATTTTTTTTTGATCAATAATTATATGCAATATTTAGTAACATGAGTGTATTCAATTTAGATTTACTCTTTTGAAATTTGAAAGTTTGAGTGTATTAAAAAAAATAATTATCAGAAATTATTTTAAATTTTTAAGAAAAAAATTCATCAGAAATCTTTCCTTCACATTTAAGATTTTGATAGACTTTTTCCAATACTTTATAAAAATCTATCAATTATATTAAAATCAGTCACTTATAAAAAAAAATTAAAAAAAAATTATTATTCATCAAAAAATAAAAAAAAATAAAAAAAAATTATGAAAATCTGATAAAGTTAAAATTGAATACACCCCTTTTACTTCATCATACCTTTTTAAAAAAAAAAAAAACAAAAACAAAAGAAATTAGTTGTTACAAATGGTAGAATCTTTTTTAATGCAAGTGAAAGTTTTAAATAATCTAATCTCACAAATCTTCTATTAGTATGTTTGCTTAAAAACATAATTGAGTGGATTAGATTACTGTTGCTCTAATTATAACTTTCATGGTTACTATTTGATATATGAAAGAAAAATAAATTAAACAGTGGGTATGTTTTAAATTCTAATTGAAAGACGGAAGATAAGACAAGTGATGTGAAATCGAATTGAGTTTGTATAAAATTGGATGAAAAACTACTCAAAAAATGACAACAGATCATATCAGGACCATAATTGGGTTTAAAGACTCCAAAACGGCCTGATATTTTCAAATTTTTTTTATACGTCTTCTTGAACCTTTTTTTTTTTTTCCCTTTTCTATAGAAAATGAAATATATATATATATATATATATATATATATATAATATCGTGCAAAATTGATTTTTTAAATGACAAGTGTTCTTTATTTGCCAACAGTGAATTGTTTGATTAATTTGGGCAAGCTGTCATCTGAATTTGATCTATTGAGGGCTAAAAGCTATACAATAACTGGGTCACCTACTATTGTGGACATGTAAAACTTGGATATTAAATTGAAGGGAATTAGTAAGAAGAGAATGTCACCTCGAACATTAAAACACTTGAAAAAAAGAAAGAAAAATGAAGAAAAAAAAGAAAGAGATACATTGAATCAAACCGTAATAGTCAAAGTATTTTCAGGCCCAGTATTTGAGCCCATGAGTCTAAATCCAATTCGACCCATCAATATAAACCACAGCTCTGCTTCAGATATATATATGTATATATATATATATATATATATATATATATATAGAATTAAATGGTGGATAATGTGATATATTTTTTAATATTTTTTTATTCATTTCATCTAAGTGTGTTATTTTTTTTAAAAAAAATAAAAAATAAAAAATAAAAAGATGCCACATCATCTGTTATTCAGGATATATAAGCGATATTTTACAAGAGAGCAACTCTATTTTTAAGGTGTAGGGAGGTCAGCTCTAGCTAGCAGATAATTTATCTTAATTTTTTTTTGTTTTGGTTTATCTGGTCAATTAAATGTTAAAATTCCTGAGTCTCTTTCTTTTATTTCATAAATTAGAAATGATGACAATGATGTTCAAAATTAATTGCTAAAAAATTGTTTAAAACTTTTTATGGGGTTGGCACTTGGTAGAAAAGAGAATCAGACGCTGGTGGAAACGTGTCGTTGTTAAAGAAAAGCCAAATTAGTCATATATACTTTTGTTGAAAATAATAATGATATCTTTTTCCAATGCCTAAACTGGACCAGTTTTTCTTAATCATTGTGATTTTTGGCTGAAAACCTGAATCACTACCAAACTGTTAGGTCCTTCAAAACAGGCGTTA
Source organism: Rhamnella rubrinervis (assembly GCA_007844105.2). Taxonomy (NCBI): domain Eukaryota; kingdom Viridiplantae; phylum Streptophyta; class Magnoliopsida; order Rosales; family Rhamnaceae; genus Rhamnella; species Rhamnella rubrinervis. Next base: position 10,352,713 of record CM017584.2, on the reverse strand, counting down.
CCTTCTCCTATACGTCAAGCCAATCCCATCACACATTTGTCTTTATTTAAGCTTCGATGATATTCTCAGCACCTCCAACTTTCTAAATTCTTATGTAATATAGTCCAATCCAGTATTAACCTTTTTTATTCCTTTTTTTTTTTCCTTCACCGGCCAGTTATATATATATACATATATATATATATATTATACTTCCACCTTTAAGTATATTTAAGACATTGATTAAATGCTTGAAGTTTGACCTCATCATGAGAGAATTCGTGAAATTTGGAGAATCTGATTATTGCTACATATATATATATATACGACTTTGAAAATCAATGTCTTTGAAGCATCATTTTGGTTTGGAAATCTCTGGTATGGATCACCTTGGTTCTATGTTCTAGAGAAATCATGCGTATAGTAGTAGTAGGAGAAGCCAAAAAAGAAAACAAGAATGAAGCATCAAAACCCTAATGAAAAAGATGTAGTAAAAGTGCAAATTAGAGAGGTTTATTTCCACAAGTAGTCATTGTAATGCCTTTGTACACGTGAAGGAAAACCCCTCCTTTGCCCACATGACACTTAGTCCATCTTGTTTGATTCTCACACATATATACTATTATATACTTTTTAGATAGATTGTGAAAGGCTCAGAACCAATATTCAATATACTCCATCAATCAGATACAAAGTGCCACCAATACAGAATTCCCTTATTTTTAATTTCTATTTACTTTTCCATGAAAATTTCCTTATCAAGAGTGAAGAATATCGGTGCATAATGCATTCGCCTCTAATTCTCCATTTGAAATTTCAAAAAATATCCTTTATTTATTTATTTATTTATTTTACAATCTCCTCACTTTAGGTTATGTATTTGACTGCCAAAATATACTTTAACACATTCTAAAACTAATTAATTTAAATTAGTATCGGCGTGGAATATATATGATCTTTGATACCTGTTAATTAATTGACCTATATACTCTTTTTATCTTTTACCAAAAAAAAAAAAATACTCTTTTTATCTCCTTTGCTGATTTGCTCTACCTGAAACTTAGTATTCTTAATTAACTAATTAGTCTATTTAATAAACATTTGGCATTTTGATCATCACAAAGTGCATGATCTCTTTGTCTAATCTCTCTTTTTGTACACGGCATAGTGTGATTAATTTGTGTTACTTTAAATTATCATTCTTCTTCTTCTTTCGAAAGAAATTGATTCTTCCAAAAATTCCAAAGTTGTGAACGTCATGCATGAGCCATGAGAATTAAGTCAAGCACGCGCACACACACACCCGGAAACTAGAACAAAAAGTTAAAAGTCGGAAAGAATAATGTACTTGGACAGATATATATAACTAGCTATATATAGCTCTTTGTTTTGAACGAAAGCAATAAGGGTTTGTTGAGGATTATTCTTTTAGTCGTAGAATTGTTCCAGACATAGTCACGTAGAGAAGGAAATTATTAAAGCAAAAGGGAATTTAATGCTTATTCAATGAAAGCTACCACTCTCTGCAGTAGCAGCAGTAGTTTTAGTATGCATGCAGCGACCTGATGATCTATAAAACATTTGCAATTTGACTTTCTTTTTTTTTTTTTTCCCAAAGTTCCGTACCTTCTTACCAGCCAGTTGGTGCCAACGCACCTTTTTTTTTTTTTGATGAGTGGTGCCAACGCACTTGGAAATTCTAAATGCATATATGTTGAATTAATAAGGCTGAATATTACTTTTTTCATATCAAGCACTAACGTTACTCCACTTTTTTGCATGTTATAGGGATTGGTGCTATCTAGCTGGTGTTGTACCTTTAGTTATATATATGAGTGGTACAAGTACTTAATTACTAGCTAATAATTAACTAGTTCCATACCTAATTAATTAATTAGCTACCACATAGAAAATAATTGGTTAGAAGAAAAAAATGGTTATATGTCACGCTAATGCCGACTCTAAAGGGTTTGTAGATTATATATATATATATATATATGCATGGCCCCATAGCACCTGTGCCCCATGTGGGAGTTTAGCATGCACGTCCAAACAATTATAATGCTGAAATGAAAAAATCCTTATATATATATATATATATATATATATATATATATATTACATTTTGTTTGTTTTTTTAAGGATTATAACTGAGCTATTTACCATAAAAAAAAAAGGATTATAACTGAGCTACATTTCATCATTTCTTTTATATTGGCAGATTCTCGTCTTTTCAAAGCAAAAAAAAATATAATGTTGGGGTATTGCAAATGGATGCATGGTGGATCAGATTGCAACTCAAACTTGACCACTTCTAGTTTGTTTCCCAATACCAAGTTTGTGGACCTCATTGATTTTTTGACACTTTTTGACCTTGGGGATTTCGCTAGCTAGCTGTACTTTGTAGTTAAGACTTTGCCTCGATTACATATATATATATATATATACACATATATACACTTCGCTCATTTTCTGAGTGGATAAAGTCCTATTTTTAGGAATAGTAGGACCAGATTCTTGGTCTTCGTGATCTATTAAAGAAACAAATTTCTTCAGTTTAGTCAATCGTAGGACATCAAGTTAATTTCTCTTAATAAATTATTCTAAAAGGATACGTATCAAACATAATTAAGCTCTTTTAAATAAAAAGACACAAGCAGTGCCTACGGGTCTATATAATGAATTCCTTTTACTAACCTAGACAGTTGAACGGCAAGAACAATAATTTCAAATTTAAATTCCCCACTCCCAAGTCCACAAAAAAAAAAAAATTGATGAGCTGGTGGCTGAAATAATGGGTGAGGGGAATTTTCTCATTCACAAACGAAGAATACTTATATAAATATAGTAAAGGCTGCTATCTAGCATTGGATCTACATCATTTAGACAAACAATATTGTTCTTGCTAGCTGGCATTAGAAAAGTATTATATAGTAACAACATTGTGTAAAGCATGGCCTACGCGAAAATATTCAAACAAAAGAAGTTGATGATGCATACCATTAAGGTACGCAAAATTAACTAATTAATTAAAAGGTGTAATAGGGGTGGATAGGATTACATGTTTTGTTTAATCTCTCAAGTTACTGTAATTAAGTAAAATTTTCTTAGTAAACAAACTAAAAATCCACAAGACCTTGCACGTGAGAGCTAGAGATCGAGTTTGGTGGATATGATCATATTATCAAATCATGGAGTCTTAACTTTATAAATAGTAATCTCATTTTTTATTTTTTTTACATAAAGTATGCGTAGTACTACTTAGCTAGCTAGTTGATTAGTTTAATTACCAAAAAAAGGATTAATTTTCCAATAAGAATATCTTAATAGCTTGTTATTTTAATCAAGACATCGATATTTACCGCGTGGAACTCCATCATGCCAACGTGGACCTTACTTGGAAGGGTCCCAATACAATCACATCATCAACTGTTTCAGTTGGAGAATGGTTATAATTAAAGAGGATATGCCAAAGCAACAAAAACAAAAGGAAAAGGGAAAAAAAAAAAAAAGTAGGGTTTTTTATCCCGAAATCTAGTTTCATCTTTTGTGCGTACTTTTTTTTTCTTTTTTTTCTCTCTCTCTAAAACGATGCCAAATCTCAAAGTTTCAAACAAAAAATGGGATAAAAAGGGAAAAGGTAAGGAAAGAGAGAAATACACATGGAAACTTGAAGAACGATGAGGTAACAGAAAAAAAAGCAGCAAAACTCCCTTAACAATTTGACACACATTGAGATATTGTTAAATTCTATGTCGACAAAATTGGACTGACTTGCCGACCATAAAAAATTGCCAAGGATAAGGAATATCGTTGTTCATGAACATGGTTTTATATTAATGGAGTCAGACACACACACACACACACATATATATATATATGTGTGTGGTACTAGATGATGATGATGATAAACAAGAATTTATTGCTGTTGTTTTCGTTGTTATTGATGATGATGATAAGTGACAAATAATGGTTCAGTAATGGAGGGATAAGGACTAATATTAAGCTTTAGTTATAAGTTGGGGCCGATGAGGCTTTTTGGGTATATCTATATTGATCTCATCTTATGTATAGACATTGTTAAACTACTATTCATCTAAAAAATTGAAGTTTTTGAAAAGTGGTTTAATTAATATATTATATTTTGAGAGGAATGTAAATATAAAATATTGTCAACACTCCCCATGTTTGTAGGCCATTTTTAATTTTTACAAGTGTTAATTCATTTTCATGGGTGATAATATAGTGATAATAAGAGAACCTAGATATTTAGTATTTTGAATTTCTAATACCAATTTAAATTACCACTGTTAATCCCAAAGCTTTTGACACTATAGTGGTAATTTAACATAGTATTAGAGTTTTAAAATTCTAAAAATCTAAGTTGGTTCAAGTCTCACTACCGTCAGTTAACCCAAAAGACTAAAAATAGCCTACAAGTGTAGTGTGAGAGAGTATATATATTTTTCATTTTCTCATAAAATATGATATACATATTAAACCTATAAAATATATTATACATATTAAATTCACTTTTTTAGTTTAAACTTTTGAAATCAATAATAATTTAATAGATATAAAGTTTCCAAAAGTATAGGATTATTACCCTTTTTCATATGTTGTTAATTGCTTTTATTAGCTAAAGTGTAAAGTCTACTACTATTATTATGAGACTTGCATATACATTTCACAGTAGGCTTTCCAATCATGCGCAGAACTTACTCTATTCTTTTGGAAGTTCTTGAACGAAAGCCAACATATTTGGATTATTGGAATCCAAGGAGACTCCATGCACTAAGCTAAATTTTCCAGTCATGTGCATGCTTGGTATTCAACTACATTGCTACATTTCCCTCAGTAGGGCCTATATTATTACATAATTCGAAATTTCTATTATGATATCGTATTAAATTATCACTGCTTTTGAAAATTTAATTAGATAAGAAACATATCAAATATGTATACCAAACATGTATATAATTTAATATTAGTCTTAAAACATGTATAAATGTGTCAAATACAAATTAAAGTTTAATTGAAACAAACTTTGGATCTTCTACGGTTCTTATATATAAATATATATGTACTTGAATGAATTTTTCATAATAAAATTGTACTAAATGAAGTCACTTAACAAATAAACTAAGGAAATAAGAAAAATACAAATAAATAAAAGTACACACCAATAAATAAATTATTAGAGTACGTGTGAAGGTCATGATAATGTGATAGTTATTTCTTTTACATATAATTGTTTGTTTATAGGATAGTTGCCAATCATTAAAGCATCAGAAAAAAGTAGAAAAGATAAAATTAATTATCTTAAAGAACATGATGATTAAAAAAAAAGGAAATTAAAAAAATTAAAAAGAAGAATATAAATGGCATAGGTGATGAAAAAGGGGATATATAATCCAAATTGGTATGGTGTGTACTGAAAGTGACCTTTCCCGTCAATATTATCAGTACTTTTAGGGTTCCGTTTGCAATTTGCTAAGCTTTCCTATGCAAGTATTATATATTTTTTAATTATTATATATGGTCTACTTAATTCTCGTAATAGAAATTAAATAAGATTATTCTTTTATTTGCTAACATTTTAATATTATATCTATAAAAGGTGCGAAATAAAAAAGTCATATACGTGTGTGTGTGTGTATGTCTATAGTATAGATATCTATGTAGTCAAGAACATCAAAATAAATAATACACGTTATGGCACTATTACGATTCTAGCTACTATACATATAGATACATACACGTGAGTGTGTGTGTGTGTGTGAAGTTTTTTGTTATTTAAAGTTTTTGAATTTTAATTATCCTGTGTACAAACAATTCGATAAACGTGCTCAAACAGTAGCTATTATATTATATGCTTAAACGAATCAAATGCTATACCAAAAAGAAAAACTACTACATTTAATTACGTGACAACCGGGGGTACCTATAGCTAAATTTTATAAAGCTAGTAAAACAATTTGCCAAAAGAATAAAATCGTTAAAGATACAATATGTATACATAACCTTAAATTATTGATTTTCTGAATATTATTATATAATCACTCATCTACATATGTGCTCCACACCATAGATAAAATCCCACTTGTCTCAAAAGATCCTTCAATTTCTTTAGTGAATGAAGTTAAAGAACCTCAGAATTAGTATGTGGCCGATCAGTAGGATCCATGCATGAACCGACCCCAAATCTCAAGATGAATATATCTTTTTAACTTTGGTATCATAAGAATTTCTTATCTTATATATACTTGTTTCCCTCTCTTTGGATTCTAGGTAGGAAATGTGCGAAGGCTATTGAATTTTGTGAAGTCAACAAGAATTGAGACAAAAATAAAATATGTATTAAACACGCAATTTGCATGTGTATAGTAGTTTTATTCTAAGGCATATGCCCTATCTTAGATTTGAAAATAGACCAAAATGATTTGGTCATGACGACTACACAGCACCACAATCCAAATCCTTAGTAGTTATCATATATCTATGATCAAGGCAAAAAGATAAAAATTCCAACTTTGAGTTTGAATTCGAATTGCCATGATTTGAATTCATAAGAATTTATACGAATTAATTAATTTAAAATTAAAAGAGAAAAGAAAAGAGAAAAGAGAAAAGAGAAAAAGCAAAAGAAAAGGAATTGCCGACCCCATTAATGAAAACAAAGGTAAGAGAGATGGAATCCGAGTCATGGGAAAATTGGCATTGGCCATACCATACGGGGAATGAGAGAGATATGTAGGGCTCGGCGGTGGCCCACAGGCTTGGTGAACCCTACACTTGAGCATGGGGCCTGCTGAGACGCGTGGCGCCACGTGGCGAGATATAATCTAAGTGGGGCCAGACTTTACACCGAAAGTAATTAGGTTTTTTTAAGATCGCCGTTGGGTAGTTATTTTCGTTTTTCTGTCATGTTGCTGTCGTAGAAAAAAGCTTTATTTGTATTTGGGAGTTGGGATTACTTGGCTTGCTTTTGTTTCCTTCTTCGATGTTCTGGAGTCAATCCTCAGTTTGCCAAAAAGCATGAATGAATTTTCTCAGTTTAGTCAAATCAAAGGGCTTCGTAAAATTATTATTACTATTTTGGTACAATTTATGATAAAAATATACCTAATTTTTCTATATTAATGAATTTTAGAGCATTAATCTAAAACAAATAGTAAAAAGATAATGGAGACGCTACTCTATCGTGGTTCGATGAACTAGTACAAAAACTCACGAAATTTTAAAAGTTTGTATAAAGTAGAATCACTCTCCATGTAAAATCAGCTCTCTCTTTGTCTTTTCTCTTCACTTTTTTTAAAAAAAAAAACTAAAACAAAGGATCTCCGAACTGCTTTGCGCTATTCTCAATCTGTGCCACCTGATTTAGTTTCAAGCTTCACAAACACATTTCCATCTATTTTCCCCTCAAATTTTACTTGATATAGAAAATTGCAATTAGTTTTAGAACTCATAATCTTTTATAAAATGAAAATTCATGATCCATTTACTTCTGCATTGATACCTGCAATTAATATTGGGTTTAAAAGAGATAAAATAAAAATAACTGTTTTTATGTTCAATTATTTAGAAACACAAAACACACACAGAGGAGGAGGAGAGAGCATAAATGAAACAAAGCCGTACCAAATAATCCAATTAAAAGGCAATTGATAAAGGGGTAACTACTAATTTTTTTAACTTGCATCGACATTTCTTTTATAGTCATTATGCCAAACATTAGATCAACATATTCTCTTTTTAATTAAACATAATGATGAATGTAAATATTATTTACCTAATTGCATATTGAATCGAATAGAGAAAAATAGTCATTGAGGGACCATTGTGAAAACTAGTTTTATACAATTGGTAAGCCATTGTTAATATATGTACTCCCTAGTAGTACATATATTAATGGTATTGTATACGCGGGCACTTTGAATTACAGGTCCCAAATTGAGAAGAGCAAATCCGGAAAAGGTCTGCCTTTGATTTGCTCCGGAGCTTGGGCTTTTTAATAAATAATAAGAAATATTTAAATAACTTCAATGACTCATGGCGGCGTCTTGTGAGTTGAATTTTTATTGGATTATTTACCAACCAGCTGGCAAGTCGTGGCTGGGGGGTCCTCGGAGGGTCATTTAATATAATTAAATTAAGACTCTAATCTTTTAACTTTGGCTACTCTTCATGGTTCTTGTTTTGTGAATATACACACTTATTTGGTACATATACTTTTATTCTTTTTTTATTTAATTAATTACTCCTTTCGCTTGCCACAATTATTATATGGGTCAAGCAAAAAGGATTATTTTATAGAGAATTAATTAAATATAGGAGTTCGAACTGTTTGTCTTGTGATTCCTGCCTGTACTTTATTCTTTTTTTTCTTTTATTTTTTTAAAAAAGAGCGCGAATTTTTATTTTTATTTAAAAAAAAAGAGCATGAATGTTAAAATTATCAGTTAAGAATCTGTAAGGAGACGATATCTTTTACTATTTTAAGAATACGTCAAGGGTTAGTATTTATTTACTATTTCAGTTTTATAAAATTTTATATAAAGACTGAAATAGTAGGTCTCTCAATTTGGTAGCTCTGTAATATTATAGAAGTATGAAATATTTATATTCCTAACAGTTCTCTCTAGTTAATATTTTCCAACTCGGTAGCTTTTTAAGACTGTAGAGTTTGAAATTGCAGTCTCACAGTTCCCTCCAACAGCTTTGGCATTTCCCAACTCAGTAACAATTCCTTCCAACTGGGATAGTCTCATATCCCTAGCAATTCCATCTAGTTAATATTTCAATAAAATTGAGTATATTTAAGGTACAAACTAAGCTTTTTAGGACTCGAATCTACTCTTATAATAAATAGGTGTGAAGATTTGATAGACTTCTTTTTTTCGCTACAACACACCTTCAAATGCTCTACCTGTCCTCTTGTCACTAGCTATATTAATCTACTTGTTAATTACTAACTATTTTGTGTTACTCGGATCGAGTATGTACCAAAATTAAAAATAGCTATCAATAGATAACTATGATTATAATTATTTTATTTATCTATGTATTTATTTTTGTCACTGTGATTTTACGTTCCCGGTACTACTTTATGGGCGGCATATTTAAGAATAGTTTTCATTAATTCTCATGACTCATTGAATGAGAGACCGCCTATAAGATAAAAAATATTATTCGCGACTATTTTAAAGGAATGTGATTCTTGAAGGAGAGTCCATAATATTTAGACAGATATATACTCATCCATCTTCAAAAGGGCATATATTATTGTTAATTTTACAAAATATATACTTCAAAAATATAATTTTTAAGAAAAAAAATAATGTTAAGAGAATTTTAAAAATTATCTATTAAAATTATAGTTTTGTATTAGTTACTAAACCTATTATTCTTTGTATAAACTCATTCCCATTAGTGTCAAATACTTTGACAAGACATGATTGGAGCTATTATAGCCAAACCGTACGTGGTCTAATCGAACAAAAAGACTCTTACAGCAGAAAATTGAACAGTAAATTGTGGGCAGATCCTAAGCTGAAAATTGAACAGTAAATGTAGGTTGCTCGTGAAGCATGATCTGAATTGAATAAAGCATGCAAATTGACCAATACTGTCAATACTGTCAATACTGTCCTGCTTGTTTATTAGCTACTTCAAACAGTAATTGTACGTACTACTATCGTAGATTTACTTTAAAATTCTTTGTTTTTTGTTACAAAATTCAAACTTTCTTTCGAATGCGGTCGACATACATAAACTTGCTGAGTACTTCCATTCATATAATAAAGTCAAATCAAATATTATAAGTAATTGAAAAAATATAACTACAATGCTATGATTATTATTATTATTTTGTTTTGCTAGCTAACTTCAACTCATGATGATGCACAAGGGACAAAGATCATTTAACAAATTATGAATAAACATTTTTCTTTTTTTGTTGTTCCTTTTTTCTTTTAGGAAAAAAACATCAAGATGATCTTGTTATTTTCGATTGACATGTATATGTATATATATAATATCCAATTAAACAGCAAAAATATGGGTCCAAGTGGAAATCAGTCCCATCATGAATAAGTTGTCCGATATTTATATATCCCTGGCAATTGGCTGTCAACCAACACATCCTCTCCTATGATTACATTACATGTGTTTAGTTCTTCTGTATATTCAAACTAAGCCATGATTATGATATTTCAATACCATGGCAATTTGGCCTCCTAAAAACTCTTAATTTATGTATGTGTGTATAATGTAGACCAAGCTCCACCTTTAAAGTAGATAAAATATACAACCACCCAATTGCCAGTTGGTCTCAACCTGGTCAACCCACGTTTGAAACTGTGGGTTAAGACAAAGAAAGGACAACATAAAGTTAGGGTTTAATTGCACGCGCAGGTTGAGGAAGAAACTAGCTTTAATTATTAATTCCAAATTGATGTAGATCGACATTGACATGGTTTGTGTGCAAGTTGCACTCAATGAATGAATATATATTTAACCCCCCCAACCACAGAAAGGACTAGTTTTTTTTCAATCATTTCTTAGAAGTGAGAAAATATTTTTGATTTTCTTGCTGATCCCCACCTTTGCCAACCACACTGTTCATGATCTTCAACCACAACGATGAAAAGGCAAAAACTAATTGTCGTTTTCTTTCAAGTTATTTGGACCAAATCATCATAAGCTTTCTTTGTCTTTATTCGGCTATTTTCAAGGTCTACCAACTCATATTTGCGCTTAATAAAAGAAAAGAAAACAGCAGTACTATGTGTGTGGAAAATTACTAATAATTTCAGGGTCAAAAGGTATAAGTAATGAGTCAGCAATGACCAAAACCACACACGAAGCTTCTAAGAGACCAAACACTAAATTAGTACAAGACTTTTAAAGAAAAATTCTCACCAAATAGGACGGTGAAGCATATTTATATGTATGTTTGTTCTTTGACACAATGCATGATAATAATACACTTGCACGCACGCCATGTGCAATGAAAAAAAAAGAAAACAAAAAAAAAAATATCTGAGAATCAAAACGTTTCGTCAATCAAATACGTACCCATATTTGAATAAATTAAAAGCAAAATTCAAAGTTATGAATTTTTCCACCATTGAAGCTAGCTAGCTATCCTAAGAAAAAGCTAATACTTTTATTCACCTCGTACAATTTTCAGCGCACGAACAATTTTGGGTTCCCGCAGAAAAAAAAACAACTACGTAATCCCATGAAACATGAAACATTCTGCCACGTCTACAATTATAATTCGAAAAGTATTATAACTAGAAAATTTGTTTACGTCCAACAAACGTACACGTAACACACAAAAACACCAACCAACCATCGTAAAAAAAATAAAAATAATAAATAAATAAAAATTCACTGGGGCATGTGGGTATGAACCATCAAGAATCCGCCGCCCATGCGATTGACTTGGCCGCTTCAACATTTGGCCATTGATGAGGCCCCACGCCACGTATCACCTTTCGTGCTCTAATTGTATGCCACGCGTCCTAGAATTTGGTGCCCAAGCCCTGATAGGAAAGAGATGCTGCGTTACACGTGTGGTGTCGGGGATCCAACGCTACAGCGTGCGTGCCTAGTGTTCCCTACGGTAGCACCTGAGGTCAGAGCCTATACTGTATGTGTATGACACGTTGGTTCCTATGGGGCAAATAATAACTAGGACTTGTGGAGGTACGTGAAAAGGTGTATAAAAAAAAAGAAGGAAAAAATAAAGAAATGTGTTTTAAATCCTAAATTTGCTGATCCATAGTGTTGTCGGAAGATTTGTAAGCAAATGAAAATTTTTCTGATTCAGAAACACATGTTGTTGAACTCTCAAAATGAGCAGTAACAAGTTTAGATTTGTATATATGTACATAAACGTACTTGTACGTAGCTCCTTAAGATTATGTTTGTCTATCATGTATTACAAAACTGTAAAATATATATATATATATATATATATATATTATTGAACAAGGCTAGGATTTTAATGTGTATTATTAAGTACGTGACTTACCAATTAGTAGCAACATTGTTAACATTTTATAGTGCGAGGTCATAATGAAAATGAGAGATTGTTTTTTTAATGAACTTGCGAAATTTTTTAGATGAAGTGGGTGGATTTGATTCAAATAAATAAAAGTAAAGAGTGGATTCAATTTTGTTTTTGTATTCTAAAAATTTTATATGGCTGCGACAGAAGTGTAAGTATATAATGAGAGGATTAAAAAAATGAGAGCCAAAGAGGCAATAATATACGAGATGCTAATAAAGTATGACTAAAAATTGGAAAAGCGTAGATTTAGGCGAAGAACACGGAATCACTTTTTCATTAAGAAAGGTTTTTTTTCTTTTTTCTTTTTAATTATATAAATAATTACACAAATTACTCAAAACCAGTAGTAGTTGCAGAGCATCTCTTCCCAACTCATAAAGAAAGCCTCCTGTTTTGACCAGTAAATACAGAGACAGAGAAAGATCTACAATGTGGTCGACCCCAAGAACATTAATTTTATTTCTCAATGTGAACATCTATTTTTTTACATTTAAAATATTGAAAAAAAAAAAAAGCCACCAAATTCCTTGCATTACATTACAAAACAATGCCTTCGCCATGTGAGAAATTCTGAAACGTAATCAGAATCTCTTTCCTTTATTCACAGGCACAACATAAGCACATATATTTGTGCGTGTGAATATTTATATATATATAATTATTAGAGAAATTAAACTATTAAGATTCAAATCCCCAAAATCTTTATCTTTTATTTTACTATTCCAACATTCAGTTTCTCAATCTCTTTTTCATCAAAGAATCTTTCTATTCGCATTTTCTTGGACTGCAAGTCATCGTCTTGGTTGGTTCATTTTTCTGTGTGTGAAGCTGTGGGCTTCCTCTACACTTTCTCTAGTGCGCTCTTCTCTTTCTCACGCATGCACATACGTAAACACAATAATGAGAGGGTGATCCACAAATTAAACAATTATAATACTATAATATTTAAGAAACACACACACATATATATGTATAAGGGCCTTCCTAGCTAGATAGATAAAAGAAGGGTAAAGAAGACTGACTTGTGCCTGTTTACATTTTTTAACCACATCTGTATGTCTCTCTCTCAGTCTCTGTGAACTCTCTTTTCACTCTCTGTGTTTTCTTTTATATTCTGATGAGGACCAATCAAAGAAGAAAACCTAACAAACTGCTGCTTTTTACTTGTCTTCTTATAATGAACGTTATATTCTTTGTCATCAATGTCTTTTATTTCCTACTTTGCTTTACTTGGAAAAATGTATATTTTTTCATATAATAATATAAAGTATAAAATATATATACAAATGTAAAACAATTCATTTCCCATACACTTCTCTACATTAGGTAAAAGTACTGACAAATTGAAGCCATGCTACAGTGGATTATGGGTCTGTGGACACGTGGTGTTACTGTGGGTTAGATTTTGTGCTAACCCCGGCCCTCCCACTACATACCTCAGAAAACTAGCTAGTTTCAGAGTGATCAAGTTCATGCACTTGGAAAAATGTCGACATGGTAATTGGATCTGAATGTGTTGCTTGGGATGGGTTTGGAAATTCGAAAAGAAGATGAAAGTGAAAGTCGTCAGAGAGACAATTTTAGCAATGGTACATTATCCACCAAGATTATTAATTTAAAAGGGAAACATTCTGAAACCAAATTATTGATGAGCGTACACACAATGACACAAAAAAGCTAGCAAAAGAAATCCAACTTTGATAATTCAAATCTCAATGTCTTGCATATATATATATGCTATGAAGATGGATTTGGAAATTTATAAAGAAGTTCTTTTTTTTTTTTTTTGATAAAAAATTTATAAAGAAGTTGAGAGTGAAAGATGAGACATTTTTAGCAAAAACATTATCCTCTGGATTAAAAAGGTAACATTTTGAACCAAAATTATTGACACCATAGAATTTTGTTTTTCTTCTTTTTCTGTTTGGTTTCTTTGTTTTAAAAGATAAGGGTGATTGAGTTTAATGAAAAAGATTTTATTTTTTGCACCAATGCCTTTAAATTATCCACAAAATTATAAATTATCTAATAAATTATAGAACTTGCACCAATACCCCTGAACTTTAAAAATAATTATAAATTAATGTTCACTATAAACACAGTTAGCATCAGTTTTTACATGAATGATTAAGACTTAATTTGTTTTTTCAACTATTGTCACTTATCTTAGCCTTTAACTGAATATATATATATATATATATATATATATATATATATATTTGAACAACTAAAAATGCTACATTTATAAGTTAAAGGGCAATTTACAACTATTTTTAAAATTCATGAAGTACTAATGCCAATTTTATAATTTATTAGGCAATTTATAATTTTGTGTATAATTTGTAAGATATTGGTGCCAAAACCTAAAGTGCAATATCAATCTGTTAGGCACATTCCAATACCTACTAGAAGTGAGCTTTGCACATTTTTCTAATGACAATATAGTAAATAGTTAATTAAGAAGTGGATTTATTAAGAATCGGATGAATATAGAAAGCCTTCCACAAACCTTTTCATTCTCAGCTTTCATTTTCTTGTAAAAATTCTAGACATATAACTTAAATTATATAGACATTTTTTCTTTTAAATATCAATAGTGTAAGTATCTTACTTTATTTTCAAATTATTTGTAGAAAGTTAACTTAATATTAGCCATATATTTATTTTATGCATTAGAAAGTTAATTAAATATTATATAGATAATTTAATTTATGTTGTAGAAAATTAACTTAATAGTAGACAGATAATTTATTTTATTATAATTTATGTGGTAGACAGTAAACTTAATATTAGACAGATAATTTATACTGTTATAATTTCTATTTTGATTAATTATTAAATATAGATAAACAACCTAGACAGATTATTTAATATGTTTATATTCTAAATTTGTTTGAAATTATTCCTTACTGACAAAAGTATAACATGTATGGAGATCGTTTGGGCAGTTGCTAGTATAAGAGGGTGCTGGGAAGAATTTCCATTAAAATAATAGGAACTTAATTGGGGTTTGATTTTTCTAATAGTCCCTTTAAAAAGGACTCTATTAGCCTGGTCAGCCGTTGATGTGTATAAAAATATTAATAAAAAATTTAATTATTTTTTCAAACATAACTATTTAAAAAATTATTTTCCAACTCCAAAAGGCCAATTTTCTTAAAAACCTTCTTGCATCTCTTCTCTATATTAGGAATTGATATAAAAGCCTTAAGATAATATATTAAGTAGAAAAGTTTTACAGCACAGTTTGGAGTGGGTAGAGTTTAATAATTAGCTTGTTGTGTTTAGTTGAGTAAATTGCAACTTGCAAGCTAATAATCAATCATTTCCACATATATATATATATATGTATAAGCTTAGTGCATGGTTTAGTTGTTTGTTATTATTATATATTCAAGCGTAGAAAAATGAAAGATTCAGCTGCTGGTTTTATTCTGAGCTGCATAACAAGGTAGGTCATGAGCTGCTTGTTTTTTGACTCTCAAACGCGGCACATTCCAAGGGGCGTATTTACCAGAAGCTTAATTCCCAGTGGACCATTTTCTTTTTTCTTTTTGTTTTTAGCTTAAAGTGGCAAGAGTATTGGCTTAAGCTGCTTTTGAAAGGCCAAATTTTGTAATGAAGGTTTTTTTTTAATAATGTTTTTGTTAGTTTTAAGGATAAAACTGCTTCGACCAAATAATGTAGGTAAAAGGCTATCATTCATTAAAAACTTCTTTGAATGTATTTTTAATCGATAATACTTTTTATCCATAGAGCTTTAATAAAAAAAAGAAAAAAAAAAGCATTATTACAATAAAACAATTGATATTTGAGTGCCATTTATAAAAGTATAACTATTTTTCAAATAAATGAGATGTTTTAAGTATTTTAAAATTTCTATTAGAGCATTAATTTCTGGTTTCAAAAGCAAAAAAGAATACTTCCTTTTAAAAATTAACTTTTAAAAGAATATAATTAAAAATAAAAAAAAACTTTATTAAAAAACCACATCTATAAACAGGCTCTAATAATACACGTGGAAGAAGCCCACAAGGGAGATGACTCCTCCAAGTAATGTCGGCCACGTGGAGGAAACTGTTAGCTATTGTTACGGTGATGGCTGAAGACGGCGGATTATAAAGGCGAAGGTGGAGTGGTGGCGGTGGAGGTGATGGTGGATACCATCTTTATTTTGCCCTTTGTGGTGGCCCTCTTTAGGATATCGGAGGCTGTGGGACCAATAGACTTTCTAGGTCCCACTTGGAAGTTTGGGGTTCATTAGTCTCGTCCGTTGGTGTCTGGTTTACAACTATAAATGGACCATTCAGGCTCTGTCTCTCTCACACCCATACATAGACATCCTCTCTCTCTCTCTCTCTCTCTCCCTCTCCAAGTCTCTGTGACTTTGTTTTGCTTTGGCTTTGCAATAAGTTTTCATTGTTTCTAATTCCTCTCCAAGCTCAGTGTATTGTTACGTATACAGAGCTCTCTGTATCTTCTCTGTTTCTTATTCTCCTTCTTCCACTTGTTCATCGTCTATAAGGTATTAAATAAATACCTTGATTTTCTCAAATGGGTTTTTTTCTTTTTGGATTTTCTAAGCATAATTGATAACAAACTTGGTACTTTGGATTGAAAATGTGATTTGGGCTATTTTTGCAGTAAAAAAAAAACGCAAAAGAACATGACGAAGCAGAATGTGTTAGTTTCCGACTCTCCATCTGCATTAAACATGACGATTACCGTTGCCGTGTCTAACTCGTCGATTTTCACGACGGCAACGCAAAAGCCACCGGCGGCACCGGGAGGGTACATCTCCATTTCAAGAAAGAAGTTGTTGAAGAATCTCGAGATTAACAATGGAGGACCAAGAGCCAACGGTTGGATTGACTCAATGAGAGCCTCCTCACCAACCCATATCAAATCCACGCCTTCTCTTGCCGATGAACAAAGTTCTTGGATTGTGAGTGAACTCAAATTACCAATCTTGTTTTCAAACTTTCTGTTCAAAGATTATAAAAGACTATATGTTAGTCTCTCGTGTTTTTTCTTTGGACAATGATGAATCTGATCTCAGTGTTTGTGATAATGATCAAAACAGCTTCGTCACCCATCAGCGTTGGACATGTTTGAGCAGATTATAGACGCTTCAAAAGGAAAGCAAATAGTCATGTTTTTGGACTACGACGGCACGCTTTCCCCAATAGTCGAAGACCCGGATCAAGCTTTCATGTCTGATGCGGTTGGTTTTCCATTTCTTGGCCTCAGCTTTCTTCTTCTTCTTCTTCTTTGTATGCTCTGCGTGCCAAGTTTTTGATTCATTGTCTTTCCTATTCCTGTTTCTCTTAAACCATACAAACAGATGAGAAAAACAGTGAAAAAACTCGCTAGATGTTTCCCCACAGCTATAGTGAGTGGAAGGTGCAGAGATAAGGTACATTTAATTCCAACCTGTTTTGCAGTCACGAAGTTTTTTATTTTTTCTAATATATATAATTGCCCTTTTCTCTTGGCAATTATTATTTTTCATTAATTATTCTCTCTCTGGATTTGTATATATATAGGTGTATAGCTTTGTAAGACTGGCAGAGCTGTACTATGCTGGAAGCCATGGCATGGACATTAAAGGACCAGCAAAAGGTTCCAAATACAAAAAAGTGAGTGAGCCACCAAGCTGTATTATACCACTCTGTGTCTCTCACCCAAAAAAGCTCATAATAAGGTTTGCTTTTCTTATTTTCATCAGGGTAATCAAAGTGTTCTATTCCAACCAGCCAGTGAATTCCTTCCAATGATCGACGAGGTTTGCTCCTTGTTTTCCAATCTTTCATTCATTTTCCTTTTGGATATATATACATTGGTGACCCATCAGTCAAAAGGGAGTTCAGCTTTAGTGACAATTCTCTTTTTGGCTGCAAAATTGTTCAGGTTTACGCTCAGTTGATTGAGAAAACTAAATCAATCCCAGGAGCTATAGTAGAGAACAACAAGTTCTGTGTCTCCGTGCACTATCGTTGTGTTGAAGAAAAGGTATAAATATATATACGCACACTTATATATATGTAAATACCAATTAGTTCACTGATAGTATTGTGTTATTTATCCTAATCTTTCCCTGTTTAATTAACATGTAAAAGTTTTTTTTTTTTTGACTCAATCCAAACAGAAATGGAATGAACTGGCCCAGCAAGTTAGATCAGTCTTGAAGGAGTATCCAAAGCTGAGACTCAGCTCAGGAAGAAAGGTATGACGTGGCTTCTAACTATTCGTCAAAGTCAATCTTGCAGCTTTTTTATATATTTATTTATTGAACAAATTCAGTATGTGGGTATTTAAGTGAGAGACTGTCTAACTCTAAATGCTCAACTTTGTTTAATATAATTACAGGTGTTAGAAATTCGTCCTACTATCAAATGGGACAAAGGCAAAGCCCTTGAATTTTTGTTGGAGTCACTAGGTGAGTTTTACTTTAATTTATACTTCTTCTTTTTTCCTATTTTCTTTTTTCGTATAATTGGGTGGTCCATTTGTTTAGTTATTGTTTTAAGTATTACTTTAATCATCATTAAGTACAAGATTCATTCCACAGAGTCATTTTCTGAGACCTTTGTTTGGTTTTTGGATATATTTTTTTCCTTAAAAAATCAGTTTATATATTCTTTAAGGTAAGGTGGGTCAACCTAGGATTTTTAATATTTCAAAATATGTAATCCAAAGTCCAAACACACTCACGAACCCATTATTTTTGGCTATTTAATTTGTTATATTTTTCAAAAGTGAAAAACAATCACTAACTATTATCTGTAACTTTTCTCTTTCAACAGGATTCACCAATTGTACAGACGTTTTTCCCGTTTATATTGGTGATGATAGAACAGATGAAGACGCATTCAAGGTATATACATACATACATTATATATATATATATATATAATATTTCTCAACAAAAACAATAATTGATTTTTTTTTGAAGAAAATAATCAAACTCGCAAAGACTAATAGCGGTTTTAATTTACTTTTGTTAGATATTAAGAGAAAGAGGACAAGGTTTTGGCATTCTTGTGTCTAAGTTTCCAAAGGAGACCAGCGCATCTTATTCTTTACAAGAACCATCTGAGGTAAGCGAATTTTGTTAACTGTTAATATGTATGTATATGTATATGTCTATATACATACACATATATATATAGTTATGCAAGCTTTTTATATTTGACTAATTTGATTTTGTTCTAAATGAATCTGTAGGTTATGAACTTTCTGCAAAAAATGGTTGAGTGGAAACGACAATCGTTGAGAGGGCAAGCCATGGTATAAAAGAGCTAGTAGTTAGTAGTAGATGATATAGAATATCCACCACCATTGTTAGAAAAATATTAATTGATGGTGGAGCCAGATTATCTAATTTCTTGTTAAGATTGAAAAAAAAAAAAGAAAAAAAAAGGTTATGGACAAGAAAAAGGCGTGGAGAAAAAAATAGGGCAATGAAGAAGAAGAAAAATTCTAACTTTTTCTTGACCTAAAGGGCCTTGTACATCTTGTAACTGTTTGTGTGCAAGGAAAAATAGTAATTAATGCAATGCAAAGTTTTCTTTATTGTAAATGCAATCTCTCTCTCTCTCTTTAGTCCAATATAAATAATATTAACTGATTCATCAAAAAAAAATATAAATAATATTAACTGTAGATATTATTAGATAATAAAAGTTGGAGAGGTATGTGTAGTAGTACAGTCCAAAATGTAGTGGTGGGCACATAGAGATAAACATTTGAGGCGCAAATAGGCAAGTACAATTTCACCATTATTGGGTCCCTTTTGACTAGTAAAATTGTATCTTTTTCTCTAAATACACCTTTGGATATTATTTTCGAGGAAGTCGATGGGACAGTGATGTTTTTTTTTAAATATGTTTGGAAGTTGGTGATTGACAATGATTATTTTATACGAGTGAAATTAAAAATTATTAATTATTAAAATTCTGAACAAATGCATCTAAAAATTAAACCTTACCCAGCTCCCAGTCCTCTCTCCGGCCCCCATCTTCCAAAATATCAAATAAACAAACAAACACACAAAAAGTAAAAGTAAATAAATAAAAAAGAAAACCAAAGCAAAGGAAAACTGTGAGCAATATGAGTAACTTTTTTTTTTCCCCTCTCTCTCTCTCTGGTAGAAAAGACCATAGCATTACCCACAAAAAAGGCTCCCCAAGGGAACTTGCACAACAAGGCAACCAGCTAACTCACCAGCCAATAGATGTTGCTTAAACAAACAATGGAAATCCAGAAAAGGAACCAAATCAGAAATAAAATTACAATGATTTAAAAGAGAACCATCTGGAGCTTTGTTTGAGTTCCGATTACATCAATTGGTTCTCCAATTACCACTCTTTGTTGTTTGTAAAAGGAAAAGTAATTACAATATTGAAGGGAAAAAAAAACTATTTATATAGTTACACAACACCATCCTTGTAGAAACTACTGGTTTGGTAATTAAAACTGAAATATTTTGAAATATTTGAAATTAAGTAAGATCATCATCTTTGCTATGAATTTAAATTTGATTTCGATAGTTTGTTAACAGCTAGTACATATAATTTTATTTTCAATAATGCTAGTTTTACCAAAATTGCGTATTTAATATGGCAATGCGTTATTATTTTTCATTTAATATTCACTTACATATCAATAACACATCGCAACCTAAACAATAAACCTAGCATTACTCTTCTATTTTATTGAACTAATAATGACTTTGTTACCAACATGGGGTTTTATAGCTCCATAGATATTTCCTTGAATTCCCATTAAGTTTCAATCGCCAAATTCATTTTATGAATAGCCCCAAAAAGTGTTTATAATGTACAAAGGACATTGTTTTATTGAGTTCTAATCAGCTTATATCATATAGTACTCTTAGTTAAGGGAATTACACAAACATGCTACACTTTTGGTTAGTGCTCTCTAGCTATAAAATGTGCACCAATTAATTTACTTATTTTTCTATTTCGTTTTTCCTCATAAAGTTTTGAAGCTTTATGAATCTCTACTCCATGCCAAGACCAATGCTGATTCTGCATTAACTATAACTTGAAGATAAGATATATATACTTACCAAATACTATATTAATGATTGGAGCATTAGAGATTAGGGTAATTAACTTGAGGGCCCAGCCAATGAAGATAAATTAAATACCGGCCTTCATTTCCTTTTAATGGCTTCTCATGTTTAGTCAAAATTTGGAGCCTGTTATATTCTCCCTAGCTCTAATATATATGCATGGTGTTGTAGCCGTATAGGCTTTTGAAGCTATTTTCCAACCATGTATCTAATTTTGGTCAGGTGCCTGGTGGCGCCAAAAGCTAGTCCTTTCCTTTGCATTATATGAATCGAATAAGAACAAGGAACAGTATTTTAATCATCATCAATTAAGTAGAAAATTACAAAAATGTGTCAAAAGCTGATGAATATATCTGAAGAAAATGATGACGAAGTGGGTTTAACTTTTACAAGTACATTATTAGATCAATAATTGGTACAACATTACACTAGTTATATATATAATCTATTTAGTAGCTAGCTAGCTACCACACGATCCTTTAATTTCTCTTTTCATTTTTCAAGGATCATATATATATACATATATATGTACACACACACAGGGCTAGGCTAGCTATATATATATATATATGTATGTATGTATGATCACAATTCAGTTATCAAAAGGCAAATACCTTTATTAATTATTGCTCTGTTTGTAGTTTAATATTCAAATTCGATGTTCGAGAATGGACTAATAAAATGCTACTATCTTACTATAATTGATTAATAATAACATTAAGTATAATTACAACATTGCATGACATGGGTTATTGTACAAATAATAGATCTGTTTGATAATTGATGCTTTGTTTTCTTTATAGTTCATGTTGCAGATGCCTCCTTTTTCACATACCTTTGATCTGCATACAACCTTTTCTCAGACAAAGAAAGAGAAAAGATCTGAAATAAATATAAAATATGGTTTGGGAGAGCTATATCTATGTAGCTAGATAGATAACCTTTTGTACATGGAGAAGAACTTTATTTTATTATTATTATTATTTTGTATTTAATATATTTAAGTAGAGAAATGAGTTGGCAACCATATAAGTGAGCAAATTGCTCATATATAAAATTATAGTAGTTGAAGCAACAAATTATATGAATTGACTGGATATTTTATGCACCCAAAAAGCTGCTCCAATTGTTCTTGAAACAACAAACAAACTACTTTGGAGAAGGTAGTGTAGGAACACACTGCCTTGGAATCCCACAAACACACTAAAATTATTTGCTACCAAAATTGTGTTAGATCCTATATAAGGTTTATAAAACCACACACATTTGCTCACAAACAAAAGAACAAGTTTACCCATTGGTTACCCAGATTTGAAGAAACCCCACCTTAGAGAAGAATGGAATCTCTATTTTTTCAATTATTATTATTATTTTTTTAACTTTTTTTAAAGAGACTACATATGAGAAGGATAACCTTTTTGATTAGGTTTGTGAAAGTGAAACCCACCACTAGGTAAGGGAATCTAAAATATTATGGTTGAATGAGGAGTTGGAATCCACTTAAAAGGGGTATTTGATGTGAAGAAAATCTCATGAATTTTTTTTTTTTTTAAATACCTAGCTTGGGACACTAACATGCTTCCAAGTTTTTGAAAACCTCGGTTTCTTTTAAGGACGTGGAAAGATAGAGTCCACTAGATACAACTCTTATCATTGGTGCCTTAACTGAATTAAACTATGTCTTTGAAACCCTCAATTATTGGTGCCAAAACAACGTAATAGATGTGTCCAATTTTTCTCACTCTCCCTTGCCCATCTTAAATTTATATTTCTCATTTATTCAGAGAACATTGTGTTAAAAGAAGAAAATAAATAAATAACCTTTTGTAGATCTTGTTCTTAGACTTTACTCGTTATAATAAAAAGTTTACTCATTACAATATAAAGTTCTTTAATGCAATTTAGATATGGTAGTGCTTGAATCCCTCTTGTTCCCACCAACCCAAACCACCAAATAAATATTATACACCAAATTCTTTTGATCTCGTGGTTAACAACCAGGACCATACCCTCCACATTATACATATAAACTGCGAGATTCACCATACCCATTAAAAATATACACTAATAGAGTGTGGTGGCACAGTGCGATATTCCCACAGACTTGGTGTGCAGAGTTTAGGTTTATAATATTTAGATCGCATGGGATGGCCGATGAGAAGGACTTTTGGTATGCATTTGGTTGCCAGAGCTTCATGTTTGCCCAGAAAAACAAAAATGGTCCCCAAACCATTACGTGTCGAGTACTCGGAAAAATGAGAGAAGTAGATTTCTTACACGTGTGTCTCCCTCAAGAATCGGTCCCCGCATTGAGGGTCGAGCCCCATGAAGAAGGGTGGTGGTTTGTCTTGAAAAACCATATATACATACGTACACATATATACATATACATATAATATTTTTATGTGTTACAGATTCATTAAAGGATTGGGAATTGGTCAGATGCGCCAAACTCTTTGGGTCACATGGATTCCCATGTGACCCAGATGCCATTGTTATGGGGAACAAATGAATGGTCACTTGTGTGTGTAACAGGGTCATTGGTTAGGAACCTGTCAGAATCCCCCTCACTTGCATGAAAGAGATTGATCATGATGATCAGGAATATATATATATATATATATATATATACATACGCAAACACATTTTTACATATCAAATTATTGGTGTTGTCTGGTTTTGGGTCATTGGTGGGTTCTAGTGCTCCATTCATGAACATAGATGTTTTCCATATTTCTTTTTCTTTTTCTTTTTCGATAATATATATAAGAAGCATGCGTAGCTAGCTAGTTGCACTTGGAATTTCATACATGGAGTATACAGATCTTCGCTCAAGTCTCTCATGCATTTTATATATTGCAAAAGGTTTAAGAAATGTGTCATCTATGTATGCTTTTGTTTTTTTTTTTTTTTCTTTTGATGAATATGTATGCTTTTGTTTTGGTTAATGGGACTGACAAATGCCAAATTGTTTTTGTTACGATATTGGAATAAAGAAAGGTAAAAGACAGACTGTTACTGTAGAAAAAAGATACAGATATATATATATATGGAAAATTTCCTCCTTTTTTACTGCAAAAACCTTCGTACATTATATATATTTTTATATTTATATTTAATTGCAAACACCTAGTAGTAGCTGTTAAAAGGTGTTTTTGCCATCTCCAAAAAACTCATACAAAGACAATGACAAGCGACAACCATAGAAAAGAATTAAGTAGCCTGACTCAGCTTCACATAACCCTAGATTGCTTTCAACTGTGTACAAATTATTATAAATGTAGACTGGTTATAAATATATGATATTATGGATAAAAATGACACGAAAATGTATCTTCTTGAGATTGTGGGATTATACAAGTTTGAAGTCCTATAGTAACTATAAGAAAGCATTACCATATATATTGGTATTGGTTTTCATATATATATATATATATATATATAAACAAAACAATGTTCTATTTATAGTTAATTGATCATAATGAAAATGGACAATATTGAAAACCCATCAATTAAAGGAACAAGCTTCCAACTAAGCATGTGGAAATGCATATGAAAGCGAAACAAAAAAAGAAAAAAAAAAAAGGGTAAGGGTAGTGGTGTGCCTTTCCAAGCTTCCATAATTACTAAGTTGTAAAGTAGAAAAAATAGAAAAATAAAAAGGAGAGAGACATGGGCTTCGTTGTAAGGTGTCTAAATTCTATTGTTGTGAAAATGTTTTGTACACAAACACTACAAGTTTATTAAAGGTTCCCTCCTTTTGTCGAACACTCTTCTAAAGTACCACCTCTATAAAGTAAAACTTGCTTTTTCTTCATAAAAATAAAATGTCTTATATACAAGTAATTGTAGTGCTTTGCTTTGTATCTCTCTTTGCTACTTAACAGCGTTCCATGGAAAATGAGTGACAACTGTCTGTTAAAAGTGGATCCCTCTTTTTTGTATTCGTTTTTATATATACACAAAAGATCATAAAGCATGCAATATTTAATATTTCTATTGTAAAGGCAAAATTACCCAAAAACTTAATACATGGCTCTTATACATTTTACTAATTGCTCACTAATTAATAACATGCATGTAAAAATGAACAATATTGCATGATTCACATTCTTGCTACAAAAAGTTTTTCGAAGTGACCTTTTTACTTAAAACCTCATAATTTTAATAATTCAATTAAATATAATTTTCGCTCACAGTAAATAGGATCAGAATTAATGTTTCTTTTCATGCGTTTTTTTTTTTTTTTGATATCATTTCTTGCTTTTCTTGTGGTAGTAAACTTATGGGTCTCTTTTTAAGTCGTTCTTTCTGGTTTTGTGACCTTTTAAATTCTGCAGGAATGTGTATTTTAAATGGTCATGCCAATGCTTTAGGCCTAGAATTTATCAAGTCCAATTCAATGTGCTTTCCGCAGCATTGGGCCTCTCATTTATCAACCCACTGGTGAATCTCAGCCTTTCTTTTATGAGAATTCACCTAAGAATTGTTATATTACATTCCTAAAATCTCTCTGGACATTCATTTTCTTTATGCACCCATTTCAATAGGTGAATGTAGGAGAGATTATAGGAATGTAAATAACAATTCTCTAAAACCCGTCACATTTGAAGAAATTGAAATCCATAGAAAAGGGTAAAACTAAAAAGGAAACCAACATTAAGAAGGTGATAAATAGTAATTAGGAGTATGATCCACTAAAAGAATGATGCATGGGTTTTCTTGTAGGAAACAATATTATGTAGACCAAGTATTAATAGACAATTTAAACTTTGGAAACTTATCTAAATAAAATTTATCATATCTATGTGAGTGTGTGTTTCTGTCTCAATAAAATTAAAATACGAATACTTTCATATAAAAAAAAATTCAATATATATAAAAAAAATAAAAATAAAAATAAAATAATTGTACTTCTAAAGCATTTTTCTACCACTTACTGTTTCTAACCACCGATATATAACAAGCTATGATGATAATCCACTAATGAAATCCTCGTAAAAAAAAATAATAATAAATGATAACAAAACACTATGCAGAGAGAGGTCGGAAACATTTAAATCGGCCCTTTTGTGAAGAAATATTGGTGAGCATTATTCATAGATTATATATCAAATTATATGTACTGCATCACAAATTATAGTCACCACCATCGATCGTCTTTGTCACCACCAGCATATAATTTCAACGCTTGAATTGACTTCGACATTTTTGCGAGACCACCCTTGACTCTGGACGCAATGTACTCACCCTGAAATCACAATTGGTTTTGGAGTCCATAATCCACGTCTTAATAAACCAAAACTCCATCTTCATTTTCACATCCATTGCTAGAGCCAACGACACTGGTTCTTTGGACTTAGTTTTGTTCGTGGTCTTCTCCGTCTCATGAGGAAAACCAGCATTATTTGATCCGGACAGCACAAGTTTTAGCTTGGTAGAGTTATCCTTTTCTTGGTGAAACGCTGGAAATTTTCCATTAGCAATTTCTTTTCCTCCAAACAATAAGGTAACGTCCTCACTGGCTTCGTAGTCAAAGCCGGTCCTCGTATTAGGGTTTTTGGCCACTAAAGAAATCTCATAGCTAGGGTGTTTGTCTTTACTGTTACTAGAAGAATTAGGGTTTTTTAAGACTACGACGACTTTGAGAACAGAAAACATAGGGCCATTAGGGCTTAAAATAAGGTACAGGATCAGCATAGTTATGGCTATTATAATGAATACAATGAGCACGATTATACTAATGAGCAACCGTCGAGAAAAACGAGGCTTCTTTGCGTTGTTCGTCTCCGGCCCGTTTCGAAAGCGTTCAGCGATTAGGGCATTCTCAGGGGGTGGAACTCTATAAACTTGGTTTTTAGGGATTTGAATAACGTAGGTTTCATGAGAGTGTCCGGCGGAGCGTGGCGACGATGAAGCTGCGGTTGCAGAGTGTAAGGGAGGGTCGTCACCGGCTGGATCATCGCCGGTAGTGGGGCTGACCTGCCCCTCCATTGGACAATGGAGAGCGGTGTGCAGAACTGGGAGTAATGATAGGATGATTTGGGTTATTTATTAATGGAGAAGATAGTTGCATGCAGATTGAAATGTCACGTAAGGTGATAGAGTCATAAAGGGGCGTTAGGTTTTAAATATTTTGCTAATGACAACGCACGCCTTGTGATTTTTCTTTTTTCTTTTGTTTTTTGTTTTCTTGTTTATTATTATTATCATTATTTTGGAGATTGTGAATTATGATCAATGAGAAGCAGCTATTAGCTGGCTCTTAAGGTTTTTTTTCTTAGTTAATTTTCCCAACTAACCAGAAACATTTTTAAAAAATATAACAAAAATATTGAATTGTAATTTTTCTAAATTTGGATTCCTTTTACTTGGTCAATCCAAAAGCCAGCATATATCTTCACTAACATATATATCTTCTTTGTTACAAAATCTGTTTGTCTTTGTAACTTTTATTACTTTTTCTGACTCCGTTGCACGCCTTCAATATATAGTCTGTTAAAAAAATGATAATCAGGTCAATGAGCTGTGGGGCAACTGTATATATACTATATATTAACAATTAATATAAGCTTAGTGACGTCAAATATTGTTGTTAAGCATAAACTTAAACAACGCTAATTAAGATATTATTCATGTATACAAATATAGTTTGGGCCTCTTTACCTAACGATATTATAGTGCTTCAAGTCTTACTAAATATCACCTAAAGAAAAAATTATTAGGGATGCGGACCTCATATTTTAAACTTTCAAATTAAGGATTATGTAAATGGGATAATAAATAGTTCTTATTTTCTAATTTATTTTTAAGCTGATAATTCAGACATTGAACCATTTTACATTCACTAAAAATGATGTTTTTTACTCAAAAAAAGAAAGGATATTAACCAAATTTTAACTATTAATTATTATTATATAAAAGGGATTAAAATGAAATGTACCAGAGCTATAGGGTATTTTTAGAAAACAATGTGGTAATTCTTCCGTCATTTCTTAGGTCCTATTTTTGTCATGGTATGTCGAAAAAATAGGTACCATCATACATAGAGCAAATACATGTTTGAAGAATTCTGTTAACAAATTTCAGTATGTAACTATATTCTTAAAGAAAATATGTAATCAAAATGTACTCTTATTAAATTTTTAAATGAATATATATTATCATATAAATATTATGCTTCTAACTTGAAATTTTTTTTTTTTCTAAATGGAAGTTGGGGTAAATTTTAAAATAGTCCTTATGTTTTGACTTCTTTTTTCTTTTTTGCATATAATTGCCACTCTCCAATTGTAAGAAATTTCACTATATCCCGTCACATTCCATTTTCTTTCAATTTAACATAAAAGTGAGTAAGGATGTTAAAATTTGACTAATTTACTTTTATTTAATAAAATGCATGTTATTATAAAAAGAAAAAAGAAAAAATTCCAACCTAGAAGGTTTGTTTCACAATGTTAGCGGGACATTAAGAGGGTTAAAGGTATCATTTCAAAAAAATAATAATAATAATCATATATATGTTTACTAGCATTTAATCAACAAAGATGGTTGAATTGAAATAAAAATAAAACGTGAAAAAGCTGTAGTATAATTTCTAAAATAGAATGGTAGTATTGCAAAAATATCAAAAAAAAAGTGAAAAGGCTCTAGTGTAATTTCTAAAATAAAATGGTCGTTTTTTCGAAAAATATCAAAATATAGATACCATTCTGAAATTTATTGTAAAAAGAAATATCATCAAATAAACACGAAGATTTAGACCGAAGAGCACAGATGTCTAAATGGCCAAAATTGGAGGGTAAGCATGACTTTCCATTATTTACAAAAAAAAAAGCATGACTTTCCTTTGTAAAAATTAATTAATTAAATTTTAAAAGAAGAAATTTGAATAGATATTTCACCAAAATAAAATATAAATAGATATCATAGAGATTTCCGTCCGAGCTTATCCACAAGTGAACGAGTCCGTGCCAGCGCTTCACTGCTGTTCGTACATTCAAAAATGGCCCACATTGTTATACGTAACTCTGACCGTAGCTTTTGAGCAGTTGTCCCCTTGGGTATTAACATCATCATTCATGTACAGCCACAAATTAAATTATTAATATTTTTATATCTAACAACGTGGTTTTCGTTTTAAATGCCAAACCAAATTATTCCGTTGAGTTATTATCAAAAAAAAAAATTATTCTGTTGAGTGCAAAGCTTTTCGTTGTATTTTACCCAAAAAAAAAAAAAGAAGAAGCTTTTTATTATAATTTTGTAATGTACAAAATATGTCTTTATTTTTTTTGAAATTATAAATAATTAATAAAGCTGTTAAATTTATTATACGTAACTAATAAAAATTGTGTTATAATATTAAATTATGTTGAATAACATTATTTATTTATTATATTTTAAAATATATATAACACAAATTAATTTTGAAAGTTAAAAAAGAAAACCTTTTCGGAAACTATACTTTATAAATTTAAAAAAATAAAAAATTTTGAGAACTAAACAAAGCGTAAGCAAAAAAATGGATGTAATTTTCTTAAATTTTGATGGTGGTAATGTATTTTATTGTTGAATTAACACTCCAATATTTTTCCCTTTTTCTGTTACCTCAAATTATAGATGGGTGTTAATTTTCTTAGCCTGAAGGCATATTGAAGACGATTTTTGACAGAAATTATTATTATTTTTTTTTGGACGGCCACAGTTCTCTAGACATAGTTATTTTTCAACGATTAAGATATTATCATCACTCAACTTATTAAAATATTAAATAGAAAAAAAATTATTAAAAATATAAATATAATATTTTAAATCTTTATAAATTTATAAAATTAAAATAACAAATAGATTTTATAAATACAATAAGCACCACGTATCTGGAATCAGATGGGCATGAGATGGAAATGGTATACAGGGAAAGAAAAGCGATGCTCTAAAGGAAATTCAATAAGCAAATGCCCATAACAAAGGCATCAATTAAAGGGATGGCAAGCACATGGGGATGTGGTTTAGCAGAAAATAAGTCGACCGTTTCATTATACTCATTTGTTTAGATTTACCACAAGTTTTATTATCTCGTGCACTCTTCTTAATCGTAGGTGAAGGAGATCTATTAGGGGGTTGAATCAGCTGCTCTAAACTTCTACAGTGTTACAAAATTAAAATAGCAAAAAAGTTTTATCCACTGATAAAATCCTAAACTGATGAATTTCACGTCCTTTTTATTCATAGAAAACAAAAGTTAAAGGGATGAAGCCAACAATTTCATCTTTTACCGAGGAAGGCTTGACCACCGGCCTCCATAAATATAGAGAAACCTTTCTCCTTTGGCGACTTCTTGACTAGCTATAGTTTCTTTCATTTTTAATTTATATTTTTAATACATTTTTAAATGAATGATTTGCATATAGATGTATTTTTTATATTCACCAAAAAAATTAAAATATTATCACATACATTTAAAATTTAATAAATTAATTTATAATACCCGTTAAATATGTACATCATTTAACATGATGGATGAGAATATGTCCGGCACATGATTTTATTAAATTATATTAAATACATACACGATATTTTTTTCTTTCGTCTATAATTTTATAAAAATTTAAAATAGCAAGTTCACACTTTTTAATAATTTATTATTCATCTAATATTTAATAATAATGAATGCAATTGAAGCACTATATGAGATATATTAAAATTCAAATTATAACTCTCGCAGATAGGTATGAGAGTCTTGTCAGCTTTTTACCACTGCACCACACCTCCAAATGCATGTATAAAACTTATTTAACAAGTAGCATTGGTATAATTTATGCACCTTGTTAGGTATTAACTTATTATGATAAACTTTTAAAATAATTATAAGAGATTTTAAATATTCACGAGATTATACAAGTTAGGCCACCAAATTTAGTTTTGGTCCCTATACTTAAAAGGTAAATTCAATCTTGTGTTCAAAGCTTTAATTTTATCAATTAAAATTACTAATTTTTGTGATCTTCAAGTTTTATTCTTCAATTATAATATTAAACTGTGAAGTCCTTAAAGCAATATGCTATTACAAATATGGCAATGAAATGCTGCAAGTTTACTAATTAAAAATGCACTTAATTTTCAATTGGATCTTTCTGTGCTTATCAAAATATGGCTGGAATCATAAATTATTTCCAAGACTACTAAATTTGCAAAATAAAACATAAAGAAAATAATAATAATAATAATAATAATAATAATAATAATAATAATAATAATAATAATAATAATAATAGTAGATAAGTGTTAAACACAAAAGCTTCCATAAATTTAATGATTAATTACAAAATCACCCACATAACAATTACATTTTGATAACAAAATAACAATTTAAGCATATATTAAACGTACATCTTCTTTAACTTAATTAGTGCGTGGCAATTGAATTCATGGTATAAAAATAAAATAAAGGTTGAGAGCGCTCTGATAAAGATAATTTATTTTCTTATAAGGTCTAAATTCGATTTTAACTGCTGCTTGCAATCTTTTTAATGGACCTATAAATACCACTGTAAGTCTTTGTTGAACCCTCCGATATGTCATCGCCCTCAACAAGAAGGCCTTTCCCAGTGTAAACTTCCATTTTACATAAATAAATTAATTAAAAATTTAAATTTAAAACTATTTATTGAGTAAAAGACAATCAAAATCTACACAGGTGAATCTTTCAATCATCTGAGGAATGCAACGTGGCAAGCTTTGCATACCCATCAATGTGATGTCCAAAACTGATGGAATACACCAGATTCCACACCAAATAAAAATAATAAATCAGTGCCCTTAAACATGTGTTCGCTTATATAAGGCTATACACACTCAACGAAGCTTCACTTATCGCTATCTCTTCGCAACAATGGAGCTTCGCCACAGTCTCTTGCTCTCCTTCTTCTTTGTACTCAGCTTCATCGCCGTCGCTCAGTCTTCTTCTGTAAGCTTTTTATTTATTTATTTATTTTTAATTTATTACCTTTTCTCTCTATTATTCGCTAGCTGATCTTTTTTTTTTTTTTTTTTCAAATGAAAATGGAAAAATGCAGGACGACTATGAGTGCGTGTACACGATCTACGTTAGGACCGGGTCGATATTCAAGGGAGGTACGGACTCCAAAATCACCGTCAGTCTCTACGCCGAGAACGGCTACGGGGTGCAGATCACGGACATCGAGGACTGGGGCGGGTTGATGGGACCCGGCTACGACTACTTCGAGAGGGGCCATCTCGACATTTTCAGCGGCCGTGGACCTTGCCTGGACTCACCGATTTGCGGGCTCAACCTCACCTCGGACGGGTCGGGTCCCCACCACGGGTGGTACTGCAACTACGTGGAGGTCACCACCACGGGGCCCCACATAGACTGCAACCAGAAGCTCTTCAAGGTCGAGCAGTGGCTGGCCACCGATACGTCGCCGTATGAGCTCACTGCCATTAGGAACTCTTGCCCGTTCGATATCGTCAATCTTAACGGTCGCGTTAAGTCTGTCTCGTCGCCTCGTCTGAGATCTGTAGTTTGAGAAGGTTAGCGTTTGGACGCTGGGCTGAAGTTAATTCCTGTGTAATAATATATCCTACTCAACTATTATTATTACTATGGTTAATGAGTATGTGTGTGTTCCTAGTTGGGTTATTGTATGTGTCTTGTTTCGTGAGACCCTAAATATATCTACGGGGTGGGTGACTGGGTATTGTTTAAAAACCCAAGTAAATGGCTTAGTTGGGTCTGAAAAAATTTTAAATAATGGAGACAGCATTCGGATTTCGCTAGATTACTCTTTATTTTTTTATGATAATAATATTATTTGGGTGTCGGTTATAAAATATAAATTAATTTATATAAAACCTTAGCTTACACCTTCTGAATATATTCACATTATATATATATATATATATATTGACAAGTACATGTGAATCTATTTAAACCAAGGCAGAGTGGGAAATGGCAATGAATATGTATGACAATTTTGTCGTGGCACTCTTGAATTGGGTTCATTAATTAGAAATTATTAATGTCCCAATGAGTTAGGTGTTATGGGTGGTGTGTATTATTGTATGGGATATTTGTCAAATCCTTCTTATGAAAATAAGCAAGAACGGTTGTAATATGAAGATGTGTCCGCCTACGATAATGACTAATTAACGTGCAACGGATGATATCTAAATCCTGATTATTTCTTAATCTTAGTTTGAATTATTAAAAAAAGACAATGTATGTGACATTTATCGAATGAATAATGAGAAAGTGGTGGTAAAGTTTTAACTATTCAAAATGGCATATCCTTTTTCTTCGCTATGATGAATGTATGGGGCCCAAAGTTCCTCTTAAACGATGGTATTTAACTCATTATGAGAAAAAAAGAGAGAGATTATAAAAAAGGAAAAGGATCAAAATGCATTGTCACTTTCATCTGGTCAGATATATAATTATAAGGGTTTGCTGTAGTAATGTAAAAAGGTTGTAAATTCTCTTGGAAGTAGACATTAATATTTTTGAATTTTAAAAATATTTATGAATTAGTCATTACTTATAATACTTTTAAATTTTAAAAATATTTGTGAATTAATCATAATTATAAATATATTATATTTAAAATAATATTTTTTAAAAAATATTTTTTTGACTATGTATAAATTTTTTATTTTTATAAATGATTTAAATAATTTTGTTTTATCTATTGTCATTTATTTGAATCTTTAACATAAAAAATATAATAATAATAAAATATTTCGTTTATAATTTATGGACAATTTATAATTATTTTTCAAATTTTCAAATTTTAATTTTATAGTTTAAATCTTAATTTATAACTTCTTATAAAATTTAAAAAAATTAAAGGTATATTAATATCGAACACCTTAATTATAATACCTAAAACATGGAAAATGGAGTTGTTCATAAAATGGATTTGTTGAACAACTCGTTTACATATAATTAATCATGTGAAAATTGATGCAATTTTAAAATTAATTGCACACCATATTTTGTGGACTCCACACGAACAGTGAATTGACAAACAAGCATTTGGATCATTCTGTTTTTAAAACCTATGTATTTATAGATATGGTACGTGGGTTTAGGTGGTGTATTAATTCGATATTTAAACCTATAGGTCACATTATGTTAAACCGCAATTATGATAATTCACACACACACACACACACACACACACACACACACACATATATATATATATATATATATATATATATATATATAAATAGACAAACACAGTATTAATGTAGAAAGTGAATCAAAAATTGGAAATCGATCTAATTTCTTCATCAATGGTCTTCCTTTACAATCAATTAAAACAACAAATATATGAAACAAAAAGGGCTAGCTAGGATCGGTAACCAAAAGAATGTAAAAACTATTTTCCACATGCATGTTTTTGTTAATTTCTTAAAGCAGAGCATTACATAAACAAATTTGGTTGAATTAATTTTGCTGTGTGTTTGGGTTCGTCGTCTTCATCATTTTCCCTCTCCCCAAACAACCATTTTCTTTCATTTTTCTGCCTCAATCACCAAGCAATCCCAGTGCCAAAAGCAAAATTACTTTGGAGCTTCTTTTTGTTTGAGTTCCTTAATTTGGTTTCTCTGTTTATCTTCTCTCCCAAGTCTGTCTCTCAAGCTACGAAGTCCTTTTTGTACCTTTACAAACCTCTTTTTCTCCTAAGCTGTGCCTGTGCCTCCGACAACGATCTGCTCACTTCTTCGTCTTCGGGTGTTTCTGTTACGTGCATGCGTGCGCCATACAAGGGGGTCGTTATGGGTCTCTGCGTGGGAGGACGTGGTCTAGGGACTGAGTCTTTGTGCTTTGTGTTATTTTGTTTCGTGGTTTCCGTGTTGTGAGCCACTCTTATGAGTGGAGAAGTATTTTCCTACCGTTAGTTTTCATACTTTGTATTTAAGTAGTTCAATTAGTTAATCAAGAATATGCAGAAATTGTCAATCAACCGGACTTCCCCTCTCTTCTCTTGTATTTCTCTGTTCAGTGGCTCTAAAACAGAGCATTTCCCTCATCTCTTTCTCACTCTCTTCTTCTTGTCAAATTCAACCGCAATAGTTTCTTGTAGCAAAACCTCGTAGTCTTGTACGGAAGCTTCCCAACGTTTCAACTGTATGTGAAACGTATACAAACATTAAGAAACATGGACATTATTAAACAATGGAAAGAGACAAGCATCATCATCAAGTGCAAAAGAGCAACCTTGGAGTTGCAATCCGCTCTTCTTAGTCTGGCTTTGCTGTAAGATGGTCGAACATTGAGAGCAACAGTGCAGTCATCAATTGCTTTCTCTAATTGCCCAAGTCTACACCGGCAAGCAGCGAGGTTGCACAACACCACCGAGTTGTGTGGATCGTGTTCAAGTCCCTCCACATAAGCAATGCATGCCTCTGACAATCTAGCAGCCTTGAAAAGCTCGTTGCCTTTTGATAGAGCCGTCGTGATAGCTCTGGCTTTCCTCATTACCATGCTAACTTCCCTGTTGTTCGAATCGAGTCGAGCTGCCCGTTGCACTGCCGCCAAAGCATCATCGAATCTATCAAGCCATTGGATGCCAACACAAAACAATCATTAATTTGCCTAAGAAAACAACATGGCTTGTGCGATTAAACATGGTGTTTCTAATCAACTACCACAACATATAATGATATACACACGCTTACAAAAATTAAAATCAATAACTACCTTCCAACAGCCATGTCAACCTGAGCCCTGATCACTAACACATTTGCATTACCAATAGGGCCAAGGAATTTAGTACAATCGTCGACATCGAAATTCGGTCTGCTGGACAATGTTTCATCTGCGTCTTGGTGTCCATGGAGCTTCAACAAGGCCTCGGTTTGCAGAGCATATATCTATTTCAAAACATAAACCAAAATAAAGACATCAATTAGTATATATGTATAATTTACACACACCATATAGTTAACAAAAAAGTAAAAAAGGAAAAGCGCTTAAAACTGAGAGATGATGAGATTAGGTTGATCAGAAGTTAGATGGTTGATCATCACCTGTGGCGCTGAATCTGCACCGGCTGAAATGGTGCATCTAGTTTCCTTTACAAGTGTGTTCCAGTCTCGTAACCTGCGAGCCTCCACCTTACCTTAGCAAGGTCATCTGGATCAGCCTCTAGTCCTGCATGCTTGTTCATTTTCTTAGCCTGAAGGCATCTTGAAGACGAATTTTGACAGAAATTGTCTTTTTTCCTTTTGGAAGGCCACAGTTCTCTAGACATGTTTATTTTTCAACAATTATAATATTATCACCACTGAACTTGCTGAAATATTTGATAGACGAGAAATTATTTAAGATGTATGTATAAAATTAGAATAACATATAGACCTTACAAATACGATAGACACCACATACCTGGAATCAGCGGATGGACATAGGGATGGAATGGTATACAAGGAAAGAAAGTGATGCTCTAAAAGAAATTTCGTAAGCAAAATGCACGTAACGAAGACATTTTTTTTTGGTAGAAGACATTAATTAAAGAAAGGGATGACATTAAAGAAGTCAACAATTTCATCTTTTATCTCAGAAGGCTTGTCCACCTTAAAACCGACCTCCTTCCAAATAGAGAAACCCTTCTCCCTTGACCACTCTTGACTACTTATAGTTTCTTTCATTTTTATTTTATCCCTTAAATAGATTTACGGATAGATGATTTTTTCTATTTTTTGTTCACCCAAAAAAACTAGGATATTATCACATTAATTGACATTTAAAATTTGATAAATTAATTTATAATGCCCATTAAGCACGTGCATTTAACATGGTGGATGAGCATATGTCTGACACATTATTTTAATAAATTATATTAAATATATACATGAGATTTTTTACTTTTATAATTATGTAAAAGTCAGTCTGTACTCTTTAATAGTTTTTTTTTTCATTTAACATTTAATAAAGATAAATACAATTAAAATATTGCACAAAACATATTAAAATTCAAATTATAACTTGTGTGAAAATTTTATCAGCTTTCTTCCACTGTACACACTTACTTAACAAGTAGCATTGGTACATAAACGACAATTTATGTACCTTGTTAGTTATTAATTTATTATGATAAACTTTTGCAATAATTACAGGAGATTTTACGTATTCATTTGATTATATAGTTAGGCCACAAAATTTAGTTTTGGTCCCTATACTTAAGGAAAATTATTTCCAAGACTACTAAATTTGCAAAATAAAACACAAAGAGAAAATAAATAAATAATAGTTAAGCTATGCGTAGCATACCCAACAACGTGATGTCCACAACTAGCGGAATACACCAGATTCCACCGAGAGCTTTTACAAATTTGTCACCAAATAAAAAATAATAATAATAATAAATAATAAATCAGTGTCCTTGAACATGTGTACGTTTATATAAGGCTATACACACTCAACGAAGCTTCACTCATCGCTATCTCTTCGCAACAATGAAGCTTCGCCACAGTCTCTTGCTCTCCTTCTTCTTCGGACTCAGCATCATCGCCGTCGCTCAGTCTTCTTCTGTAAGCTTTTTATTTATTTATAATTAATTACCTTGTCTCTCCATTATTTGCTTGCTGATCCTTTTCTTTTTTTTCTTTTTTGCAAATGAAAATGGAAAAATGCAGGAGGACTATGAGTGCGTGTACACGATCTACGTTAGGACCGGGTCGATATGGAAGGGAGGTACGGACTCCAAAATCGCCGTCAGTCTCTACGCCAAGAACGGCGACGGGGTGCAGATCACGGACATCGAGGACTGGGGCGGGTTGATGGGACCCGGCCACAACTACTTCGAGAGGGGCAATCTCGACATTTTCAGCGGCCGTGGACCTTGCCTGGGCGCACCCATTTGCGGGCTCAACCTCACCTCGGACGGGTCGGGTCCACACCACGGGTGGTACTGCAGCTACGTGGAGGTCACCACCACCGGGCCCCACATAGAGTGCAACCAGCAGCTCTTCACGATCGATCAGTGGCTGGCCACCGATGTGGCGCCGTATGACCTTACTGCCATTAGGGAGTCTTGCTCGTTCGATATGGTGAATCTTAACGGTCGCGTTAAGTCTGTCTCGTCGCCTCGTCTGAGATCTGTAGTTTCGGAGGGTTAGCGTTTGGACGCTGGGCTGAAGTTAATTCCTGTGTAATAATATATCCTACTCAACTATTATTATTACTATGGTTAATGAGCATGTGTATGTTCCTAGTAGTGTTATTGCATGTGTCTTGTTTGGTGAGGCCCTAAATATATTTACAGGGTGGTGACTGGTGGCTTAGTTGGGTCTGAAAATTTTTTAAATAATGGAAACAGCATTGCTAGATTACTCTTTGTTTTTTTATGATAATAATATTATTTGGGTGTCGGCTATAAAATATCAATTAATTTATATAAAACCATAGCTTATACCTTCTGAATATATATACACATTATATGTATATATATATATATATATATATATATATAATCTTCTATAGTTTACAAGTACATGTGAATCCGTTTAAACCGAAGCAGATTGGGAAATGCTAATGAATATGTATGACAATTTTGTGGTGGCACTACTCTTGAATTGGGTTCATTAATTAGAAATTATTAATGTCCCAATGAATTTTTTTTTATAATAAAAAAAGGCCTCAAATCTCATCACTATAGAATTCTATTAATACTACTCTGACTTTGTAAGTAGTTGATTTACACTCTTAATGAATCCTCTTCATTTGACTTATCAAATAAGATTAAGTACACCTAAGACAATAATAAAATTTGTCAAACTCGAATCATAATTTTCACAGACGAATGGAACAGTCAATTTTTTTTCTACTAGGTCACACCTCCACATGCATGTCCTAATGAGTTAGGTGTTATGGGTGGTATATATTATTGTGTGGGATATTTGTCAAATCCTTCTTATGAAAATAAGCAGGAACGGATGTAATATGAAGATGTGTCCGCGTACGAGAATGACTAATTAACGTGCAACGGATGTATATTTAAATCCTGATTACTTCTTAATCCTAGTCTGCGACATTTATTGAATGAATAATGAGAAGTGGTGGTAAAGTTTTAACTATTCAAAATGGCATATCTTTTTTCTTCGCTATGATGAATGTATGGGGCCCAAAGTTCCTCTTAAATGATGGCATTTCACTCATTAATTATGAAAAAAAAAAAGAAGAGAGAGAAATCATAAAAAAGGAACAGGATGAAAATGCTTTGTCACTTTCATCTAGTCAAATGTATAACTGGAAGGGTTTGCTGTAGCAATAACTCTCAACTATGTAAAAAAATTGTAAATTATCTTGTAAATGGATGACACCGATACCTTTTAAAATTTAAAAATATTTGTAAATTAGTCATGATTTATAAATATAGCATATTTTTATATTCAAATAATACTTTTTTGACGGTTTAATTTTTTTTTTTTTTATAAATGATTCAAATATATATGTATTTTTCACCTACTATTTGTCTTAACATTTAATATATATAAAAAAAATTAAATAATAAAAAATATACTTCGTTTATGACTTATGGATAATTTTTAATTATTTTTAAAATTTAAAAAGTATTTATTTTAATTTTATAATTTAAATGATAATTTCAGAAGACATTGGTATCAAACACCCTAATTATAATACCTACAATATGGAAAATGGAGTTGTTCAGGAAATGGATTTGTTGAACAACTCGTTTACATATAATTAATCATGTGAAAGTGATGCAATTTTAAAATTAATTGCACACCATATTTCGTTGAGTCCACACGAACAGTGAATTGACAAACAAGCATTTGGATTATACTGTTTTAAAAACCTATGTATGTGTATTAATTCGATACTTAAACCTATACCACAATTATGATAATTCACATATATATATATATATATATATATATATATATATATATATATAAACAGACAAACACAGTATTAATGTAGAAGGTGAATCAAAAATTGGAAATCGATCTAATTTCTTTATCAATGGTCTTCCTTTACAATGAATTAAAAAAACAAATATATGAAACAAAAACGG
This sequence comes from Rhamnella rubrinervis, assembly GCA_007844105.2. Taxonomy (NCBI): domain Eukaryota; kingdom Viridiplantae; phylum Streptophyta; class Magnoliopsida; order Rosales; family Rhamnaceae; genus Rhamnella; species Rhamnella rubrinervis. Next base: position 10,312,479 of record CM017584.2, on the reverse strand, counting down.
CTAGCTAGGATCGGTAACCAAAAGATTGTAAAAACTAATTTCACAGGCATGTTTTTGTTAATTTCTTAAAGCAGAGCATTACATAAACAAATTTGGTTGAATTACTTTTGCTGTGTTTGGGTTCGTCGTCTTCAACATTTTCCCTCTCCCCAAACAACCATTTTCTTTCATTTTTCTGCCTCAATCTCCAAGCAATCCCAGTGCCAAAAGCAAAATTACTTTGGAGCTTCTTTTTGTTTGAGTTCCTTAATTTGGTTTCTCTGGTTATCTTCCCTCCCAAGTCTCTGTCTCTCAAGCTTCGAAGTCCTTCTTGTACCTTTACAAACCTCTTTTTCTCCTAAGCTGTGCCTGTGCCTCCGACAACGCTCTGCTCACTTCTTCGTCTTCCGGTGTTTCTTGTAGCAAAACCTCGTAGTCTTGTACGGAAGCTTCCCAACGTTTCAACTGTATGTGAAACGTATACAAACATTAAGAAACATGGACATTATTAAACAATGGAAAGAGACAGGCATCATCATCAAGTGCAAAAGAGCAACCTTGGAGTTGCAATCCGCTCTTCTTAGTCTGGCTTTGCTGTAACATGGTCGAACATTGAGAGCAACAGTGCAGTCATCAATTGCTTTCTCTAACTGCCCAAGTCTGCACCGGCAAGCAGCGCGGTTGCACAACAACACCGAGTTGTGTGGATCGTGTTCAAGTCCCTCCCCATAAGCAATGCATGCCTCTGACAATCTAGCAGCCTTGAAAAGCTCGTTGCCTTTTGATCGAGCCGTCGAGATAGCTCTGGCTTTCCTCATTACCATGCTAGCTTCCCTGTTGTTCGAATCGAGTCGAGCTGCTCGTTGCACTGCCGCCAAAGCATCATCGAATCTACCAAACCATTGGATGCCACCACAAAACAATCGTTAATTTGCCTAAGAAAACAACATGGTGTGCGATGAAACATGGTGTTTCTAATCAACTACTACAACATATAATGATATATACACGCTTTCAAAAATTAAAATTGATAACTACCTTCCAACAGCCATGTCAACCTGAGCCCTGATCACTAACACATTTGCATTACCAATAGGGCCAAGGAATTTAGTACAATCGTCGACATCGAAATTCGGTCCCTTGGACAATGTTTCATCAGCGTCTTGGTGTCTATGGAGCTTCAACAAGGCCTCGGCTTGCAGAGCATATATCTATTCAAAACATTAACCAAAACAAAGGCATCAATTAGTATATATGTACAATATACATACACCATGTAGTTAACCAAAAAAAAAAAAGCGCTTAAAACTATGAGAGATGATGAGATTAGGTTGATCAGAAGTTAGATGGTTGATCATCACCTGTGGCGCTGAATCTGCACCGGCTGAAATGGTGCATTTAGTTTCCTTTACAAGTGTGTTCCAGTCTCGTAACCTGCGAGCCTCTGTGCACTTGTTGAGATGGGTTTGAACGGACCTTACCTTAGCAAGGTCATCTGGGTCAGCCTCTGGTCCTGCATGCTTGTAGTGATAGGTTGCTTTCTCTGTTTCTCCTAATCTAACATACACAGATAGAACATTTTTTGTCAGCGAGTTTAGTACTTCAATCTGGTACATCAAACTTTGAAAGGTTACACAAATTGTACCTAAGGTACAAGGTGGCTAAACGTTGATGAGCTCTCTGATATTGAGGTTCGATCCGAATAGCTTCTCTGCACTCGAAAACTGCCTCAAGAATCCGACCCAGAGCAGTCAAAGCAGCACTTTTGTTGCTCCTATAAGAAGCCTTATTGGGGTCTATAGAAATCGCTGCTTCATACAGAGCCAAAGCCTCTGCAAATCTTCCATTCTTGTAATCTTCGTTGCCCATGATCTTCAACGTTTCTGGGTCCATTCTAGTTGATAGAGCACGGCACAAGGAATTGGGTTGTTTACTACTGGTTTTCATATAGTTCTCTTCACGATCTCTTGGAGGACTTTTCACTGCATTATTTCTTGTTCCATACGGCATTGTGCTCTGATTGATCTCGTCCTCTCTCGCTGTCTTTGGAAGGTAATCAAGAACGTTGTTGGAGTTCATATTACCACCACCTTGTTGCCTCAAATTACCCAAATTTCCAAAAAGCATAACATTGCTCGAAGAAGCACGAACCAGTGTGCTGCTTCCTTTAGCTTTTTGGTGATCGGAGATCATGCTCTCGAGCTCACCGGATATGCCAATGGCTTCCTTTGGAACCCTTCTACCTTGGTTGACATAGCCTTGGTAAGGAGACGCTTTATTTTGCCCTGCAGATGATGATGATGATGAGGGTACCATTTTGGATTCCTCAGGTGGTTGTCTTCTAGAGTACTGCCGGTTTTGATTCTGTACTGGGACCGACCTTTGATTGCTTTGTGGAGGTCTGTTAAGGGGTTTTGATGAAGATTCTGATAAGTTACTCTCGTCGGAGCCATTTCGTCGTCTCTTTGAATTGGGAGTGCTCGGTGTTCTGACGTATTCTGTTGGTGTTTCTAAATTCAATGTGGGAAGTGAACCTGTAGATGTTGATCTTCTTGGCCAAAAACCTCGTCGACCACCAAACACTGCTGTTAATAGGCCACAACCCGTTTTTCTATCCGGCGAAGTGTCCCCCATTGCTGTGTTATTATGGACCTTTCTCAGCCTTGGTGATCTACAGGACTGGTTATATTTATGTTATTCATAATAATCCAATAATAAAGAGAAACATTAGCTGCATGAATATGAAAGTCTATCTTGGAGAACACAGAAATGGCTCATTACCCATGTCTGATTCAAAAGAGAGTTCAAGGATGATAAAGAAAGAAACCCAATTCAACCCACTATTACATGTTGCAGAGAAGAGGAAGAACAAGAAAAAAAAGCTGAAAGAAAATCAGAGAGAGAAATTGGGGGGTTTGCGATTGCAAAATGATGGGCCTGACTCCAGGAAATGATCATGTGCATTGCCTCCTGGAGTGGCTGCTTTAGATGTTTGTTTTCATCTTCTATTTGGGTAGGAGAGGATGTGTTATCAGAAAAAGATACAATAACGGAGCTTTTGTTGTAGGGAAGGAATTGCAGGAAAAGAGAAGAATAGTTTACAGGTATGCTTATTTTATTGAAGGCTGCCAATAGACTTTTCTTCTTTTTTCTCCCCCTAAGTTGTTTTTGTTTGGTGGGAAAGTTTGAAGCAGGAGACTCGGTCTTGGAACAAATGTGAATCTCTAGATTTTTAGAAATAAAAAATTCAATTTAAGTCGTGCCCTTTCATTTCTGAGAGGAGGGCACGTTTGCAGGTACACAAATATCCGAAGCCAGCTGTGTACAAGCTCATTATATTCAATACGTTTTTGGTATATAATCAAAATATATGGTCTGGTTGTGACTTTAAATTAATCAGACAGTTTTCAAATTGCAGGGTTTTGCAGGGTTAAAAATCCCAACAAATGTTTCAATTGGCAACAATAATTATTAGATCTGAATGCCAATAATTGGATCGACAACTCTGTTTCGCATTTGAAACCATGTATTTGAAACAAGAACGATAACACGTTTAATGTGAATATATATATATATATATATATAGTCAGATTCCTAGTAACAGGCTGATAATACAACATGAAGAGAGAATTAGTTGTCTTTCTCCTTTCGTTTTAGTACGAGGTTCTCTTTTAAACCTATAATCTCACCTTCTAAAGTGTATTACTTCTTTTTACCTTTTAAGAGGGAGAAAATGTTGGCAAAATGTTACACCACCACCATGCCGACCTTCTACTGTTTCTACTCGAAAACATACTAAACCGTAATATGAAAGACCCAGACAGTTAAATTCAGGAAAATGATAGTTAGCAAGCTCTCATTCAACATTTTAATCAGAAACTGAAGTATATTTGGTCTTTCACGGAACATAATAACGCTCTTTTTCCTTTTTTTCCTTGTAAGAGAGAAAATGAATGAGATGGTTAAAATGAAGTCCACAAAATTTGTGTTGCACACTGGAAGAAAAAAAAATAGAAAATCTTCGGTAAAAAATCAAAACCTTTCAGTTACTAAATTGGGGTTCTCTTCAGTTCGTTTAGTATTGCTTCTGATAGTTCATCAGCATTGTACTCGACGCCAAAGCATCTCACAACTTCCATGTTTGGGTTCATCAAATACCTGCTCGTTTTAAAATGGATTGCATTCACTTTGAGCTCAATTTAGAAAAAAGGTGCAAAAACCTAAAAAGGGTTGAGTTGTGCTTACAGGTTGTGGGAAGACTCAACAAGATAATCATCCCCCTCCTCTTCAACTTTCTTAAAATAGACACGGTATTCCTGTGCCATCTGTCTTATAGCTGAAACAGATCCTGTTAACCCTATGATCCTCGGGTCAATTTCTGCATGCATTAACATTAGGAGGCAGCAAAAGAGAAGTATGAGCCGCACAATTTGTATCCAAGAGATTGACAGATAAATATAAATCCCCACATTCACAAACATGGTCTGTCCGTGTGTACTAAGAAAGCCTGACCTTTAAGGTAAGCGCGAAGTTGAGCTGGTGTATCACGTTGTGGATCAATTGTAACAAACACTGGTAGAACCTTAGCATTATGTCTCGACTCTGGTACCAAGTGAAAATATAGAGTAAGCAAGAAAAGCAGACTGTAGTTTATGAAATATAATGTAAAATGAAGAGCTGGATAACGCCAAATGAAGAGACCAACCTAATTTATCTATGGCTTTGGCCATAACTTGAACTTGCTCTGGCCCAGCATCAGGAGAAGACGTATAACCAAAGTAAAGGAGAACCCAGTTTCCCAGAAGGTTCTTTTCCGTAACTATCTGATTCTCTGTATCTACTAAAGTGAATGGACCACCAATTATTGGCCCCTTGACGAGATTTCCACAAGAGGTATCACCCTGGCCTGATTCAGTTAAGAGAGTGAGATTCGCAAATCATTTAGTCTTACAAGACACAGAGTAGTCTACAATCAATTAACTTGGAAGCATCTAAAATTACCCATGGAGTTGTATAAGCACTTGAAATCACTTCCAAAAGTTCTAATCTTACAGTAGCAGGTAACAAGTCTAGTTAGGAACTAATCTTGCATAAATAGAAAAATTCACTAAAAGCATGTTCATACAGTGATAGGCAGAAAATGTTGAAGGTGAACAGCCAAATGTGTCAGGGTTCTCAATGGAGATAATATGATTTTCACAACTCATCTTTGATTGGATCTTGGAGTTAATATGATGAACTTGCTCGGCAGAAAGAACCTCAAATTCATGGAAATACTAAATTAGACCAATCTTTGTATACCTGCGCAACCACAGCCAATATTGGCAGTTTCCAATAGGCCCAATCCCAATTCTAGGCCTTACTCCAAGTAACCAATCAACCTAGAGATAGTATACTACGCTTAAAGGATGACATCCACTACAGCCTATACTAGGGCCAGCTTGACCTCTCCACATGTTCTCGTTAATGTAACCTAAGTTAAGAGCCATAAAATAATCCATCAAGTCCCATAGCTAACAAGATACTGAAACATTTAAAGCGTCAATTAGTGACAAAGACACATTCAAGAAGATGACAGTGTAGGAAGGGGTGGTTTCATCCGTCTCTACCCCAATGGTATGACAATCTACTAATACTTGTTCTGTTATTTGTATCAGCATCTTGGTTGGACTCATTTTTCATTTAATGTGTTGAGACACAATGGGCAATGCTTAGTAGTATAATTATCTTTAGCCAACATATTCTATGGCCTAAAAGCAACCATTCATCTGAATGACTTGTAACTTCTTCCAAGAAACATGCAATTGCATGCAATTAGAAAACAGGGAAACATTCTACTAATATATTTGGAAAGATAAAAGAAAAATTGTTACATAATAGATTTTAGATACGCCTATATACCACTATCAATATCAGCAATATATATGTGTTAATATTGACGTATATTTTATACATTGTATTTTCAAGGCTACTTGTATCAACTACAGTAGTAATTCTCTTACATTGTCTTTCATAATATATAGCTTTTTTATCCTTAAATTTGATAAGGTCCAATTACACCCAGTTAAAGGAGTGCAAAATCCCATATCACAAAAAGCATACTACATACCCACACAGGAGTCACAGATCACCAGAAGGCAAAACATCAATTTTAGTATTAAAAAAAAGCATGACTTTTGTCACCATGCTGTGTCCCATATTATCACAAAAATCTTCATTCATTTCTTGCATCAGACACAGTAAGGAATTTTACCATTAAAGTTCTTATACAGCTCAATAAGACTTTCTAGTAACTTGTGAATTGATATTTTGATTTAAAATATTGGATATTCTCCATTCAAGAAAGGATAACAAGTGAAAAGAATCATTACAATATATCAACTAACGAACATTTATGCTAACTAGTCGAGAACAGATGAAAGTTAACTCAATTTGCAAGCTGATCAATATAGGAAACACAGATCATCTTGTGAACTGTTTCTCACTCAACAAAGGTAATGGAGTAATCATTGAACGGAAGGAATAAAGAAGAAAAATAAGAAGAAACTGAATTGACAAAGCAGTGGCCAAATTGGTGGAACTCTTCATAACCATCACAGTTACATGGTTTTAAAAATATGTACCTTTTAAAGTTACTCTCCTCTCATCGTTGTAGTGAATTAAGGCTGCTAGACCAACAAGACCTAGACCACCAGCTGGCTGCAGAAAAATTGTACAGATAAAATCAATCAACCAACCAAATTAATATTATCAAATGAAGAGGCCTCTATCCATGGAGAACATGATAAAAAAACATTCATGGTTTATTGCATTCTAAAAATGTTCATATCAAAAGAAGATGCGCCAGATAGTAATATTAATCTGAGAGGATAAAGGAGGAATGCAGCATACAATGACATAAGTACCCCAGGAGCGAGGAGCCTGTGATTCTATAGGCACCACTGGTTCAATATCTAATTTCCCTTTCGCATTTTTTGATGATTTCGTATAGTTACAGAACTGGAATCTCTTAGGTGGACCAGTCCTACAGGAGACAAGTAATTCAATATACATTCAGATGCTATAAGAGGCTTAAGATCCATGAAACATGAACTGTTGTATTTGGAACAGTATTTCTAAGGTTTGCCAAAAGTGTGAATCGACAGGTGCCACCGCTTAATATATAAGGAAAACATGATCACTCAGAATCAAAAACCAATTATACAGCATATGGACCAAAAAGCCCAAATTATACAGTTCATAAACTTGTTCATTGTTGCAATAAAAAAAATTTAAAAAAAAGAATGAGTACCAAAACCCGGCCAAATTGTCGGTGTGTCAAGAGAGTTTACATGAGCAATACTAACAAGCTAGTGTTTGTATTCCTAATTCTAACTGCAAGAATGTTCTAAACAGATTAAACATCAAGTTTGAACCTTTAAACATTATTTAAGAACCCGCATACAGAAGAAAAGCAAGGATTTTGCATATAAAATGAGCCATTTAGACACTAATCTTCATACATATATATCCATTAAGTAAAATACAGAAAAGAAAAATAATGAGTGATAGTAGAATCTAATAAGACCTCCCGTAAACTAGATATTGTAAAGAAATTAAGAAACGACGAGACTGTAAGGATTTTGGAGCTTACCTTCGAAGTAAACCGAGAGCCTCTCTTGAGTATCTTTTAGAATAAAAGAAGAGAAACCGATATATGGGCATGGTTTTCTACGAAAATACTTTCATGGGTTTTTTCCTATAGAGTTATTTGAAGCAAAACTCCATGTCGATTCTGTAATTCGGCTCCCAGCGCTTGTTTCTCAGAAAATTGGCTTGCTGCCCAAGGACAACTCTCCTCTTCTCAATATATCAAAAACAACCCCCTGAAGTTCTGGAGAATATCAATGGGCTCCCAACTCCTCAGTCCAATTAACAAACCTCGCAAGCCCAGAAACAGTGCCGGTTGGCAAGTATGGCCTTGCCTACGGAGACGGCCCAAAAAATTATTTCAAATATATATGTTTATATTTTATTTTTCTTTAAAAATATTTTTTTTTTTGTATTTTTCTGATAAAATTTTTCATTTTAATCTCTTTTGATTATAATTTTGTAACAAATATATCATTAAAAAATTCACTAATTCAGAATTTCATGAGGTAATAATAAAATTATATTTTAAAATATAATGATATTAAAAACGATATGTTCCATTTATGCATTTATGTATTTCATTTCACGTGGATGAATCATATCCTTTGCGGCTATATAAAAGATTACGAAATAAATTTTAAAAGGTACCCTTGTACTTTCACATTTGTCCCAATTTAGTATGCATGTTCTATGCAATTTAGGTCGGGTCACCCAGATCCTTACTATCTTTATTTGTCAAGTGATAAAGCAATCTGCAGATCCTTCCTTATTGTATGAGTTAATTTAAAAAAAATTTCATTTTGAAGGTCCACTTTTTATATTTTTACTATATAATAATTATTAATCAATTATATTATAACATTTTAATTGATGCATCATTTAGAACACCTCCAACATTTTAACTGTTACATCAATTATCACACCACCTCAACTGTCACATCATTTGTAAATATACTAAAAAAAACCTATATATATCCTTATTTGATTAGTTAATATAGATTCAACTTGAAGGTCCATTTTTCATATTTTCACTATAAATAATTATTAATCAATTAGATTATGACACATTAACTGTTACATCATTTGTAAATATATTGATAAAATTTCTTTGTAAATATATTGGTAAAATTTCTTTGTAGCTGTAACACTACTGTAATAGGTTTTACATTTTTTGTTAGATAAACATGAATAATTATGTTATAAAGGTCAAAATATATAATTAATTATCAGGATGTGGATTATATATAACAAATTGAAAACATGTTTACAAAATCAATAATACTTCAACCTGAGTTGAGTGTTGGCCTCTGCAGATAAGGTAACTAATGTAGTTGTTTGTAAGAAAAAACCAATGTTACTCAAATGAAGACTGATATGAGACAACCTTGTAAAGAAGGGATACACTCATACAAGTCAATATATTTCTCTAAGTTGCACTTGCACATATATAGGAAAGTTGGGCTCCATGCCAGCAAGTTTACACCTAAATTTAATGAAATGATAATGACATCTGTTCAAGAACTTTCCACAACCCCACTTTGGAAGAAAATTGGTCTGTGGTTGCATTACATTATAATATTTCACATGCATTACGTACCATAAAACAGCATTTCCTTACAATTTGAAACTGTTTGTCACAGCAAGCATGTAAGATTCTGAAACTTTAGGCTAAATCAACAACACTGGTCATATATGACGTATAGGTCTTCAGATATTGGTCCGCAGTTTAAACATCCCCATCATAACATGAGATTGCATGCTCTCAGCCAACTCCATAGGCTTTGAGAGCAAATGCTTGGTCTTCATCTTATGAATAGCATCGGCTGGGTTTAGGCTTTTGGGGTGTGCAATTCTTTATAGTCCTGCATCTATACAATTTATTTTGGTCCTCTGTCAATGCCTGCAGTCTCTCTTCTGTGAACTCATCCCGGCTTCCAAACACCCAAAACAAATATATAAACAAATTATCAAGTCCTTAAATCTCTCAAAATTAACAGTTATTGTAGTATATATACCTGGCAGAGATCCATCTATAAGCATGAAGTAAAGCAGCTGGTCCAAGAAACTCTTCAGGATTCCACCAATATATAAGAAGGGCATGAAGTAGTACAGCAAGCACACAATATACACTCATAAAGCCCATCTAGCTTCTTCCTATCCTCAGGTGATTGCCTATACTGTCTACCATCCTCTGGAGCCTTCCTTGTCTTGAGCCATGGCTCAATTGATCTATAAATTAACAAACCCAGATCTCAAAACATTTCACCATATTTATGTAGTAAAATTGTGAATTTTGGGAATCAAAGTGGTTAATATACTTGTACTGTTGGTAGAAGTTGGTGAGGTCGACCACCAGATCTTTGATGACAAACATGGAAGGAAGTGGTGTTATAATTGTGGCCTTGGAGGTGTGCGTCAATGGGTCTGAGACAAGCCACAGTGTTAGTCCCATCAATATTCATAGAGCACGAACCACATATACCTTCCCTGCATGACCTCCTATAACTCAAGCTTGAATCTTCCTCTGCTTTTATCTTCTGTGGTGCATCCAAAACCTCCACAAAAACACACAAATTAGACCCGATTACACAAATTAACCATGAATAATCGGAAAAAAGAAATATAATTACCATAGGACCACAGGTGGAGAGGTCTAGAAAGTAGGATTGGAGGTGAAGTTTTTTGCTGGGATGGTCAGGACTCCATCTATATACCTTGAACTCCATTTAACACTTTTGTTTATATTTCTGATGGACTCGTGGGTCTCAACAGCTATTTGTGCTTCTTCTTGGGCTGCAGGGTGGCCATCTAGGATGGGAAATTTTGCTTCTTTGGGTCTCCTTTCCCAAGAATACGAGCTACCTTGTTGTAGCCATGGCGAACCTAGCCCTTTGCTCATTTCGGGTTCTTCCTGCATGCTTTAAGACACGTGTTTGCAAATATGACACCGGTTAAGATGTCATGGAGTACAAAAATGGGCAACAGTTCATGTAATATTAAAGAGTGGTTCTGTTTGCACTACCAAATGAGCTTATACCCCAGTTACCAAAAAAAAAATAAAGCTTATACCCCATATTAAGATTTGGCTTTGAAAAATTTACCTCATAGAGGTTTGTATATAGTTCAATGGAATTGAGAATAGAATCACATAGTTGTCCTTGGGCGTCGTTTTGGACTTGGGTTTGGGCTTAGGTGTAGTTTTGGACTTGGTTTTGGGCTTTGTGACGAAGCTCAGCTCCTCCACCTCTAGTTAGTGTCAGCAGCAGCAGTGCAAGAAATGCAACGTTGCTCCAAAGAAAACGAACACATGTGCAGCGGGGGATGAATAATAAAAAATCTTAGGTACTTGGTCTACATGGTCACCCTTCAGATTTCCAAAGTCAGTGGATGACAAACTAAAATGTGTCACTCATGCCCACGGTTTGTCAAAAACTTTGATGGAAATCACATGTGTTTGAACTTTGAAGATCCCCAAGACAAGTCAATCGTCAAATTCTTCCGCTTGTTTCTAAGAGGTTTTTGTGTTTAGGACCACCGCACCAACTCTTCAGCTCCTTATACATATAGACTTTTATACGTGTTTGACCCCAAAAACGGAGACACAAAAATATACATAAAATTATTGTGTCCTTTTTTTTTTTGGGTACCATAATTGAGCACTTTGTCATTGTATTCCATTAAGTGACGTATCTATCTCAAACTTCGACTGTTTAGATTATGAAGTTTAAGGCTTAAGCAATCCCAAATGTTGCTTAACATCATCTACTTCAATAAGTAAATAAATAATTCATGCTTTGAAAATCATGTAGAATTTTTTTGGTAATAGAAAATTATGTAGAAGTAGCACTATTTATACATCGATCACTCTCATATCACATTCATTGGAAGTTCGACGCTCAAAATAAGAAAAAGGGTAGGCAATTGTGTGTCCCTTAATTAGGTCTATTCCACAGAAAATACAAGTCTAACTAAAAGGACAGCATCAATATGAATTCTGTATTAAATTGTATGCATGTGCTTGTCTAACCGATATCATTCGCCTATCTACTTAATTGGTGGCTTTTTGGTTGGTAGCTAGAGCTATTATTTTGCTTTTCCATCCAAAATTTCATAGCCTTTCGCTCTAGCTTCTTTCTTCTATATAATAGTTGGTACCTAACCCTACTACACTCTTTGGATGAACCAAATTAATTTGAGGTAAAAAAAAAACAACATATATGGTTGTTGTGGAATTATAATCTTTCATATATATGGAAAGTGTGTTTAGCCATCCTCTTCCATTCCACTAGGCCTAATTAATCACCGCGGCTATAATCTATGGAGTGCTTTTTAAGCAGTACCCAATGGCATTTATAATAATATGCTAAAAATAACTAAACCCTGAATCTTTAATCCTCCTTATTTATTATATATTTAGGTGTTAATTTTGCATCAAGTCAAAAGGAGGAAGGGAAAAGAAAGCAAAAAAATAAAAAATAAAAAAAAATAAAAAAAGTTAAGTGGTGTCTAATCATATTAAGCATTACTAAGCATTTATATTCAAAACTTAAAATTCTCTGATTGGGGTTAGGTAAACTTTGATTATGAAAATTCAACTTGATGAATTCTAAATTTGGCATAAATCCCTCCTGCCAAATATAAAAATCTTCCCAGAGAGAAGTGTACGTATAGTTTAATTCTCATTAGAAATTAAATATTTGTAAAAATAGTTTTTAAACAAACAAACATATAAATGAGTCGTAGAGAAGCTTCGGGTATATTTACTTTGACATGCATTTAGGGTCATTAGTGGATTGGTCCATGTCAATTGTCAAAGTAGAGCTGAGGAAAACTGACGTTCTACTCTTCACGGGGGGGAAAATTGATAAATAGTAATGATAATAATTAACGATAAGTACTTCATTGACCAAATATTTTATAAATTTAATTTTCTTGTACCAATCTCCTTTTATTATTTTTTTAATATATGATTTATACTTTTCCTAAGAGAATGATATACAGCTATAAATATAAATATAATTAAACTTGTATTCGTATAATCTTCTTTTTAGTTGTTTAGATTCTACATGAATGGCATAGAATAACAACAGAGAGGAAACCACCAAAAAAAACAAAAAAGAAAGAATGGGGAAGAAAAAGAAAAAGGACAAAAGAAAATATTCTATACATGGAGTGGTGTTGAAGAAATTCTGATTTGGAGAATATTTTTTTGGGGCAAAATGAGAATTTCATTTGGTATATAGCTAGGTAGCTTCAGGACAATTAATTAATTAATTTAAAATTTACCTTATTTGTTATTTGTTTATCCTTAAAAAGTAAAATCATTAAGAAAAGGTAAGCTGTAATATTCATCAGGTGAAGTGAATTTAACAGTGAATCATCATCTAAAATGCACAGAGGAAAATGTCTTAATCTCTAGGACCTCAAACAGTTTTGAGAAAAAAATATAAAACCTCTATGAGAGAAATAGATGTGAAAAATATAATATTCTATAAGCAGGGAAACCCTTATGACCAAAACGGAGGCCACCATTTTTATAGTCAGTTAATAAGCAGGCAACCCTCATGACCATTATTATTATTATTTATCAGAAGATATGACTATTAATTTAGTGGACGATTTTCATATAAACTAGATGGTCACTATTTGTCTATGTCACTAATCACAAATTGCATTAATCCTGGTTACACACAAAAAAAAAAAAAAAAAAAAAAGAAGGTCAAAATCATTTTGTTTGTGCAAATTGCAAACATTTGTCATACTTATTTATTTATTTCTCAATTTCTTCTTCTTCTTTTTCTGGAAAACTTATCAATAAATTCTCTTAGGTGAACTACATTTCAAACATTTAATTGATATTCATGAATGAATAATTCGTTAAAATAATTTTTTCATTTCTTTGGTAGCCATCAAGAACTCGTCCTTATAATAATTATTAATTAATATAGATTTCCAAACTATATAATATAGTTACATTTAATGAATCAACTAAGCTTGCATGCATAACTTTTTAAATTTATTTTCTACATGCATAACTTTTTTAATTTATTTTCTTAATTTTTAACACATAATGGTGAGGTGTAGTAGACCAAGTGATTTGAATCCCATTTGTTATAGTGAAAAATATAAACATAGTATAAATAAATAAATAATAAAACAATTTTGGCCATGACTTTGTGTGGCGCTGAAAGTGGGGCCAATGGAGGTGTAGGTGTAAGTCCTTGTTATGCCCCAAGCCCAACTCTATGGTCCAATTCTTCAAATCCCCAACCTAGTTTTACCTAAATTTGGTTCACTCTCTTAAATTTATTTAAATTTTTGGGAGAACCCTTGGACATAATTAGGTCTTTAATTTAATTGTGGGTTAGCATCATACACCTCCTCCTGTATATTAGAATTTCAGTTAGAATTGTTGGTTGATGGCTTAAGTTGTACATAATTAGTAATAGTGTCTAAGCTGTTGACCATGGAGCACTTTTTAGGTCATTTTTTGTTCTATAGAGTCACTTTGTTGGTGGTGTTTGGTTATTTGGGCCAATTCACAATGCACGTTAATCTGTGGAGAGAATCATGAGGTCCATATATATTATATGTCTATTTACTATATATATATATATATATATATATATATATATATATATATATATATAGCCTACAAATTACAGGTACACGTGAATCGCATTTTGTGGAAAATGTCCACATCAAATTTCCTTAAAATAAACGCTGTCTCTCTTTTGAAAAAAAAAAATTCGAAGACATGTTAACATATTAAATTGTCAATTAATCATTTCAAATTTGAAAAATATTCCAGTAAAATGTAATGTATAAGGAAAGCAAAAAAAGAAAAAAGAATAAAAAAATAAAGTCAGATTGTTTCAAATATGGTGTATGAAGTTATTATGTATTTCGTATTCGTTAAATTTGCCAAATTTCCATTAGGTCCTTTTTTATTTTTTATTTTAATTGGGTCTTCTAAGATTTGGGAGGCCATTATATAATTTGACAAATTGTGAAGGATCATATTAATAAAAGAAACTATAATTAATTAAATACAAAATTTTAAGAAAATTAAAGTACCGTGTCCATTGCAGGCCTAAATATGCACCACCCAACTTAAGTACATCTAGCTTCTATTTTGATTCAATTTATATATGTTTTTTAATTTTTCAATATCTCTTACAGGAAATATAATTAAGAGTGTACAAATTAAGGAAGAAGAATAAACATTGCAATTGTTTGCTAAAATATTCAAAATTGGACATTACATTTATATTATCTATAAGAAATTTAGCTAAATTTTGAAAAATTTAGAAAAACTAATCAAATTGAATCAAATTAAAAACTAAAAATACTTGAGTAAAAGAAAAGAAAAAATTAAAAGCAGTGTACTAAACTCTATTATAGAAAACAAGTAATAAATCAAACCCAAAAACGGACCTTTAAAAGGAGCAATAATTCTACGGGGGGTACTTTGAAGATATATCAATTGATGTAGCCAGAGATTAGTAAATAGAAAAAAATTAATTAGACCCACATGCATGATAGTGAGTACTTCAACTTCAATTTATGATTTTCATTTAATTTCTCAGGGCTAAGATGTAGGATTTACAATAATTCACAAATAATTACAAATAATTTCAACCTCTTTTTTTTTTTTTGAATAAAACACATGGGTAAACTGGTGCACAGTGGAGCAGATCATCTCGGAGATGTGTGTAATAATGAGAGCTCACCATAAGATTACGAGGGACCCCACTTAGAATACCTACCTCTATTTTTTTAAAAATTATTTTTACTTTTCAGGGGTAGTAGAGCAATTTTCTCCCCAACTGAAATAATGGAACAAATAAAGCCCATCAAAACAAAATCCCATCAATCCAACGGTTCAAATCAAATCAAATAATAATATTTGTGTTTGTGGGTGTTGAGCATCCCTTGGTACAGCTTCATTGAAAATGATGGAGGTCCCATCAATCCCCTAATTTTTATTTAGATATTTACAAATCCTTGTAGTTGGCGGAGATGGCGCCCAACATCGCTGTTTAATTATAAAAAAGCACACAAAATATGAAAATAAAAATTAAAAAAACTAAAACCATTTTTACAGGCTCAAGTAACTTAAATAACACATGATTGGGTCAGTCATTTGCCTCTAATTAATGCCACGTGGATGTACCCTTAAATAAAATTATGAAAGTGAAAAAAAAAAGAGAAGAAAAAACCTAATAAGCACTTCCGGTACTGTAATCTACATGTACAACCGTCAAAGTAACTGTCGCCAACTGTAAAATTTATGTGCTGAGTCCGCTGATTTTACGATGGTGCATGCATTTAATAAAAAAAATTAAAAAATTTATTAAAAAGTAAATAATAAAAAATAAACAGACATGGAAAACTATTAAACACATAATCACGTACATCACAGTACTTTTTTTTTTTGGAAGACGTGGGAATTTAGATATTATTGTTGGGGATTGGTTTTTGTGACCGAAGGCATGAAGTAAAACTGTATAGAATTGTATACATATTTAGCTGATTAAGCTGTAGAATATAAATATAATTAAATATTAAGAATAATTAATTTGTGTACGTTTTAGAGGAGATATATATATATATATATATATTAAAAAGGCAAAAAAGAGATTGGTTTTTTATTATTGTTATTATTTGTTTGGATGGTTGAAGCGAACTTAGATGTAGTTGAACAGATCTATCTAAACACCAAGATAGGAGTGGAGGGTACTTGTTCTTGTTTCTTCCAAAACAGTGTTGTTTGGGGGTAAAGAAAGTGAAAGAAAATAGGAGATTGTATTAGAAAAAAGTTTTTAGAGTGGGAAAATATGATGGGAAAGTATAGGATGACTGTATCATTGATTTTCCATACATTTCCAGCTGAAGAAAACTGTGAGTGTGAAAGATTCTCAGAGCTTCTCTCCCCCCAATAATTAAACCCAGACTTCGATTTTTTCTTTCTTTTTTAATTTTATGAGGGCCTTTTTTTTTTTAATGACTTGGTCAAAGCTGATAGGTGAAATTATGCATGTATTTTTGTTTATAATTAAGGCCTTAGTTAAACCTAACCCTGAAAATGAGAGAAGAAAATAGTAAATAATGTGAGAGTTGAGACATGAATTTTTATTTTTTTTTCATTTTTCAAATATATTTTTTACAATACTACGTGTTTGATTTTTTTTTTTTTTTTTTAAATTTCGGAGACTTTGAAAAGCGATGACCGTATATGGTGGTTCTCTTTTCCTTTATACAATTCAACAACCATCTTCCCTAATTTGGTTGCTTGCCCACCTCGTCAGTCTTAAAATAATAATAATAATAATAATAATAATAAAAGAATTAATTAACAATATAAAGTATAAAATAAGAATAAATAATAATATATTATTTTTACAGCTTCCTAAAATATATATATATATATATATGTGTATATATATAAATCTTTTATTTATTTATCTTGATTTCACACAGCGAATCAAAACCACAACACTCACATACCTTGACCTTTCTCTTCTCTGTCTCAAATGGGTACCCCACCCTGATCTTTTTGAGTGGAACTGCAAGAGAAGAGAAGCAGCCTATCTTTTAGAGAAGAAAAGGGTATAGAGAGAACCAAAACCCTTTTCTTTTTTTCTCTTTCACTTTCTCTTCTTCTCTCTTCTCTCTCCCTGAAATCAAACCCTAATACACTGATACTCACTCTCTCTCTTTCAACTCACAACCCCCAGATATAGTAAAAACGAAAACCCAGAGCTTTCGTTTTTATTTTGTCTTCTGCAAAAGAGAAAAAAAAACCCATTTCGAATTTTGATGATCCGTGGGTATTTTATTCTCATATTCTTTTATGATGCATACTCTCTTGCTCAAAGAGACAAACCAAAAGCGAGCCAAAGCCAAACACTAGTGTCCTCGTTGTTGTAGATCACAGAGCTTTTAAGACATGGTTGGTACTTTCTGATATATATTTCTATTACCTCTTCCCCTTCCAGAAACTCTTTCTCTGCTGTGCTGTGTCTCTTACCTCATATTGCCTTTGTTTTGTAGCTTTACTCATAAATAAGGCTCTCTGTGTAAGCAAAAGCAAATCTCTCTGAAACCCTCTTCATATATCTCTCTGTCTCTTTACGTCTTTCCATTTCGTCTCTGTGCCTCTTAATTACCTCCAATGGATTCGGGTAACAGTGGCAGTATGCAATCGTCAAGTGGTGGGGACGAAGAGTACGACTCACGCGCCGACTCCATGTCAGCCTTGTTGATCACTAATCCGCCGAGCCGTGTCGGACCGATGGGTAACCCACCACAGCACCATCAGACCCATCACATGTTCGACCCTCTATCACACTTGTTCGATCCGTTATCTTCTTCCTCAAGACAATTACTTCCACTCGCAAACCCAAATTCATTTCTCAATCTCGACATGGCTTGGTCAAAATCCCTACAATCCGACCCGAATTCCATCGATCTTGGTGTTGGAGTTGGTGTTAGTGGTGGCCAACCTTTTTTGACCAACAACAACCAGTTAGGACAAACCAGAGTCGGCGGTGGCGGCGGTGGAATCGGAGGCGGTACTTTTCCGGCTATGCAGATCCCACAAGAGACTATGTCTTCCGGAGGTTCAGTTCCAGTTGGTTCTACAGCTCCGAACGTCGACCCAAATATGAACAGCAACAATACAAACAACAACAACATGGGGGTTCGGAACCCAAAGAAGAGATCGAGAGCGTCAAGGCGTGCACCAACTACAGTTCTGACCACAGACACCACAAATTTCCGAGCCATGGTTCAGGAATTCACTGGGATCCCAGCACCTCCCTTCACATCTTCACCTTTCCCAAGAACCAGATTGGATCTCTTCGGCTCTTCAGGACCTTCTTTCAGATCAGGGCCTCTGGACCCTTCGCCGTCTCCTTATCTTCTCAGACCATTTGCTCATAAGGTTCAACCACCACCACCTCCATTTGTTCCGCCTTCTTCTTCTGCTTCTTCTTCTAGCTCTACAGTGGTTGTTGAAGGTATAGTCTCTAATTCCACTACTAGTAATTCAAGCAGTACTAGTCCCAATAATATCAACTACCAACTGTCTTCTGAGTTAGGCCTTTTGAAGCAACCCCATCATCACCAGAACCTTCTAAACAATATGGGCATGCAGCAAATGCAAAACCCACTTCTTAATTTTCAGCCCCTCCTTCAAACCCAGCCTAAATATCCATTATCGTCAACTTCCACCTCCATTAATCTTGGCTCAAAACCTCAAGGTGGTTTGTCTATGGAAATTCCTGCAACTGATCATTCACATCTCAAAATGGGTGTTCTTGAAGAATTTGGTTTGACGCATGGTGGTGGCAATGTTAACAACTCGTCGTCTCAGCTCAGTGGGTTTCACATCCTCCTCTCATCGTCTTCCAACGGAGCATTGTCGTCGAGGAATGAAAATAATCCGACGACAACCACCACGAACACCAATTGGGTTGGTGACGGAGTTGGATCGACTAACAACAACAATAACAACAGCAACAACAACGCTGATCAAGGTCTTCTGAGGTCCATCAATGGAAGTTACAGTAGTACTACTAATCCAGAGAGACAAGTTACGAATGGTAAATTAAACTTCTCAGCTCCTTCTTCATCGGATTTTCATGGCGATAAGGGGACAGAGAACGTAACAACAGCTAGAAATGAAGGTATGGTGGAATCATGGATTTGTTCTTCAGACTAATTAGAATATATAAATCAAAGTGAAAAAAAAAAGAACAAAAAAATTCACAAACAGTATGAAGGACGGTGATTATGATTATATGCATGAGAGAGAGAATCTTCTGTCTCCTCCATCCAAAACCATGACCGCCAAACATTTATAATCAAATACTTTTCTTTTTCTTTTTTTTTTCCTTCTTAATTATATGTAAATAATAGCGTCTTTAATATTCATCATCTTCTTCTTCTCATTTTTACATTTATATTTCATACATATAATACAAAACCATCTTCGTCTTCTCCATTTTGTGAATTTGTGACGATATTATAGTAAAATGCTTGTTATCATCACTTGAGAAAAACAGCGTCGTAAGTGTTCTTGGTTCTTCATATTTTGGGTTTTAGTTTATGTCCGCCCTGAAAGAGCTTTTTTGTCTTCGTACATATTCTCTCGTTGTCTATGCCATCTGAAATTTAGAGGACAGATGGGTCTATGTATGGAGTTTTGTCTGGTTGCTTCTGTCATTCTCTACCTCTACAATTTCTTATAATTTTGTTCTTAATTGGAATATAATATGTTTTTTTTTTTAATTATTTTTTAATAATTTTGTTGAATATTTTGCATGATGTATAGGAGTAATTGGTGGCGGGATTTGGGGCATTGTTAGCCGCCGCAATCTCTTATTACACAGTTCAAATATCTCCACATGTGTCTGGGTTTCATTCTTTTATAATTAGCATTATTGTTATTATTATTTTTTTTTTATATTTTATAAAATATAAGATTTTAAGAGCATCTCCAACAGTATTCTTTATTTTAAAAAGTATCTTTTATATAATAAAGAGCATTTTCATCAATATTGATGTATAAAGAGTGAAAATTTTTATTTAAGTCCAATAGACTCTTTATATTTTTCTTCTTTATTTTAGTTTTCAAGCATAATTATTAATGAGAAGAAAAATTATTTTTTCAAGAACCAATGAGATGTCAATAAAAATTATAGTAATAAATTTTTTTAAAAAAATCAATTGGTATAGTACATTGAAACTGGTAATGTATTAATTACAATATGAGTAGAGAGTGAGATTTAGCTCTCCAAATATAGAGAGTCAAACTGACTCTTTATTTTATTTTTAAAGAATAAAGAGTCTGTTGGACTCTTATTTTATATGATGACTCTTTAAAATAAAGAATTTAAGATATATAAAGAGCCATTTGGAGATGCTCTAATTAGCCAGTAGTTTGACGCGGGTCCAAATTATGTAAGTTTCCCTAAAACATAATTAATGGATTTGAACACATTGCATTAATATCACACAGTTCTTACGTATATCATCTTATCTTCATGCATGGTTTACATGTTTGTACTTTGAGGACAAAACAACACTCTTTGAAGCTCATTAATTATGATCCTTGATTGATCAATGTACAACCACCGTTTTCCTTTTAAAATCGAAGTATTCCTTTTCTCTGTTCATTAAGATTGTGAAACTCTTTAATTCCATTGATGCTGGATGGTGTTGTACACTCTTTGTATTTCTTTAAATTCAACAAGTTATTGTAGCTCGAATTTTCTATATCCTAACTGGTCCTTCCATACATATAATATTTATCCTCCTTTTTATTATTTTGCTTTATTCTCCAAGTAGTCAATATTGGTAAGTTTTAGCGTAAAAAGAACGTGCAATTTCGTCTGCAATGTTGGTATGGTTTTATGGGGCATCGTTAACTACTTTGCGGCTTTCATGTTGCTCTTGTGTGATCTTTTAAATAGATTATAAGACATATTTAAACATAAAACGAATTTGATCAGAGTATATAATTAAGATTAAGTGCTTGTTAATATATGTTGCATGCATGTAGCAAAAGCTATGCAGATAATTCCAAGAAAGACATCGGCTCTCTATGTTTGAATTCCTATTCATTCCCATGCATGACATGTACTTCTTCTCAGCTATATAAATAATACACATGGAGGCATATATATGTATATATATATATATACAAAAAACTCAAGTTGTAACTTTAATTTATTTTTATAATTTTGCTTTTTGAAACCACCCAAAACCTCAATATTATAATTGCTTTCATTGTGTAAAGAGCCACATTTTTAAGACCTAAAGAAAAAGTTACCGTCTAAGAAAATTTTAAAAAAAGATCAAATGTAAGCACAAAGTGTATATGTACTGTTTGCCCAACAACTTCTTTCCTTGCTTAAGGTACATGACCTATTGACCTCCAATATTAAAAAAGCAAAATATTAGCAAAAAGAAACAAAAATGTGAAACGAAACTTTTTGCCAAACATTATTGTGACAAAAGATTTCCCTTTTCCCGCCGAAGGGTGTTCACACATGAGAAACCTTTAACTAAGCCACACACACATAATAGGTTTCAATTTTCAAAAATCATACATGTATATATATATATATATATATGAAACAAGTAAAAAACAAAGCTAAAAGACATCCAAAGCAAAGCACTCCTCTGAAACTTTTATCATTATAAAAGGTGGGTAATATCTTTTGCATGAAACGGTGGTGTGTGGGATATATATATAATCTCTAAAAAGTTGATCATCTTTTTTCATTTCATTGATTGATAGATCATGATCTCTTTTTATTCGCTTTCAATTATACACCGATCCTTTCACCCTTTAGTTTTATTTAAATTTTGGAATGATGAAAGAGGGAAAGCTAAGCATTTTAAAAATTTGTGAACATATATGAAAACCATATTATATAAAAGAGAGAGATTTTGGAGAAATTAAAAAGGGCAAAATCTTTATAAAAATGATAAATAAAAAATGAAATGATGGCATGGGATTGTGGGAGATTTTATAAGGGACAGAGAGAAGGAAGCTATAGGAGGGGGGTGTGTTGTTTTAAGCAGTGCATGACACATTCTTTTGAGCATGATGGTGGCCCATGCCAGTGAATTAAGCCTTTTGCTCTTTAGCAATGATGGCTGGTCTGTCTCTCTCTCTCTCTCTCTCTCTCTCTCTCTCATTTCAAGCCCATAGATATAGGGTAATATGTCAAAGGCTGATGAAGAACAGTAATTAGGGCATCTATGTCTCTTTCAGAAATACCCTACAATTTTGAGCCTAAAAACTCATTTGGATACTGAACTTTTGGCATCCCCATCAAAAAATTCTGGTACCAATACCATTCCCTCCTCTCTCAGTTGAAAAATAAAAAGAAGCAGCATATGTTCTAATATTCAAGTGCCACATACACTATAGACCAAGAGTACAAAGTTTCATATAGAACAATAATTAATAACCTAATTATATTCCATAGTAGGAACATATATATATATATAAATATATATATTCTGATTTTTGTCTGTCTCAATGTAAAACTTTATAAGGTTCATGCATGTATCTTTGTTTCACATCCCACGAAGCATACCATATAGAATGTTGCATTTTTAGACTAATTCTCTCGTTAATTGATTTTTTTGTTTTATGAAAGTTAATGTCACCTAAAACCTAAAGGAATGTATATTTTAGTCAAGCCCCCGAAATTACAAACAAACTACCTCATAACAGAGAGAGGTAGCAATAAGATCGATCTATACCCCATATAAGAACATTATGAATTGAAAAAAAAAAAAAAGGCCCAAAGAAACTTAATCTAGGCTAGCTGCTATGTGTAAAAAAATCAACCATATGATTGCATGTGTGATCATAATTCTAGATTCACTTCACAAACCTCTCTTCATTGTTAAAATTTTAAATAATAATTTATCGGATGATCATAAACAATGGGCTCAATTCTTATACGGTGATTATTTATTTGCCTGGATCTTATAGGGTTCATTTTTATTAAAAAGCAATGCACTCTATTTATCAACAGTAGGTTGTTAAATATTCATAAAAAAAAACAGTAGGTTGTTAAATGACATGACATATATTTTAATATTTAAAATTTTGAATTTCAAAAAATTAATATCAATAAATTTTTTAATTTATGTCAACATCGGATCCACTACTGATCTAATGGTGATAAATATTATTAAAAAAATTCTACGGATTCTAAATATATCATAACATAGCAAAGTGTCGTATTGGCTAATATATATTTATATAGAGTATTTGGAAAAATTCCAAGTCATCCTAATAAAAAGCATCAATCGTCTAGCGTTTATGTTTTCTAAATAGAGTTTAAGTATAAAAATTTAAATATTATTTAATTATCATCTCCTAAATAGGTTTTTAGTATAAAAATTTATCATGTCAACTAACAACCTCATGTGATCATCACTAATAGTAGCAAATAGTATTGCTCTAAAACTTTGCTTATAGGTTATTTATTATAGAAACTTTATATATGTTGGGCCTGTATTTTGAAAATTCAACCAAATTTAGTCGTTCTTATTAATTAAATTAGGAAAGATTAATATGTGAATCAAAAAAATATATCAACAAATTAACTCATTATAATAACAAACTGTGTTTAATTTGGAGTTGGACATGGATTAATTATACATACACCGATCATGACCAAAGTAAAATTACTATATGTAACTCTTAGATGACCGACCAAAGTCAGTTTCTCAATTTAAGACTTAAATTCAGCGTTCCACTATGATAAAATAATGGTATAAGATTATTTTATTCTTAATTTAATTTTTTTAATTGGATAAGAATAAGAATAGCAAAAATATTTTTGTATAATTGTATTTTTGTATAATCCTTTAATTTTCAAAGATTCTCTGTTTTTTTAAAAAATATATATACTTTCTTATCTATATTTTTCTTTTCTAATTTAAGAGTTATAGTTTTTTTTTTTTGGGTCCATTATTTTTTTGTAGATGTGCTAGAATTCTTATCATCTCGACCAAAAAAGAAAGTTTGTTAATCTCTCTTCACGTTTCTCTGCTCTCTAATCACTTTGATCTACAACCCCACAAGCCTATTGCCAAACAAAACAGAACATTCGTGTCATAATTTTTTTTCTTTATTAAGGAATTAAGTAAAGATTAATTTGAAAGATTAAGATGGAAATTGGTAGATTTAAGAAAATATTTTGGTTAAAGGGTTTCGTTGTCAGCAAAGATTAGTGATGCGGTGGGCATTTAACCAAATTATTCAAAAAAAAAAACTTGATAATGTTGGATTAATCATGCATGCTACTAAATATTTCTGATCAAGTTTAATTTGGGGATTAACAAGATTAGGGATAAGGAATCAATAAGGTTGTCTATTTTTCTAAATACCAATTCAATTAGGTAGGGATCAAATCATCAAATATTAATTTTTTGAGGCTCCATTAGTATCAAGTTACTTGATTCTCAATTAGCAAGTATGTCATGTAGTGGGAATGGAATAAATTATAAGGAAAGTTGCAATAAGACCTCATGTATTTTGCGCTTGATCCTCTTTTTTTTCTTTTCTTTTCCTTTTTAGATTTTTATTTTTTTTATTAAAAATTATATATCAAACATGTTAGCACCATGTTCTACGAAGGCAACGACCTCAAATTTTAAATTCCAACTATGCATTGAATAAAAATCCTCCCTCCCAAAAATTTAGGGTGCCCTACGAGCGCACAGTACTGTACGTACTGATTAGCTTGAAACTATGTTTATATTGATGATGCGGCGACGTTTACACTGCACCCTTCTAAAGTGGTTGTTGTTGGCTTTATATGGTTGTTTTTTTTTTTGGTGAATGTGGGTTGCATTCGCTTTATTTGGTTGTTGAACTGAACCATTCCATTCATTTTATTGAATATTATAGGTCTTTAAATTATTTACATTTTATATTGCTTGTTTCTAAATTGATTTTTTTTCAAACTTCTATTCCTTTTTTCTTTCAATCAAACAGTAATTTTTTTTTTTAGCGAAATCATAGAAATATTAATCATTTGTTTATATATACTTTTCTCTCTTTAACTATTTGAATTAATATTTTTGTTTCAAATCATAAACTGAAGAATATGGACCAAGCTTCTTCTTTTTTAATTTATTTTTGTTATTAGTTTTTATTCGAATTCTAAGTGATCATAGAGTTCATGTCTTCTGAGTTGGAATGACAATACTATGATTTTGTCTAAGTAAGACGGTGCAGAAGTTAAGATATCACATTCACACCTAAAGAAATGAATAAGACAGAAATCACCTCCAGACTCCGACAGTACCAGAAGAAACAATTAATTAGAATTGTATATTTATTTAAATTTGGTGGTTATATAGTGTATAAACATGGATATAGATGTTTCTAATATTTATAAGTCATTTGTTATTTCATATCAAAATTAATATGAACATCATATGATGAAAAAGAAAATATAAACTATTTGTATTAAATAGAAAAAATATATATATACATATATATATATATGTATGTCTTCAAAAAAACTACAAAAACAAAAAAGGACGAAATTAAAACAAAACTGTAAACAATAATATCCATGAATTGTAACAAATAATTAAGCTCGAGTTTCTTCCAAGCTCATATGTAACATAAAATTTGCTTATACGAATGAAATGGTGTAAAAAAAAATTAATTAACTTTTTTATGTCACGGGCATCTCTTTCTCTCTCCCTGTCTCTCTCTCTGTGCCCACATTCACAAGGTGAAAATAAATACTTTGTCTTAATAAGTACCGCTTTTATCCGATGAGGGTCTTTTCAAGAAAGAAAACTATGTTAAATAACCGAACTGCAAAGGTTGGAAATATTCATAGGAAAAAAGTGTGATTATTTTGAATTTGTGAAGAAATTTCCAATTTCGTTTGTGTTTGATATTAACTTTTTAGATTATTTTTCACATTTATCTTTATGTCTAAACCAAGTGGGTCAGTGGTTATTTTCATCAAACCCCACATTTGTCTGCCACTCTCTTCTTATTAAATTCAAAATCATCATGTCCTTCCTTCATTTTAAGTCCCACATTCAATCAAATTTTCCAACCCCCGAAAATATTATTAACCCACCAGAGTTTTAAGCTTACATATGCCACATCATTAGCCAAAGATTTTTACTTAACATTCTCATAATAATATTTTGATTAGTGGGCTAGCTTCTGATCTTAAATAAGACATTGATATGTGAATTGGGCATAAAAAATATTGATAAAAAATAATAATTGGATTTTGTATGTTATATTTTAAGGAACTTAGAAAGGGTTTTGATGGTTTTAATTTTTATGAGATGAGTTTTTATAGTTTTTTATTTTGGTGGTGGTATTGTGGCAGTGATTGGATTTGTCTCCCAGAAAAGGCCACGAGCAATTACAGAGAAGCCCCCATTGACATTTTGAGAAAGCGTATGAACCAAAAACAGACAAATGGATGAGGGATTGTGTGGGCCCAAGACCAAGTGCAACCGTTCCTAATCTCATCATTTTTGCTTCCCTCTCATGATGCCTACTCCCTCAACCCCATATTCATGAAATCATGGCTGCTGACTCAGCTCTGACCCTACCTTTAACTTTCTTGGGCCCCATTAGTATCATTTCCTTTGTATGCCAAAGAGTTTTGGGTAAAAAATTATTAAGGTTAATATCACTTTGGCCCTCCCTAAATTATTGTTTCTTCTCTACTTTGCCTCTTAAACTTTAACAATCACAAATATAATTGCCCTTGAATAATTATTTTTGGTTACTTAAATCCAATTTAGAATATTTTCAAATAAATTAACTAGCCTTATCTAAATACTTGGTTATGTTTTATTTTATTATCTTACGCATGTGTATATCTAGTTTCAAACTCATTAGAAAAAAATTATACGTGTTGACTAAATGACAAAAAAGCAATAGATTAAGCGACAATGTGAGTGGACGTCTATAGTTTTGAGCAAAAGTGAAAAAAACAAACAATAGTCTATGAGACAAAGTGATATATATTAACCCTAATTGTTATGTTATTCTATTAGATGACTTGTAATTTTGGGGGGGTTGGGGTGCCCACATTTTAAGGTATTATTGTAGTTATAGTTTCATCAATCCCCTAAGTTTAACAGCAATCAATTCATTAATTTGCTACTAGCTACAGTTAATTTTCCATCGATAAAAAATAGATACTTGATTCATTCACATTATTAGATAGACTTTATTTTGACAGCATTTTAATATATATATTGTCCCCATTACATTTTTGCAACATGGGACAGTGAGCGATTCAGTCAGTAGAAGTACCAAGTATTAGCTTTTGCAGTGAGGTTGTGAGGAGGAAAGCAACGAGCAAAAGCAGAAAAAGAGAAAAATTGTAAGCCATCTCAAAGGAACATTTTCCACAGAGAAAAGAAAACTCTGTGTGTGTGTGTGTGTGTGTGTAAATTGGGAATATAAGAAGGGAATTGAGTAGGATGTGATTAGCTTGAAGAGCAGCAAAAAACACTTTCGGTGAGTCACTTCCCAATACAAAAATCCATAAATACATAACACTTTTAAGCAAAAAAATAAAACAAAGTAAAATTAATCCATAAATATAAAACACACAAAAGCATTTAACCATCATTTCCTCAACCTACAACCACAAAAGCATAGTTTATAATATATTAACTTATACATGTCATGTACAGTGTGTCCCTCTTCGTCATTAATCCACACCCCACACCCTTCTTTTTCTTCATCATATCAACTAACCGCCCATCACAAATCATATTTCTAGATTAGACTGTGGGACCCTTTATCCCTTTTCTTCTTTCTTTCTTTTTTTTAAAAAAGAAAGAAATGAATATTCATTAGGACCCACATTATTGTCCAATGAAAAGGACAGCATACATGATATATAACCAACACCGATATCATTAATTGATGATGCCCCTTTTTAATTATTTTTACCTTACGAAAAATCCCATTTGTTATTTTCTCTTCCTAATCCTAATGATCATGTTTTTGTCTCACTTCATTCTTCATTTTATATGCTATATCTCTCAAAGAACATAATTTGGATCAAATTGGACGAGTGCGTAGAGCTTAGTTTTTAAGCTAGTTGCAGACTCTGTCTAAATAATTTCTAAGTTGAAAGATTTAAGTGCCGACTTGGAATATGCATGTATATAACAATTCAAAGGACAATGGGGCTAGTACGTGCTATGTCTACGTACGTACTAACGTGGCTTCCTATATTAACAGAATTCATGTTTAACATGGGAACCAGCGTCGCGTCAAATTAATTAGTTTGAGACCCAGCTCGTTGCCCAAAAGGGAAACAAAGCGTGAAGGAGATAGAGGTTAATTAATTAGGCATATATATATATATATATACATACATATAGGTGGACCAATGAGTACTAGTTAATTAATTAATAAGCTA
Organism: Rhamnella rubrinervis; assembly: GCA_007844105.2. Taxonomy (NCBI): domain Eukaryota; kingdom Viridiplantae; phylum Streptophyta; class Magnoliopsida; order Rosales; family Rhamnaceae; genus Rhamnella; species Rhamnella rubrinervis. Next base: position 10,283,893 of record CM017584.2, on the reverse strand, counting down.
CTCTGTCTAGGTCCCTATATTTTTTATAATATTCTATATGTATATATGATAAGAAGCCATCCAAAATTATAATTCATGTGTAATATAAAATGCATTTTTCTAACTTCCAGTAGATTAAAAAATTACAAAGTTAATATTTGATTTGAATTTTAATATCCATACTGTTGAAGAGGTTTTCTTTTTTCTTTTCTTTTTTACATTTTTTCTTTTTCATTATCCATATTCAACATTTTGATGCTTTTTCAGCCAAAACCAAAAATGCAAATGTACAGTGTGGCAAAGGAAAGAGAAGGTGAATAAGGCCAATAATGGGTGGGCACCTAAAAGGGTGAAGAGTTGATTAAATTTTGTGGGGTTTTGGAACTGGGACTTTGTAAAGGAAACCCTTTTTTTTAAATTTTTGCCCATGTGAAGAAAAAGCATTTGGTTGACTTTTTTTAACATCGATATTTTAGCAAGTGCCAGGTTTAGCTGGTTGACCTTTTGTGGGTTGGTGTTAGTTTTGACTATTTATTTCAAGCATTTCTTTGTACTTTTTGGTTAACTCATTATTATTATTTTGAGAAATATTCATAAATATTGATTTGATTCGTTGATGTCCAAGTAATTATCTAATTAAATAAGATCACCAAAAAAATTGTTTATAAAAATAGTACTTATATAGTTTTATAGACAGTCATAGTAAGGTTTAGAAAGAAAGACCCATCTAATTTTTTGCTAAATAAAAGACCCATCTAATTAAATGAGTGAGAAAAAAAAATTAATTGTGATCTGACCATATGATGAACCATGAAGCTTGTTAAAAAGACAAATAGTATTTATGCATGAAGATGCTTGAATCAATTTTCTTTATCTACTACTAGTAAAACAATTTTTATATCTATTTATTTATTTTTCATAATGATGCAAGTATATTATGCATAAAATTCATTATTTTAATAATAAAAAATAAAGTCGTAAAAGAATTAATATTGGTACATACCATAAAATGACATATTTGTTTAGGGCCGTACCATAAAACCATTCACCATTAAACAAATAACATTTTTATCTGCCAAAAACAAAAATATTAATAATTAACATCTTCTCGAATTGAAATGATTATATGACATCAGCACTAGCTCAGCCTTACATCAGATAACCAAAGGTAGGTCCCAATTGAATTGGCACTGATATGGGACCCACAACACATAAAAAGATAAGAAACGAGGCGCGATGGTAGGACTTGGTGTCCAGTCAATTGTGGGGTCCCGCCTCCGCGTGGCCTGACCCTGCGGGTTGTACCTGCTCCCCCATCAATGTACGGACCTGATTGACCAATTACAAAAGAACTCCCCTGACACAGTGCCACTTACCTTATGATGGCCGCCCTCGTCTCTTACTTATCATCCTCTACTATGTATCTCACTAACGAAACCCTTGCACCCGCATTTCCCAGACTGACGTGTTAATTTCTCATTGGTTTGCCATATTCTTGAACCTTTTATTATTATTATTATTTTAAGAATAAAGGTCAAAAAAACCTCTAATATATAACGTAGGGTGTGTATCGGTCGATGTCGGTTTTTTAATCAAAATTTTATGGTCGGTCGGTATTTTTAATCGAGTTTTTTTTACCAACATAATCGACCATAACCGATTGAGCGGTTTTCCGGTCAGTTTTCGGTTTTTTTATTATATATATATTTATAAAAAAATTAATAGAATATAATATAAAAATATATATAATAAATACAATAAATATAAATAAGTAAGATAAATAATCTAAAATTAAATAAAAATTTAAATATATTATAGTAAAAATAAAAATAAAATATTTTTTATATAAGTTAACTTAATTTATTTATAATAAAATAAAAATAAAAATTGTGCTTGGTTTTATCGGTGGTTTTGAAAATCCGATCAAACGATACAGATATATATGGTTGTTAACCGACCGCCATCAATTAAAAAAATTCAGTTTTTTCATAGTGGTCGGTTACCGTGGTTTTCGATTTTTTTGAACACCCCTAGTATAACGTGCGAAAAATATGGGTTGGTCTATGTTAATTGGGTTATGGATTAAGTTGTAATGGCCCAATTGAATAGTATTGGCCGAATGATCACAAAAGGCCTGGGCCTGTTTGAATTTTTTTTTTTAATAATGTTTAACTAAACCGATTAATCCAATCCAATCAAATTTGATTCGATTGGGTTTGAAATTTTTGAATCTAATTGCTGGATCTTTTATCTGTTCCCGCCATAGAAATAATGAATCCAAACTGATATAATGTTATACTTATTTTAAAAAATTAATAAATTTTTATCAATATTATTATTGGGTCAGGATCTATTTTTTGTTTCCTCATGTGGTTGAAGAATTTATGTTCATCTAATTGGAGTCACATTAGTGTAATTGTTGGTGTATTAGTGCGTAATTTTGGTAATGATCCGCAGTACTGTGAGAGCGATAATAGAGCCAAAGGTCGCTAGTGTTTTGTGTCCGAGGTAAAAGAGCTGATGAAAGAATCAAAATCCCATCTTTCTCAAATTATTGCAGCTCAAGTTATCGCCGGAACATTCCCCGGGTCAGCTTTGTCATTTGGTCCTATGTGACCCTTTTTATAATTGCCGCTTCACTTGGAGGCCTATTTGGAGGAAACATGGGGGATGTGCTCACAGATAACCTCTGCTTCGGCCATTCCTTTAGGCAGCAATTTTGCTGCTTGTGGTGTTGCCTGATGCTTCATCCACAGGATTCGCTCATGGTCTGGTTTTCTTTGTTATGGGATTCTGCATATGCTGGAATGGCTCCAGCAACTAACAAGTATGCACCTTTGATCCTTTATTCTCATCTGATTGCCAAGTAGAGCTAGCAAAGCTTTTTCTTTTCTGGGTCTTTTGGGGGCTTTGCTGAAAAACCAAAAAAAAAAAAACCATCATTGCTTTGTCATTGTGCACATGAAACGTGCATCCAAATATGAAAAAAATATTTGAGGGACTAAAGTGTAAATCTGTGTGTAGTTTAGGGACCTATGGGGCCATTAACGATTAACCCAATTTTGAAAGAGAATCTAATAAAGTTAAAAATATAAACTCACTACACTTCTAATTAAGTGGAAAGGGTCATCAGATACAAATACACAGTGAAACAGACAGAGAGAATGCTGCATCATTGGCCAAGGCACTATGCGCAGCAACCGGCATTCCAATGGCAATCTGTTGCTTCATTTACACTGACCGTCCTCTACTGCACATGCCCTGCAGACTGGGAACGAGCAAGAACGAATGCTTTAATGGAGTCAGAAATGCAACAAGCAGTGGCAGATATTACTCCTACAAAACAAGAATACTACCAAATTCACTTCTCAGAATCAAACAAGCTGGATGGAAAGGAAAGAAGTGAAACTGACATTGATTTGGATGATGATGACAACAAGTCTTTGCTCTCCCATAACTTGAAATTTTCAGATTTGCCAACAGGATACAAGTATTACACCATGTTTTGTAATTTATATTTGGATATATACTTGTCCCATTTCATTTATTAATTTCTTACTCTTTTCTATTTTGCTTATCTATTTTATTTTATTTTATTTTTTTAAAATTCAATTCCTCTATAATTTCTCTGTCTTGTTTCTATTACTAGTCTCGTTCTCAAATATATCTTCATATTAGTATTTTTCTATTTTGCATCTTATCCAACTTTTTGCTTTTTATACTATATTATTTCATGTTCAAACCAAAAAAATAAAAATAAATTCAATCTTATTCATTAGTTCATTCAAACTATTAAGTACTATACACGAACCAACTCTACAACATTCTAATATCCACACACCACTTTGATTACAAGACTCAGATTTTATTGTCTACCACATTTCTAATTGAGTGTCAATTTGTACCCAAAGAAACTAATACTAATAATAATAATAATAATAATAATATAATTTCATAAGGGCATGATAGGGAAAACAATTTGGATCCCAAACTTGCCGCACCAACTTCGGGTTAGACAATTCCTTAACAAAAAGCGAATCAAATCAATTTAAAGACAGCATAATAAATGGTGAGCTAATTAAAATCATCCACTACATCCACTCCCACGTATCACTACTTACACCCTCAATCCACATACCTACACGTATAATACCCCACAAATCTTAAGGTTAAATTCTAACGTGGCAAATTTCTAATGGGCGGTAGGTGAAGGGAACAAATTTTTAAGATGATTCATTTCCCAGATTACCATTTTTAACATTTCATCCTTCCAAATTTGAAGGAGACATCGGCGTGTCTCTCTATCGGAGTCAACCATCAGCCCCATTGGTGGTCTTCTTTTGGTTTCAGAGACACCAAAACAAAGCAAAAAAGAATAAAAAAAGAAATACCAGAGCATTTTGAAGAAAATGAAGATGAAATCAGAGACATTGACGTTGATGCTGGTGAATCTGGCTGGTATTATGGAGAGGGCCGACGAGTCGTTGTTGCCGGGGGTGTATAAAGAAGTCGGAGCTGCTCTTCACGCAGACCCAACTGGGTTGGGATCGTTGACTCTGTTCCGATCCATAGTGCAGTCTTCTTGCTACCCATTAGCTGCTTACCTTGCTGTGCGTCACAACCGTGCTCATGTCATTGCTCTCGGTGCTTTTCTCTGGGCTGCCGCCACCTTCCTCGTTGCTTTTTCCTCTACTTTCTTCCAGGTCCATCTCCATCTCCCTCTCTGTGTCTGTGTCTGTCTCTTATTTAAAGAAATTGTGGAACGAACAGATTGTATTCTATCATTATTTTGTTCATGTTTTTGGTATGCATACGGTGGTATGAATATGGTGGTGCATGGACGAGTTGTTTGATTATGTCAGTGGTGGACGTTACAAATTTTGAGATGTCTTTTGGATTTCAGATCTATTGCCACCCATGAATTTGGAAGTGTGTTTATTGGGCAAGATAGATTCTTGGTGTTATACAATTTATTATGTTTTGTGAATTTCTTAATGGGCGATATACATTCTTGCTTTTGGATACATACGTATGGTATACACATTTTGCATAGTAAAATAAATGGATTATTTTCTCAAACAAATCATAATAGAAATTATTAATTAAAATTTACTAAGTAGACTGGTGACCTTTGCTTACAGTTTTTCTAGTTAATTGTATGCCTAGCCTATACCCAACGTGTGTCTACAATGGATTTTTGGGCTATTTTACTTGATTCGTACTTTAAGAGGAGATTTTGTCCCACTTTTAGTTTCCTTGGACTTATTCCATTATTGGCTGAAGATTTGGAAGCTGAGGGGTACTATAGCAAACCACAAATTTCGTAGAACAGTGAGTCAGTGAGACCTAAAAGGAGTGGTGGAAAACCTTGCTAATTTTGCTTGGTGTCCGTCAATTACTGCAAGCTTTGTATTGGAGCACAGAAATGAGAGATTTTAGTTTCAATTTTCCGTAACTCTTGAGCTTAAGTTCGGAGTTGTGAGATTTGAGATAAAAATAGCTCCAGCATGGTTGCTCTAATGGTTTTTTTTTCCTTCCTTTTTCTTGAAACAGAAATGTTTTGGTTATAAATTCTGTACAATGTCTACTAATTTTTGGGAAACTAAATAGATGTGCGAATTGTAATGTACAAAACGGAGCTATGTCCAAATGGCTTTTGAGATTGATTAAGCTAGAAGTTAAATGGCTGGGTTAAACTTAAGTCTCTTGTGTGTCAGATGCCATATCTATATCATTCCCTATTGTGAAAATTAGGAATCTGAGTGAGACTGTACGTACCAAGTATGAGGACTTAAGTTGCATACTAGGACAAGAAATGTATGAGTTACCCATATGGGTCCTTATAATTGTCAACTAGGATGGATATATATAAATATGAAATACAGTAAGATGTTGAACTTGTTAAGGGAGGGAGAAAGAGGAATTAATTTGCGTGGTCATTGAACCTAAGAAACTTATCATTTGAAATTCATTAATTGGGATGGATATTGATCTTGACATTTGTTGCTTTGTATATTAGCAGACTTGCTAGATACGTAATTTGACATTTGGTCACATGGAATGGCTATTTAGGTGGCAGTTTCAAGAGGTTTAAATGGGATTGGACTTGCCATTGTCACACCAGCCATTCAGTCCCTAGTTGCTGACTCAACCGATGAGAGCAATCGTGGGATTGCTTTTGGATGGCTCCAACTTACAGGAAACGTAGGCTCCATTATTGGTGGTCTATGTTCTGTACTCATAGCCTCAACATCATTCATGGGAATACCTGGTTGGAGGATTTCTTTTCATTTAGTTGGTCTCATTAGTGTAGTTGTTGGTATATTAGTCCGCACCTTTGCTAATGATCCTCGATACTCAGAGAGCGATAGTAGAGCTACAGAACAAATTCCGCACAAGTCTTTTTCGTCGGAGATGAAAGACCTGATCAAAGAAGCAAAATCAGTTATTAGAATCCCATCTTTTCAAATTATTGTGGCTCAGGGTGTCTCTGGATCATTCCCTTGGTCAGCCATGTCATTTGCACCTATGTGGTTAGAACTTGTCGGATTTTCCCATGAAAAGACAGCCTTCCTTTGGACCATTTTTATAATTGCTTGTTCACTTGGGGGCCTCTTTGGAGGAAAGATGGGCGATGTCCTTGCAAAACGCTTACCTAATTCAGGAAGAATAATTCTTTCTCAGATAAGCTCTGGTTCAGGCATTCCTTTAGCAGCAATTTTGCTGCTTGTGTTGCCTGATGATCCATCCACAGCATTCTCTCATGGTCTGGTTTTGTTTATTATGGGCTGCTTCATGTCCTGGAATGCTCCAGCTACTAACAAGTATGCATCTTTTTCCCTTCATTCCCTTCTCATTCTTATATAGCACTAATAACAAAGTTCTATATTTCTTATTTTTTGGGGCTTGGATGGAAAAGTATAGAAAGGATGATGTGGTGCTTCATCAATTATAATATGAAAATTGTGCACATGAACAGACATCCAAATATGAATAAAACCACATTACGAAATGCGAATCAAACATATAAAAAATAGAACAGATTTTTGTTTAAGTTGGCCAATGATAAACATAATTGTAGTAAAATTATTCAAAATTGGACTAGGTTGCTCTTCTTAGAAATCCTTAGCACAGTTTGTGTTGTCCATATTTGCATGGTTTTCTTGCACAAAAAACTAGTCTTGAACTGCATTTTGTCAGCTTGCTCACTATGTTGAGTGCATTCAATAATTTTTTCGTTTAGACAATTCCATACAACCTGAATCCCTTTTCAACTCATTTGGCTGGTTGGAAGATGGTAATGTTGTACGTACATTGATTTTGTTACTTCTCGTTGTGCATTAAATTGATTACTAGTCTCATAGGCCTAGATAAGGAGCAACCAAAATTTGATTCTAAAATTTTATAACCTCACTTGTTTTGCAGCGCGCGAGTGGACATAGGAAGAATAATTTCAAATCTTTTGCATGACAGTCTAATTTAAAACTGAAACTTTCAGCACCTCTTAATTTTCTTGGTGAAGAAAGCTCTAAGGGAAGCTATAGTTGGTTATCATGATGCCTTCATGATAGACCTGAACTTGTGATTCCTTGTCAGTATATGATTGATAGCTGCTGTTACTTCAAGTACAGCTTCTGAAATGGTGAAATATTCAATAATAATTATTTCATCATTAGCTATAAGCTAACATAATTAGTTAGTTCTCTATTACCAAAAAAACATAATTAGTTCTCTCCGCTTTATTGGAATCTTCTGATATGTAAATATTGTCACAGTCCAATATTTGCAGAGATAGTCCCTGAGAAGTCCCGTACCAGCATCTATGCTCTTGATCGATCTTTCGAAACCATTTTGGCCTCGTTTGCTCCCCCAGTAGTTGGAATTTTGGCTCAGCATGTTTATGGTTATAAACCAATCCCAAAAGGGTCATCAGATTCAATACAGATTGAAACAGACAGAGAGAATGCTGCATCACTATCCAAGGCTCTCTACACAGCAATCGGCATTCCAATGACAATCTGTTGCTTCATTTACTCTTTCCTCTACTGCACATACCCTAGAGACAGGGAACGTGCGCGAATGACTGCTTTAATAGAGTCCGAAATGCAACAGCTAGAGACAGATACTACTCCAGTACAAGAGTACTCTGAAGTTCATGTGTCAGAAACAAAAGAGCTGGATGTAAAGGAAAGCATCGAAATTGACTTGGAATATGGAGGAGACAATGACAATGATGATGACATTGATATGGATGACAACGACAACAAGTCTTTGCTTTCCCGTGAGTCGACACTTTCAGATATGGCAAAATAAACCTATCCGTAACAGAAATCTGAATTTTCATAGAAAGCTTCACCCAAAAATCAATATCTACAAACACTCGAGGGTTTGTATGATATGGTATGGTATATGTGTTCTACGAATTGAAAGAGAATAATATATACCATAGTTTTGTTTTGTTAATTTACAAGTTGTTGTTACGCTTAAATACTAAAATTCTTGATTTTTGTCATAACTTGAAATCTGAATTTTATAAAAACACCATCTTACTTAACAATTGATACTGATTAATTGGTTGATCATCATCATTTTTTTATTATTATTATTTAATTAGTATTGTAATTTTAAAGTTGAGTCCAATAGACTTTGAATTCAACCATCATTGACTTCAGTTGCGATTTTTATTAGTTGTTTATAAACAATTTCATTCTTTTTCTTAAGATAAAGGTTCCTATCTTGTTCAGAAAAACATTAAAAAAAATGGTACTTGACGGTTGCACATTTGCAAATAATTTATAATCTGGATTTTTTTAATTATTTGAATATATTTATTATAACCTAAAGCCTGGCAACCAATGGGGTGGTGGCGCAGTTGGCTAGCGCGTAGGTCTCATAGCTACTGAGTGATCCTGAGGTCGAGAGTTCGAGCCTCTCTCACCCCAATGTTTTTGTTTTATCCCACCAACTTTGAGATCCATTGTATATGTACAATATGAACCTTTGGTGTTCATGGCCTCACTTCGACAAGAACCAAAAGCTGAAGATCTAGAAATCCACCTCCCTCTCTCGCTCTCTTCCTAATTATGTCTTCATTCTCACATGGGTAAGCATGCATTATGTCTTAATTCTCACATGGGTAAGCAAGCATAAATGCAGTTCTTATTTTTATTATGAATTACTTAAATATTTAAAATAAAATAAAAATAATTCAAGGGAACATTGATGGAAGTGAAACACACATGTATCAGACAAGTTGCATATATTGTTAGTAAATAAAAAGACAATTAAAGATACCCACAAGGAGTTTGTCTGTAGTAAGGGAAGGTGTCCTTTTTCCTTGTAAGCAAAAGTGAAATTTCTATGGAGAATGTATGGAGAATGAGAAGCACTTTAGGAGGTTAATAACTTTTAAATATATCAGATTAGTATGGGAAAGTGCACCGTTAAAATGGGTCAGGAAGACATTAGTCGAGTTTGAGATATATAAGTTGCTTCGGACACATTGACTCATTAAAAAAATAGCCCAAAAAGGGACTCATTGAGGTTGAGATGCATGCGAATAAGCTGGATACTCTTAACTATTGAAATAAAAAAAAATTTGCCCCATAAGGAGCTAATCAAGGTCGAGATATGCATAAACTGACTCAGCCACTGTAAGAATTAAGACAAAAAGGAAAAAATGAAAGCAGAATTAAAGAATAAAATGAAAAGACTGCAATTTGTGCAAGCCTTCTGAATTGCATGCAATGCATGGATTGGCGATCTCCTTGACATCAAAGCGCGTAGAATCTTTCTTTAGTTGCAAAGTCTCATTAGTGTCCAATAATGCAATTATTGATCACTATGACCCCCTTGACGATAGTCCCACAGTGGGCAAACCACAATGAAAATTTGATATATATTATTATATTCAATCACCTCACTCTCTCTATATATTTTTAATCAAATATGAAGATTCTCTAAATAAGCTTAAAAGTTTTTTTTTTATTACTATTTTTTACTCGCTTATTTTTGTGGGTTGGGGGAGATCAGTGTTAATATCTAAGTAAAAGTTTAAAAGTAGTGTCTGGTAGTCCCAATTGCACATGGACAGATATGACACCCTTTTTAGCAAATGGAAAGAGGTTCTGATTTATATGCAATTTGCAATAATAATATCCTACTTTTTACTTTTATAAAACACCAATGAATAAATAGATGTGAACATTTCATTGATGCCCTTTATTTCTTTTTCATTTCCATAGTTTTCTCATTCATGGTTATCATCCCCTTTTTCTCAAAATTTCATGTCCATGCATAGAATATGGTTGATGTAATTAAACGAAATATATACAAAAGAAAATTACAAATAAAATAAAAATTAAATATAAGGATTGCCAACTTGATATTTATTTGTTGGGTACAAGAAAGAGCTGTTATTCGGGTGTAGCTCAACACAAGAAATTCAATATTCCTATTATTTTACGGATTTAAAATTGTAGATTGGATTTTTAATAAATTTAATCTATTATTTCATATATACTTAAACTACAACTCTATAGGCATATAAAAATTATATGAATCTATTATCTGAGACTCCAAAAAAAATTATAAAGATGGAATAACAAAAATGTTATAATTTCTAATAAATTGCTGATTTAAAGACTCCACTTATTGGCCTTTTTTTAGTTTTTTTTAGTTTTTAAAAAAAATAGGGGGAAGAAGAAGAAAAGCTGTCATTCAGTTTTAAATGGAATAGAACAGGAAGGTTGACTTCTCAAACAAATTTATTTATTGTTTTGACTTCTTTCATGTTGGTATTAGGTCTATACTATCAAACGTGAAGTGCAAAGTGGTGGTTGCAGGCAAACACACACTCAGACATATTAAACTTCAATTTGACAAAGACTGGTCGCCGATAGATTATAGGTGGGCTGTGTAAGAAGAATACAATTTTTGCAAATTGTAAATCGAATCAAATATCACATTCATCAGATTCCTAATTTGCTTAAGTACCAACCTATTGATATACATTTATATATAATATATAAATATACATGTATTATTTATATAATAAAAGGTTAGACTAATGAGCACTTCCCATGCTGCATTATAAATTTTTTTATTAGTAGTGCAAGAAATTAAGATGTTTGAGAGTGTAAAAAACACTTTTCACAAAAACAATGTAGACAGAACTAACGGAGGGATTGGTTGTTGGAATGGTTGTAGACCAAATTCTTAATTAAGTCATGGGCTCATAGTCATATAGTCCTTGGAGTTTGATTAACAAAACAACAATATTTCAAAGGTAGGCAGAATTGATATTTTATTTGAAATATGAATATTAGGCTCAACAACCTATATTAGACCCCAACCTACCATTAATCTGAATCAATTAAATGAAAAACCAAAATAATAAATAAAATTTTTTGTTGATGTTCTTGATGGAAAGACATGCAGTTACAGAGTTGCAGAGTTCAAGTGCAACCACACCTATTCGAGCACCAATACAAACATAGACAAACGAGCAAGTAATATCATTTTGATTGCTTTGGTTTTTTTTTTTGGGTCGGATTGATTGCTTTGGTGTTTGATATTGCAATCTCAGTTGGGTATTCCCCTTTATCAATAAAAAAAAAAAAATAGTGGGAATTGCTATTTGGATGTGATTTTCAACCCATAAACATTAGGCAAGAGTAGAAAAAATTAGTCAAAAGTGGTAAACTATCTTGGAATCTGCCTATCTATCCAAATAAAGGGTACCCAAAATGAGAAATTAAGAGATTAAGGGTAGAAAAAAAAACTTGGGAGATTTGAAACTACAGTAAAAGAAAACAAATTGTGGGCTTCCATTTTCCAATGTCTTACAAAAGTTAAAACCCTTTCACTAAGATTGATGGACCTTTTGTTGCTCGGAATCAAAAGATGATTCAATCACAGGACAATCAATCAGTGTGATCACAAGGGGTCCACTACATGTAACGGTGATTAAACAGTGTTGGAACACAATGCCACATGCCAGCCAGGACTCATGTGGGACCCATTTACTTAGGATACTCAACGGTTTGGGTCCCAAGTCTTCCCCGTGATCACAACTTGGCCCTCATGCAGCAAAATACGTGTCTGGGGCTACTAGAAAAGTGTTTTTTTTTACTGTATCTTTTTGTTTGATTGCCAGATGGGAAAGTGTTAGGTTGGAGAACGGAATGGAATGGATTAAATAGAAGAACGACGCGCTTAAAAAGTCAACAGTTTCAACTTCTATACTCTCTTTCCTTCCAAGGGATGGCTTAGGAGGCACTTAAATCTTCAAACTCCACCAACTCCGCCGGATTAGAAAGTTAAGCAGTAGATTGGAAAGTTAAGAATTTTTAAATTGATAATTTTTTATTTATAAAAAAAAAATGGCTTAGGAGGTGATCATGAATCTTACGGGTATAAGATTTCACGTACTAACAAAGAGTCAAATACATTCAAGTGGGCCACTCAGAGTCTTGTAGATTAATTTAAGTTAGTCCGAAATGCAAAACAAGATGACCAAAAGATAATGCATCCATATTACCTGTATCATCTTTTATTCATAGGAGTATAGTATACTAATTGATCATTCAATTTTAACAGTTTAGATTATCAAGTATTGAGTACTAAACCATAGGATGACCAACAATAATTCAATTCCAATAACCACATTAATAGATATGATTAAACCACATAGTGACAAAATTTCATGCCACTTGTATGTAACTAGAGCCATCATATCCTTGACACTTGTCGCAGCCCTTGTCAAATTTAATGGCTGATTTTCCATATAAGCTAACATTGAAAGCTACAATCTTTGATATATGGGTAGGGTACCATTAGCTTCTTTGAAAACTATGCCTTTCGGGCTTCTATATTAATATTGATAGTTATAGGCCGTCAAAGATTAAAACACTATATCTATAATTACTGATAAACATATAACCTTTGATTCTCATCATTAATAAAACACTACCTATTCTTTGAATAGGTTATGTGAAAACATTTAAGAGATTTATGATCTAAGGATTAACTAATAGAATTCTCCATTCCATACCCTTTTTGGCCTTCAAGGGACTAATAATTTAAGGTATAATATTTGACCTCTGACCTCAGTGCCCGAGCACAAATTTAATGTCAATAAAAAAAAAAAAATTAAACATTGCGTCCATTAAACAAGGACTGGTGGGGTTTTATATATATATATATATATATATATATACATATATATAACTGCCTAAAAAATACAGAAAAAAAGGAAGAGCAAAGCCGGTGGAGAAGTAGCAGTAGTAGTCAGAGCCAAAGAGCTAGAGAGTGAGAGAAAAGATCATTAACCGCGTTGGTAGGGAAACCCCAATCCAAAGCAAGACTGCCTTCTCCTAAGCACCATGTGACTGACCTCATCCCTCTTACTTTTGCATTTAAGTCTCTTCCTCCAGCCCATTGCTAGCTTCACTTCCCTCTCCGTCCATATATATATACACACAAAGCCATTGCCTTTTTTGCACTCTCTCTGTCTCTCACTCCTCTCCGTCTATCTGTCTTTCGTCTGTCTATATATATATATATATATATATATATAAGTCAGGATCCAATTCTAGCTCTGTCAGAACCTTGAAGACCTTGGTGTAGATCTTGGAGATCATAACAATGGCTACAGTCTTGTACTTCTCTGTAAGAAAGGTACTGTTGCTTTATCTAGTTTTCTTCCTCTTTGCTTCTGTTCTTCTTTGTTCCTCCTCTGAGCCTCAATTTCAGAGCTCGAAGTTTCTTGGTAGAAGGAAATTGTTGGAAGCAGAGAAGGAAGACCAGCCTGTGAAAAAGAAAACTTCTAGTACTTCTACTTCCTTGTCTGCCAGAAACCAAACCAAACTGATCAAGCCCAGCTCATCATCTTCCAAAAACCAGACTAAACTTGCAAAACCCAATCTTTCTACTGGTAAGAACCAAACCAAGATTGTTAAATCCACCAACAATTCTACCAAGACTTTATCCAGTATTAAGATTGAGCTCAAGAAGCTGAATTCCACGTCTAAGACCAAGAAGCTGAATTCCACATCCAAAGCTTCGAACTCTACCAAAACCAGTACTACTACTACTACTACTCCTTCATCTTCTTCTTCTACCAAGAAAACCTCAGATCTAATCAAGCTAAGCTCACCCCAGAACAAAACAACCAAATCCACAGCCACCGCCACCAAAACCAAACAAACAGAAGCTAATCAGGGCAAGCTCGAATTCGGGAAGCCAAACAATAAGGATCAGAAAACGGAGAAGAAGAAACCCAATACACAAAAACCAAAGAAACAAACTCTGCCCAGTTGGATTGACGACGAAGAAGAAGACAACCTGGTCTCAGAATTCACGGGTTTACCATCAAAATTCCAGAAAACTCTGCTTCCAGACCTCGAGAAAATCTCAATCACTTCCAAAGCTTACCTCAACAAATACAACAGAGAAATCACCAAGGGTTTCAAACCCATCGTTGGCAACAAATACGCACCCACCATTGCTTCCTTTGTCTCTTTTGCATTCATAATAATCCCTCTGCTTCTGGTCTCTCTCATTGTCAATCGCATCAAAGCCTATTTCTCACTCCAAAAGCTCTTGATTTTCATCCAAGTCTACCTCTCCATTTACTTTGCCATTCTCTGCCTCTCTTCGCTCGTCACAGGTCTCGAACCCCTCAAGTTCTTCTACGCAACTTCACAGTCCAATTACATTTGCTTACAGGTTCTGCAAACGCTAGGCTACGTGTTCTATCTTCTTCTTCTTCTGATGTACCTGATCTTGGTGTTCTCGACAGGCTGTGGGCTGGGCTCAAAACTACTTGGTCTGGCCCAGACTTTGGTGGGCTTTGCAATTGGGTTGCATTATTACGTGGCGGTGTTTCACAGGGTTGTTCTGCACCAACCGCCCAAGACCAATTGGAAAATTCACGGGGTTTACGCCACGTGTTTCTTTCTGATTTGTCTATGTGCTAATGCTGAGAGAAGGAAGAAGGCTTATTTGGAAGAGGGCGGTGAAGAGGGCAAGAAGAGCTAATTTTAATTTTTCAATTTTCTCTCTAATAAAATCAAGTGCACCAAACACCCATGAGCTCCCTTGGTCTCAACCAATCAAATTATTCACATTCATAGAAGTGCAACAATAATGAGAATTGTTATTGTCAACTTAGATTGTAATTGGCTGAGACCACCCTTCATTTTATTTTTATTTTATTTTTTTGGAGGGGTTTTTTTAGTGATTACGAAAAGTGGAAACATGTAATACTATTTTTATTTCGCATAATTATATAAATTATTTAATATAGTTTATATAAAATTTATTTTATTTATCTTCTATATTTTTTTGTCGCATTTTTCCAATGTGTACTTCAATTTTGGATTTTGCAAGGAAAGACTTGGATTTTTGTAGTGAATTTCACGGTTTGGAATAATAAGTTCAAGAAAGAGATGGCTGGACTTGGATTTTATGGTGAATTGCACAGTTTGGAAAATAATAAGTTCAAGAAAGAGATGGCTGGACTTGGAGGGATTAAAGCATTGGTGGAGGTTATTTATGTAATTTGCAAGGCTACCGACTAGTTTTATTCTGTGTCGGTGGCTATATAGACTAATATGCAACCGACAAATAATAGATTAGCACCCGCTCAAAAATATTTTTCTAGGTTTCAGTAGCTTTCCATACAGTGAACTGAGAGGCATACCCCACATTATATATAATTTGCAATTTGTTTATTTTATATTTTTACTATGACTAATGCGCAATTTATTGCAGATAAGAAAGTGAGGCCAATATTTTATATTTTGTAGCAAAAAGATTCAAACTAATTGAAGAAAAAGTTAAATTTTTGACATTGATATGTGACAAGAAAGTCCTATCTAATTTGCCATGTTTTTAGTATCAAATAAGGCTTTTTGTATCCTCCTCATTATTATTATTATGTTTGTTATTAAATATAATAACTCTTTCCCTTTTTTTTTTTTTTTTTGAATAATGATATTTGTGATGACCAGCCTTCTATGGAGGGATTTTATTAACATTAATCATTTATGTTCATAATAAAAAGTCTATAAACAACAAATCCATAATGAACTTATTAATTAAACCTTCACATACAATATATATAAGTATGTTAAGTATGTTGGGTAATGATGTATGTGGTAGGTATATAAAGCTAATTAGAACATCAACTAGTTTTTAAAATAATATTTTTGTTTCGGTAAATTATTTGATGAATAATGTTGCTCCCTACCAAATTGACTATGTAATGAATTAAATGTAGGGAATTGAGTTTGGAGTTTAGCAATCAAGCGTAATACATACATATATATATATATATATATATATACACACACAAATCCAGCATACAAATATATACCTGCCATCCAAACATTCTCCCAATGGTGGGTATACCATTTTCACAAATGGCAGTCCATTTTATATGGACCCAAGAGTATTGATTTTTGGACCTACTTATTTGGCCCATTACTCATTGCATGTCTTCTGTGGCTCACTAAGAAATAGTGAACTAATGATGTAATATATATATATATATATATATATATATGTTTGGTGAATGACCAATGATATAATATGCGTATATAAATTATCTACCAAATAATTAATATACGTATATAGTATACTAGGAAAATAGAAAAAGGATGTAAAGAATTTAGGAATAAATAAATTTATTTCTAAAGAATCATATAAAAAAAATACAATAATTATATACAACTGTTGTGTAGAGTGATGTGGTGTAACAAGCCATTAATCAAACATGAAATAATTTTTTGTTGAGCTTACGAGATTTTTGTTCTCAACGTGAGGAAACATAGAAAGAAGAGATTACTGTGAAACATGATTTATTGTTATACGGCTTACATGGTTAATGGTATGAAAAATTCCGAGCAGGTGCATACTTTATTCCCTAACTCGTCACCATAGTTGTCACCACTTTTAGGAAGAAAGTTTAGTCTTAGTTTCTAATTTGTTGGGAATCAATCAGAAAACCTAAGGCTCATGCTCGTCCTCTAACAAGGAGTTTCCACTTTTTTTTTTTTTTATGAAAAACAAGGAGTTTCCACTTGTATCTTAAAGATACTCTCTAAACCATTTGAGAGTATATGATTAATTTGAAGTTTTCAGACGAATATGATTAATTTGAATGTGACCTATTTTCTCACCAAACCATTTGAGAGTTTAGCCCTTTACTAATTAGACTATAGTCATACGCAATTAATAAAATTCAAAGTATCGGCAACAACATCCTTCTCTTTATGTATTTGAAATCATTTTTTTTGGGTGAAATATTTGAAATCAATTTGAACATATGCTTTATTATAACATCTTTTGTTGGATTCTCAATATTAAAATATATGTTCTCACTTAGAAACAAGGATAGAAAGTACAAGTAAAAGCGACATGAAAGCACGTGTACAGCGTGGAGGTGTCACATAATATATATATAATATATATATATATATTATGAATAAAAAAGTATCTCAATCGTTAATTAAATGTTCTATTAAAAGGTAGGAAATAAAATTTTATTAATGATTTAATTTTATAATTCCATAAGAATTTATAATAATAAATTTACTATTCTAACAGTTTTTTCTCCTCTTGACATTTAATAAAATTGAGTATATCTAAAATTTTGATAAAGATTTATTAAGACTCGAATTATAACTTTCACAATTGAGTATGAGGGTCGGCTTTTTTATCGTTAGGTTACACACCAAGTATATATATTATATATATATATATATGTGTGTGTGTGTGAGATAGATCAATAATTGTGCATTAGATACATACATTAGAACTTTAGGGTTATATGATATAAATCATATACTAAAATCCATGCATGTGGACAGGAGGGGATGGGTTGATGCAAGAAGTATTGGATGAAGGCTGAGTTGTCAATGTCATGGGGGTGGGCCCTATCTCCCATTTGCTTTTGTTGGAATACAGCCGAACACCACCTACCAAACATACGTTTCATCTCTCAGCTCACCATCACTATTAGAAGCTTTCACGTACTTTCTAATCTTAATGGCTCTCTGCAGTGAAAAGGGTAGTTCCACTTGGGTTTTCTGGAAACTTGAATTTATTACGGGTGGGTTTTAATTGCTCACTTCGGGGGACAAACAATAACTACGAAACAAAAAGAAAGTAAATTTCAAAATAATCCTCTGTATATTGGATTTTTTAATCCACTTAATCAATCTATTATACTTTTTTAAAAAATAATACTTTTAACCTTCTTATCTTTTACATAAGAGACATTAAATTATTTTATTATTATTATTATTTTTGTGTTGAGGAAACAGCATTAGTAAACACTCCTTTTTCGGTTTGGTAGTTTTTGTTATTTTTTAATTAATATGCATTAAATATAGGTAAATTAGTTAAATTTTAAGATCGTTAGTAACTTTATGTTAAATTGAAAAAAAAAATGTGAGGGGACTATAATGCAATTTTCCAAAGTGCAAGGAGATTCTGTAAAAATGTCAAATTACAGGGGCTATCTTGAAATTTATCAAAAAAAAGAAAAAAGAAAAGAAAAGAAAAATACTATTACTACTTTATAGAGCCTATGAAAATTCTAAATACTTTTATTACTACTTTACACGAATATTATGTTTACCTATTTTCTGGTATTACATTTAAGTGGAATTATATATGTGCATGAATAATTCAATACATAGTGTTGTTAATATTATGTTGCATAATATATTGGCTCTTAAAAAATGAAGAATAAAAAACTGTAATCAACTACATTATATTTTTTACCCCTAATTGTTTTTTTTTAATCATATAAATATGCATTATGCTCCATAATGTTAGCAGGATTATACAATAGATTGCACCTGGGGGTATGACCCAGCGGTAAGGAAGCCGACCAAACTCTCACACTCGTTTGCGAGAGTTGCGATTTAAATATTGACAAGCCCTCGTCAAGGTCCCAGGTGTATTCAATCCTGCTAAACACTAGGTGGAGAATGAACTATTAAGGAAGTGAGTTAGTTGTTCTAGACAACTATAAGGTTGTAAAGCTGGAGCATCAATAAGACCCGATTAATGATTCCCGAAACCTTTTTTTTATTCACAAAAAAAAATGTTTTACAATGGATTAAAAAGCCTCTCTCTCTATATATATTGAATTAAAATTTTAATATTAATTTCATTTTCTTACATTTAGAGTTTGTGGTTCATTAAAGAAAATAAAAAACTTAAGGAAAGATAACTGGACTCTTATTTTAGTCATTTATTTGAAAACTAATATTAAGAACAAGAGAATTGTTCTCTAAAAATTGAAAAATTTTGTGGGTAATTATGAGTGTAAAGTAGTTTTTAATTCATGATCAAATAAAGCTCTAAAGAAATGTTGTGTTTATAAATTACAAAATATTTTTTCTCAATTCAATCCTTGTGTTAGGAAACAATATATATATATATATATATATATATATCATTAGAGAAATGTTATCTTCACGAGTCCTGTCACATAAGAAATCCTACATGAGAACCAAATACTTGTCACCTGGTTCCAAATACTTGTTATCTAGTTAGTGTTACATCAATTAATCTTTTATCATTTTAGTATTTTATGTTATAATGTTATCATATGACAAAATGATTTAAAAGTATTTATCAAAAAAAGAAAAATGATTTAAAAGTACAACTAATATTTTCTTTAAATATGTGACCTAATGCATTCTTAAATCCTTCTGACCATGTTTAGAATGATTTATAAGTCTATGTTTTTTTTACTGATGTTAGGTTTTCTAATCAGTAAATTGTTTGATTGTGTTTAAATTGTTCATGATTATCATTATTTTTAGATAGAAATAAAATTTTCGATTAGACCCATCATTCTTAATTATTTTCTGATGCGAAAAATAGAGGGCAGTCAAAGAGAATTTGAGAAAACTGGGTGTACATTTTCGTAAATTAGTAATCTGATCCTGTTCAAAAACGGTAAGAAGAAAGGCAGGCGTGTAAAGAAGTGGGACCCACCCGCCAAACAACAAAAAGCGGAAACCTCACACTGTTCCCGCAATTATAATCCAGTAAAAATTGGCCCTGCTCTACCCAGCACTTTCCAATCCCACGCGCTTCCTCTCACGCTCCTCTCCTCCGCTTTTTGAATAGAAAACTTACAATTCAAAATCATATTTTTGACAAATAATATAAAAATGCTAATTACGATGACATTATTGATAAATTGATTTCCTTTTTAATAAATATCAAATATATATATATAGATATATGTATTTTATAATATAAACCATTAAACCAATGAAATAGTAAATTAAGTTATGGAAAATGTTTAATTTTTTTTTTCAATGCCTTTGCAAAAAGTTACCAATTCTGTTTGATATTTTGGATGATAAAGTTGCAGAGATACTATTAAATTAGGCTCCGTTTTACCAAAAAAATAATAATATTAAATTAGGCAAAATTACATTAATTGTCCTTTTTATTTTAATACTTTTACATAAAAACCTCCTTGTTTTGAAAAATTGCACTAATTCCTCTCTAATTTTAATTTTGCTGCGCCATTTATCCTGATGTCTAATGGCCTTATAAAAAATTTACTTTCATGTGTTCAAAGACTAATATGCCTTTAATAATTAAATTTTAAAATAAATTTATAATTATTATATTAAGTAAAACTGGTAAAAATATTTAAAATCGATTGTCAATTGTTTTTCAAATGGTAAATGTGTGAAAAAAGTTATTTAAAAAAATATAAGATTAAAATATATTTTTGGTTATACATTAAACAATTATGTTAAATAATTAACAAAATTTGTATTAAAAAAATTCAAGTACTAATTGCATTGCATTATATATATATATATTAAAAATTCAAAGTTAATATAAAAAAATGAAATTGGATGTTAAATAGTTTAATGATTAAAAAAATATTATATATGACTTTTTTTTGCCTAATTTTTTTTTTAAAAAAAGAAGAATAAAAACACCACAAAAGATGGAAATAGTTTATTTATTTAGTTTCATAGAAAAGTTGATTTAGACAAAAGAAAAGAAAATAGATTTGGACACTGAAAATGTGGGCGCGTGGAGAGAGCATGATGAGCAATTTTAGGAAGCGAATTTATGAGGAAAAGGGCGTCGAGAAAAAGTTTGAAAACAGTGCGAAAATTTCATTCATAGCTAAGATCTTCTCTGGCTGTCAGAATCAAAAACACTTCCAAAAAACGTCGTCGTCTTCACTTCGGTCTCCTTGGCTTCTTGTCTCTCTCGTTTTCACTCAGATGCTCCTTTTGCCGCCCCAGTTCGGCAACAACGGAAGCAGAAGCGGAAAGAAAAGGAAGTAAAATTCAAAGACTCAAAGTAATCTGCTTTTTGCGCAATTCACAGAAAGATTTCATCTTTTTTGGTTTTGGTCTTACTGGTTACTCTGAATCACCAGGTATCTCCTCCAGTTCTTTCTCCTGTTTTATATGTACATTTTTTTTTTTTTGGGTTTTTCTTGTTTGTTTTATTTATTTCAACGTCTTTGGAAAATCAATGCCCGTAGAGTAGTATAGCTGACTCTTCTCTCTAGGAGTAGGTGTAGGATCTCATTATAAATAGTATGAAAAAGATTTATTTAAAAAAAAAAAAAAAACTCTCTCTCTCCCTCTTTTAAAACTGAAACATTGATCTTGTAATTGAGTCAGTGGGTATTATGCTGCGTAAAGTTCTCAACTTTAGATCTAATTCATTAGAAAATTTTGTTGTGTGTGTGAGTGTGTCAGAAAAATCTCAACTCTACTTTTTGCATTTTTCCATTCAGTTATCATATATATATATATATATATATATATATATATATATATATATATATATTTTCTTGCATTATTTTCGCCAATTCAAATAGAGCTGGTGAAATTGTTCTTACTTTTGTTTCAGTTGCTGCAGAAAGTTTTGTTTTGTTTTGTTTTGTTTTTTTTTACTTTGAGAGATGTAGTTGCTTCAGGATTCTGTTGTATCGGGTATCTGTTAAATCTAACTTTGACGACGAAGGAGCAGGACATGTATGCTCTAGGCTTAGAGTATATTGTATATATAACAGTCACTTTTCACTGATTGTGAGGATGGTCCCTAAATTATAGGATGTGTGTTTGTACACGTAACCTATTATCAAAGCATATCCATTTTCCTTCTGAATAATCTAGAGGAATGGAAAATTTTAAAATTATTTTGATATTTCTCTAGGTTTTTAAAAATGCGTGGATGGTCCCTAGATTGTAGAAGTGCGTGTTACCAATACTTGTAGACACATGCTAGGAATAGTTTACTAAATAATGAATAAAATGCAGTTGTGTTGATTGAGTAAAATTAGTTTCGATTTGGAATCTGGCATTTAAATGCTTGCAAATTAGTGGTGACATGTGGTCGTCAAAGAAAATGGTTGTAAATTAATTCCAAACTCATGCTATTGTCAGACAATGTACATGATTCTGTATATGAGATTCTGATAGATGCTAACCGAACATGTCATTTGCAGCATTGAAGTATTTACTGGATTCAGCCAGAGAGAAGGGTGGTCGGGTTGATACTCTATGAGAATCAAGTATTAAGAATCTGAAGATGGATAAAGCATCAGCTGACTGTCCATACCCGGGATGCTTTTTTTGTGTCATGAAGGAAGGGAATCCAAGTAAACGTAGAGCAAGCATTCTGAAATTCTTTAGAGAACTTCCCGCACAGGATGATGATGGTCAGGTTCTCCCTATCAGTGGCCTTTGGAACACTGCCATGGCACATCCAAATGATCCTGAGTTCATCGAGTTGGGGATATTTGAATGCATGTCTGCACTTATATGGAAGGGTCTGAAGAACCGGCGCTGGCTTTCTC
The DNA here is from genome assembly GCA_007844105.2 of Rhamnella rubrinervis. Classification (NCBI taxonomy): domain Eukaryota; kingdom Viridiplantae; phylum Streptophyta; class Magnoliopsida; order Rosales; family Rhamnaceae; genus Rhamnella; species Rhamnella rubrinervis. Next base: position 10,261,038 of record CM017584.2, on the reverse strand, counting down.
ATGACCAAAATATATACATTCCTTATTATGCAGCTCATATTATTGGGTCATACACCATGAACATGGAAGAATTTGCAGAAAGCGCTGTTCATGCAGGGGTGATCCCTCCCTTGGTTGAACTTTTGAGAGGAAGGTTAACTTGGGTTGAACAGCGAGTGGCTGTTCGAGCTTTAGGCCACTTGGCAACATATGCCAGTACTTTTAATGCTGTAGCTAGTCATGGTGAAATTCTTGAGCTTTCTATTCAGCTAGCAATGAGTTCACTAGAGATAGTTTACTCACATTTTTATCAGTATGTTGATAGAAGGCTAAGCTATCACTGTGATTTACTTACACGAGGCATGGGTGGCGTTGAGATGGAGTCCAGGAAGGCAGAGGAGTGGGCTAGTCAGTTGCAGTGCTGGTCCCTGCAGCTCATCAATTGCTTTGCTTTTAAACCTGAGTTTCTTTCTACCATTTGCAAGCCTGAGTTCTTGATAAAGCTACCTGGCATGTGGGGTGGCCTTGTTAATGAGAACTCACCAGCTGGCATTGGTTTATTAAGAACAATTTGTCATCATAAGCTTGGTAGAGGACCTGTTGCTAGCTGCCCTGGTATTATTGAATCATTATGTAACATTGCTCGGTCATCAGATGATTGGCAATATATGGCTATTGATTGTCTTCTTTGGTTGCTTCAAGATCCAAGTACATGTCACAAGGTAATTTATTCTGGTTATTTCTTTTTATATCTTTAATAATACTTAAATTCATGCTGCAACTACTCATGATGGATTAATTTACTTAAGGAATCCTATGGAAGATTTGCACACATACAGATTATCATATTTGTTATGCTCATTTGTGATTTTGAAAAGACTAAGTAATGATGTTTGTCTTTGTTGTCTGTTCTGGAAAGATTATAACCATAACAAAGTGATGTTAGTTGCAAGTATAAGTTGCAATCTTTGATATGGGTGTCAATAGATGAAATGCAACATACGCACTTAGCAGAAATTGCATGAATAAAGATCCAAATTTATAGAAGCATGCCTCTTTCTTTTATGTTCATAAATAGTTGACCATTATCTTTCTGAAGAAAGAATCTCATATAATTTAGTTTTAAGAATCTAATATAATTTAGTTTAGTGCATATAGCAATGTTCTCTCACTATTTTAATGTTTCTTTTGTTGTTTGGCATGCTAAGACTGTAATCTTTCTGGCCATCATAACTCTCTCACTATTTACTTTTCTGAGGTATTATTGTCTAAGATGTACACAATAGCAATCCGCTCTCCTGCAGATTTTATTCATCGATGAACAGTAATTGTGAATGACTTTCCTACATATTGATTCTGTCTGAAAGTTTTGTTTTGTGGGTTTACTCTTGCCATATAAATTCAGCTGCAAATGAAAACAGAAAAAAGAAAAAGGAAAATTTAAATTGTATAGATGAATTCATTATATGAGAACTTAAATGAAATGAAATCAAATACATAATTCTTCATTTAAATTTCAGGATTAGTAGTCATTGTCATGTTTTGTTGCAGTCATTTAGGCTTTACTTTCACAAGTTGAATGGAAAATTTGTGGTTTTCAACTCCGCTTTTGTATGTATTTTCAGCATGCGTGGTGCTGGTTGCATTAATATGCATACTATGCATGAGTTTCTCTGCAGCTTTATAGCTCTATAATTCTTGAAATATCACAGCTATAGGTGATGTACTAAACTGCCAGAGGTAGCTTATAGGCGCTAAACTTCCAAGAATGCTTTTCATGGGGACATGAAATTGCAGTTAGAGTAGTTGTTATCTTTGAGAGGACCATGTGGGCCGTAGTTGAGAATGCTAACAAAATTATCCCACTTCACTACTTGCAAGTTACAACTGATTTCACCCTTTGCTTTTATATACAAACTTCTTAATAGCTTAGCTGATGCTTGCAAAATCATTGTATAGGTGATTGATAAGGCAGTACCTGCACTTATAGACCTTGCTGAGATTTCAACTTTGGGTGATCATAAGAAGCTTGGGGATTCAATTGTGAATGTTCTTCAGGAATGTATTCAATCACAGGGACCAGGTCGTAGCTCTGCTAATAACCGCACAAAAGAACTGATTGAAGAGCTAGTAAATTCCAGGCAGAGATTGAAATGGGAAAAAAATATGCCAAAAGAGGACCTCCATATAAAACAGGCAGCTGCACTGGTGGTCAAGCTTGAAGGAAATTCCTTGTTCTCCTCAGGAAATATAGCTGGAGCTGCATCGAAGTACTCAGAAGCATTGGCTTTGTGTCCCGTGAGATCTAAAAAGGAGAGAGTTGTTCTGTACAGTAACCGTGCTCAGTGTCATCTACTGTTGCAACAACCATTGGCTGCCATAAGTGATGCTACACGTGCTCTTTGTCTTCACAACCCGCTTAACCGTCATGCAAAAAGCCTTTGGCGAAGAGCTCAAGCTTATGACATGCTGGGATTAGCGAAGGAGAGCTTGTTAGATGCCATTCTGTTTATAAATGAGTGCTCTCAGTCAAATGACCCCGATCTTTCTTTGAGACAGAATAAAGTTCCTGACTATGCTGAGAGGCTAGTGAAGAAGCAAATGCGCGCAGCTTGGTTATTTAGAGAGGCAGCTATCAAGCATGGTGGTGTGCACTGTGAGGGTGATGCTGGTGACATGTATGGCCAAGAAACCGATGATTCTGAATGGGAGACAGCAAGTGAAAGTGATATAGGAAATGATGGAAGGGATGAAATGGGCGATGATGATGATGATGATGATGATGAAGATGAAAGTGAATGGAAGAATGAAGACGAGAGGAAAGATAAATACGATAAGCCATTAATGAAAGGTACTATTTAACAATTCAATACTTGGTCACATTTTTTTTTAGTCACTGTCTCAAGCTTGTTGTCTCCTGATGCTGCTTCCATATTATGCTCGTCACATAATTTGCCTTGAAAAACTTTGTATTTTGCACGGTTACATGTGGGATATCCAATGCTTGATATATAATAAGGGCCTCTTTGAATGTTTGATGTCTAAGCATTATGTTGGATCCTTGATTTGGAACAGACCTAAAGCATGGATACAATGTGCAGCTTGTGGAAGAAGAACCGTAAGCACGGATCGAAGGTCCACCATTCAAACCTGAGAGCATGCAACAGCAGGTGGAGGAACCATGAATGAAGATGTTTGGCCCAACTAGTGTGTTTATGTGGTTCAGCGGCAACCGACTTCCTCTATTATATGAAATGAACAGAAAATGTTGTAATCGTTGTGTCTAAAACTAAAACTTTGTGCTGTATATTTCTGGTTTTTTAAAATCATTTTCCCAATTTTTCATGTTAAAATCCAAGTGTAGAGAAAGGATGAGGATTTTTTTAGTTGCAAGAACAATATTTGAGTCTAGGATATGGAGGTCATGAAGTGTAATTGAGTGACTTGAGAGAGAGAGAGAGGCTTTGCGTATATCAAAAACCTTCAAAGGTTTTGTTTTTTTTTCATTTCACCCTGAATTATCTCAACTATCAACTTAATTGTGGTTTTCTTTTTCTTATTTTGTAATATAGTCACATCTTATAATTCTTCTCACATTCGTATTAATCCACAGGTGTTATATATTTGAGTACCTCATTTACTTGCTTTAATTAGCCAATGCCACAATTCTGTTGCAAGTCACTTCTCTTTGCATGTAGCAGAGGGAATTTAGATCTTCTGTGTCAATGCTTGTTAATTTACTTGTATCGTCACAAATTTCTTACACATTTAGAGTAAAATAATAATCCTTTTTTATATGTGTATGGATAAGAGTGTTATTAAAGAAAGGGATTAGAAAACAGTGATGCTTCCCTGTATTTTGCAGTATTTTCTTTGTTTGCGAACCTAAATGATATCCTTGTGTCTCAAAAAGTGTGCCTTTGTCAATGCCAACGATATACAAAGCGAATGATGAATTCGCATTCAAAGGGCTTTTACTACTAAATCAACCAAAGTTGGCCCTGTTGATGAACATCTCTCTTCTTGCGCGACTACGTACCAACCGCAACCATCGTACAGATTAAATACGCAGAATGGTGCACAGTTTCTAAAATTGATTAATGTAGCAAGTAAAACGTGTCACTGTCTGATAGTCCTTTCATATTCTTATTTCATTTTCAGTAAAAAGAAAAGGGTCGGTGTTATATAAATTATGCACCGTAGCCTCTACCTTTAATTGCTTGTTTGGCACCTGTTTCTTTCAAACAATTTTGAAAATCATACAGCTCACAGAGAACCCAACAAAGTGTTAAAAAAAGAAAAGAAAAGAAAAGCCAAATGACTTAAAAGAAAAAAAAAACATTTTTTTTATATGAATATTGTTATTCTTTACAACTTGTGAGAAAAAAAAAAAAGAAGAAAAAAAAGAAAAAATTAAATGCAAAGTGTCGGCAATGCAAAATTGGGGTTCGTCCCTATGCTCTTAATATTGAATATTCAAAAGCTTGTTGGTCTTGGTGTGTTTGGCCAGTGCGGCGATGGCAACGTCGACGGCGTCCATAAACCCGACGTCTGTCGCATTCGGGTGTGCATACGTCAGCCTGGGGATCAAACGGATGACAGTTTCACGCATTTTCTCAACTTTCTCCCTCGGAATCTTCAACAATTCCTCTTCTATCCTCTTGCTCGCTTCGCTTTTCTCGTCTATGAACACCGAGTACGTCTTCACGTCCTCCGGCAAGAACCATGCGTACTGAGTATACGCCGTGTGCCGAGAAAAGAACACCGGAATGCAACCGGCCAGCACCGAGTCGAACGTCGACCTCCGAGTGAACGAGTCTCCGGGGGCTTGCAGACAGAATTCCGACCGACTCATCGCGTTCAGCACCTCGCTGGGCTCGTGGCACTTGTTGCTTCCGCCATTGATAGACACACACTGCAAGAGCTCGCACCGAGTTGACTCGCCGCACTGCTTTATCAGTTCGTCCCTAATCGCAGCCTTCTCCAAGCCTTTTCTCGGAGCTCCGATGAAGGAGAACAAGTGGGGTCGATCGGATTGACGCATTCTGTTCTGCCACGTCACGACTTCTTGGTACGACGACGGGTGGAAATAGGAAGGGTAGGGCATGCCGTGCTGGTTGTCGCCCTGCCATGGCTGTCTTTCGACGGTCAACACCGACATGTTCTTGGCCGCCGGTAAGTTCAGCAGACAATTGGCTCCGAAATCGGGTCCGTCGGTGGTTCTCATGAAATCCCACGCGGTCCTACTCAACGCCATGAAGTGGTCCCTACCTTGGTTCCTCCGCCACCATGGCTGGCCCTGAATGTAGTCCACGAGCTTGACAGCGAGAGCGTCACGTTCAGTGAGATTGGACTCGCGGAACTTGCTGGAGGCGTGGAGACCACCGTAGAAGGGAACGTAGAAGAGGTCGGCACGGTGGGGTTTCAAGGTCCGACATGGGTGGTTCTCCATTCGAGCGTGGAAGATCATCTCCCCGATGAACTGGTGGGTGGCGAACCATGAGCTAGTCTCCGACGCGGAGCCAGAGCCCATGACGTTGGAGATTGGTTGACCTAGTCCGCAATTCGCTACGTGGGGACACATGTCGGTATAGATATTCAGGTGCCGGCAATCTTGAAGAAGTCCAACGTTGAATTCCGCAGGCAAATCGTAAACGTAGACCGATACACCTCCAGAGCAGGTGGGTACAGGTACTGATGCTGGTTTGGCTTTGTGGGTGATAATGTTTTGGGGTTTGTGAAGAGGTAGCTGGTGGTGATCAGTAGCGACATTGTTGGTGGTGGTGGTGGTAGTTGGTGGGAACCAGAAGAGAAGGACGAGAAGCCAAGCAAAGAGGAAGAGGAAAAGAATGGCAGTGTATCTGAGGTGGGGATTGTTGAGATTGATCAGGTGTGGCTGTTTGTTCTTGGAGTCGTAGTAGGGTTTTTCATCGTCGACTACTCTCTGCGAAGCTAATGGAATTGGAGGTGTTTGCTTTCTTGGAAACATCGAGAAAAAGAAAGAAAAGAAACAGGGAGAAGAAGATGAAGAAAGAAAGAAAGATTGGGTAGTTTCCGGCGGAGAAGAGTCTTCAATGTTGGCGGTGATAGAGGGAAGACTTTGTGCGTCAAAGTGAGAGAGAGAGAGAGAGGGAGAGAGAGAGACAGCCACTGCGTCAGCAATGTTGGTGGGAAGTTCATTGAGAAATTATTATTATTATTTTTATTTGTCAGCATAAAAATATGTTGAATGTATATATATATATATATATATTATAAATATAAAAAGCAGTAAATGTGAAAATATTAATAAACAAACGCCACCAGCGACCACCAGAATCAAACAAAAATGGACGAATCAAAACGCACATGCAGACGTTTACGTGGCACAATTTTATTACACCCGCTTTGTATGATTAACGTATAACGAGGACAACAACTCCTCCATCAAATTCTTCAAATAAATATTAAAAAACTATATTACCAAAAAACAAGAAAAAGAAAAAGATAGAGAGAACAAATGGCATGTGTTTGCTCACTTAGGATTTAATTATTTACAACTGTGTACAAAGTCATAGAACCGACACTTTGGGCTTCAGCTTCACATGAGTTGTCTGACAGGCCAGGATTCCAATCCAAAATGATTGGCGGTTGTAATAATACATTATTTTTTAATGGAAATAATTTGGTTCAGGTGGTAAGAGGGAAATGGGTTTCCTTATTTGTCCATCGCCCACTCTATCATTATATATATATATATATATATATGATCCCATGAGGAACAGAGCTTGGATTAAACTGAGGAAGGTGCAGCAGAGGAGGAGGTCCTGTGAATCCGGTCGAGTTCTTTTGCAACATCAATCATTAGTGGCCTGTTTTCTTCCTCTTCCCCAGCACACTTCAACGCCAGATTCAGAAAAGCTTGGAGTTGCGAATGGAATTGTAATTGTTGCTGTTCATCCATTTCTCTTCCCTCTTCCAACAGTATACAATCCACAATTTCGTCCCACCTTTTGTGTTGAACCCAGATTGTGATGGGCTCTTTTTCAACGTAAGACGATTTCCCACTTAGGAGAACAAGTAGACATACTCCAATACCATACACATCAATTTTCTCGGTAACAAATAATGTTTTGAAGTGCTCAGGGGCAACGAACCCTGCAGTCCCCACCACACAATCAGTTTGAACTCCCGTCTCCCCCTCAGGAATGGATATGGAGTATGAGAAACCAGACAATTTGGGAACCAAATCCTTGTCTAAAAACACACTTTTAGTCGTCACATGGCGATGGATGATGGGCCTTGAAAATGCAGTGTGTAGGTAGGTAAGTGTATGCGCGATATCTTTTCCAATTCTCACCCTTATTTTCCATGCAAGTGATGGCAGCGTCGGTGACACATAATTGTTGGGACTATCTCCAAGGCCTCCAGTTCTGCGGAGTTGGCCATTCTCTGCATCTTCATAAACCAAGGCTGGAACCGGCAACTCCAAGCAACAACCCAGCAGTTTCAGAACCCGACTGTGGCTGCTCATATGAGACGATATCGCTATGTCACGGCAAGCCATTTCAGGTGTAGTAAGCCCATCGATAGCGATCTTGATTAGAACAGAGCGATGGTCTAAAACTGCCCTGAGCCACTCACCCCGTAAAAGGCCATCACAACGTGTCTGCTGGAAGTTATTGGTGGCTGTCCGTAGCTGTTTGGCTGAGAAGAAGCGAATTGGATTACATTTACCATTCCCAGATGAAAGAAGTTCTTCCATTAAAATGCTTCCATGTTTCACCATATAATTTTCCTCTTCTTTTTCTTTCTTCTTCCCCATCTTCATCCACTCCATCAAGTTTACACAAAAAATAAACTCATACATACACAAACACGTCCTTGCTTCTTGATTCTATCAAGTTGCAACAGACATTCCAAATTCGATCTTATTACAATAAGATTTACAACCGGAAACTCTTAGGTCCGGTGATTCGCAATCTTTTTGGATAGCCTCCATTAAACTGCCTTGGTTCTTCACCATCACCGCTTTCTCCTTTCCCCATCATGAATTTCAACCAAATAGAAAACCTTTTGTTAGGGTCTGCCAGGGAAAGATAAGAGATATAGAGGTTCGGCTAAAATTGGCCTACATCCTCTTGGCTGCAGTACCATGGAGTCTCTGCACTACACCTGAGTGAATATTAACAGAGCTTCAAGCCAATAACAATGGTGGCTAAATTAGAGAAATTTCTCACATAGTATTGCTCTCGAACCCTTAAACCATGTTACACCCTTTCCTCACACCTCTCTCTCTGTAATAATCACACCCTTGAAGAAGAAAGAATCACGACAAGCTTGAAGAACCACAAAGAAACCCTCTTTCTACAACCTTCTCAATGCTTCTCTGTAAATCACCTTCATTGTTTAATGAACAAAGGAAGAGGACGAAAACTATATTAGGGCTGTTAAGAAAGCCCACTTGTTCTTGAAGCTAGTGTGGCCCAATAGAAAACAACGAGGCTGTTATACTTGACTAAATGGACGATGTTCCACTAGTGTACCAATACACGAATGAGGAAAAAAGAGTAAAAAAATTTCTAAAATTAAAAGTTAATCATAATAATTATAGCCTTTAACCTATTTCTAAAAGTCTACATTATGGCCTTCTCTAAGTTTACTGACGGTGAAGATAGCTTATGAGATATTCACTATTTGTTAACAGAGACATATAATCAAGGGGTACGCGGAGGTTGAAGAACTAATTCATGATTTCATATTATTATGTATTTTTACACGGCTATAGATGAGCTAATGCATATGCATCATAGACATAAAACGCAATAATAGTTGAAGTTTTTTAATGCTAATTTTTTTTTAATTCTTATTTTCACGTTTTATAATTTCTTTAAGCAGCTTTTTCCTTAATTGTGTAATTTCAAGTGGTAATTAGGCTGCTCAACCTAAAGATGCAGGTCAGTAAAGAATACACAGAGTATAGTACAAGAAAGAAAAAGAGGCCGTGCTCATGGTTTCATGAAGGCAGCAGCAACAGCAACAACATCAGCAAACTCGATTCAAAGGATTCACTGATACATCTTTACTGTCAGAGACATACATATAATCCCATATGAGGAACAGAGCTTGGGAAAAATTGAAGGGTTAATTTTGCAAAAAAAAAATTTCTCATTCCATACAAAATCCATAAGTTAGCTAATAATACATTATATGAATCTAAGAACATGAAGCTAATTAACAGGAATTTTTAGAAATATTAAGGAGGTGCAGCGGCGGAGGAGGAGGTCCTATGAATCCGGTCGAGTTCTTTAGCAACATCAATCATCAGTGGCCTATTTTCTTCCTCTTCCCGAGCGCAACTCAATGCCAGATTCAGAAAAGCTTGGAGCTGTGAATGGAATTGTAATTGTTGTTCTTCATCCATTTGTCTTACCTCTTCCAAGATTTTAAGATCCACAGTTTGGTCCCAGCTTTTCTGTTGAACCCAGATTCTGATATCGACAGCATCAGCTTCTTGTTTAACGAAAAACGATTTTCCAGTGAGAAGAACAAGTAGAAGTACTCCAATGCCATACACATCACTTTTCTCGGTTACAAATAATGTTTTGAAGTACTCAGGGGCAATGTACCCTAAAGTCCCCATCACACGATCACTTTGAACTCTCGTCTCCCCCTCAGGGATGGATATGGAATATGAGAAATCAGACAATTTGGGAACCAAATCCTTGTCTAAAAACACACTTGTAGCTTTCACATGGCAATGGATGATGGACCTAGAAAATGCAGTGTGCAGGTAGGTTAGTGCATGCGCGATGTCTTTGCCAATCCTCACCCTTATTTTCCATGAAAATGACGACGGTGTCGGCGACACCTTATTGCTGGGGTCATATCCAATGCCTCCAATTCCGTTGAGTTGGACAACCTCTGCATCTTCATAGACCAAGGCTGGAACCGGCAACTCCAAGCAACAACCCAGCAGTTTCAGAACCCGACTGTGGCTGCTCATCCGCGACGATATCGCTATGTCACGGCAAGCCATTTCAGCTGTAGGTAGACTGCCGGTACTGATCTTGATCAGTACAGAGCGGTTGTCTAAAACTGCCCTGAAAAAGTTACCCCCAAAAAAGTCTTTACAATGTGACTGGAAGTTGTTGGTGGCTGTCCGTAGTTGTTTGGCTGAGAAGCAGCGAATTGGATTACATTTGCCATTCCCCGATGACATAAGCTCTTCCATTAAAATGCTTCCATTTTTCACCATATAATTTTCCTCTTCTTTTTCTTGCTTTTTTACTTGTCTCTTCTTTCCCATCTCGATCCACTCTACAAAGTTTATATATAATTAACTCATACATACACAAACACAAGTCCTGTAAAATGCAGAGGAATGCCTTGGTTCTTCACCGTTATGGCCTTCTCCTCTCCCATCATGAGTTTCAACAAAATAAAATTATTCAGTGGAAATTTGAACTGCCATAAAATCACAACTTCTGTCGGAAAGAAAATTAACGCAGAGATAGACAAAGTTTATACTCACCGAAATGCCTATGATAGAGAGCACAGAGGAAGAGAAAGAGAAGACCACGACTTCCTTTCGCAATCAAAGCCGGTACAAGTATGTCAACGACACAAGACCATACAAACACAAGGTAAAATTTATAGGTGAAAATTACATTCATGGTTTTGAGTTAGGTTGACATATCCATTACATGTCTGAAAACATGCTACTATCACTTGTGTTTTGCAACACTAGTTATGCTACATAGCTCTACTCGTATTACAATGGGTGGGAAGAATAACATTACAAAGTATATACTATGCAAGAGAAGATGAATAAAGAGAGATAGTGGTTTCTTTCGCTAGACAACAGGTGAAATAAAATTTTTTCTTTGGTGAATGTGAAATAGTTAATGGCTGATTGGCTTAACCAGTGTCCAGTACATATTCAGTGAAATACCTAGGTACACAATGTAAACCATATTATTTAAAATAGAGTTGTCGATAGAACAAGTAGAAATTTTCCGAGGCTACACATACACATCACCTTGTTGTGTAACAAATGATGTAGAACTGAACTTAGGGTCAAAAGCTATAGACGTCACTTTGTTCCAAAGCTTATGTTTTATTCACATTATCAGTTCCATAACGCGTTTCACCCTCAGGAATGGACGTAGAGAGTGGGCCAAATCGGACAATATTGAGTAAAAAGTGTGTGGATGATAGGCCAAGAAAATATTGCGTAAAAAGTGTGTGGATGATAGGCAAAGAAAATATTCTGTGAAGGTAGGCAGGAAAGTGAATGTGCAGTTAATGTTTCCTTTGCAATTTTCAGCCTCATTTTCCAGGAAAGTGGTGATGACCCATGTTCCGTGCCAACCGATGCTTCCCAATCAATGAAGGGGTCCAGTTTCTGAATTTTCTTAAATCAATTCTGGAAAAGCAACTCTAGTAAGCAACCGAGGAATCCAAATTACATGTCCTCTCTCTCATGGTCAAAATTTAACACGTCATTTAGATGAAAAAATAAAATTAAAATGCCAAAAGTTTTAATTAGAGGGGGAGGGATAAGGAAATATTGAGGGAGACAAATAATTTGATTTTAGAGTAGTAGACAAATAGAGGACAAGTAAAGATGGGAAAATAGTCTTGAAATTAAGAGACTTGTGATTACTCATAACACGTATATTACACTCCTAGTTGGCTTGGTAAAGCATTTATGAAGAGATGAGGACATCTTTTGCAAGTTTTGGATGAAGCTGGTTTTATCGACCTACAATTTTGAATATTTTATTCCAACATTTCTTTATTTTCAATTAAATACAGTTAAATATAATTAGTTTTTGAAAATTAGAAATAACACCTTTGTTAATTAACATAAAAATTCTTACATAAAGTTAATTTTTGAAAAAAAAAAAACTCTATTAAGAGAAACAAAATAAAATATTGTAGTCAATAACATTTCATTGTTATTAATTAACATAAAACTCTTATATAAAGTTATTTTTTTTATTAAAAAAAAAACTCTATTAAGAGAAACAAAATAAAATACCGTTGTCAATAACATTTCATTTTACTAGATTCAATTATTCATTTTCTTATCATTCAATTTTTCTTAAAATTTTATATGTGGAATTAATGTACCTTGAACTTATTACTTTCATACAGTTATTAATTTTACAAAATATGAATATATTATTTTATATCTTGATAAATATTTATAATGTAAAAAATTTAATTGCACAATCACAAAAATTATACTTTTAATTTAATATTTTAATCTGACAATTTAAATATCCTCGTTGACATCTTATATGTCAAGGTACAACCGCACAAACACAGTAAAAAATAGCTTCTGGTACATTGCATAATGTCCAAGGAAAGTAGCTGACTTCATCAAAAAAAAGGAAAGGAGCTGAAACTAAGAATTTTATATAAGAATTCTTAGTCCGTTTATATAAGAATTTTACAGAACATGCAAAACAACCAACCTTGAAAACCTTGAATGCGTATAAATAAAAATCCCACATTCATGTTTTATAATTCACCAGAGAATGAAAATAAACTCTATAGAGAACTCCAAAAAAGAGTTTATATATGATTATGGTGAGATTGTGTGAGTTTTTATTTTTACTTTCGATTATTGTGAAATAAATTTTTATTTCTCCCTTATTTCTTTTCTTCTGTGATGGTCAGAGAACCACACCATTATAGTCCACTGTAACCGATGACTCTTCTATCATCTTACTAGTGGTTAGTATATGTTTAAAACATTTATAATTACGGACGGTCTTGTAACAAGTACTTGACCTGTAGCGTTTTCAGAGTCTATATATGAGCACGTATTTCAAAGGACATTCAAACCCAATGTTTTGTAATCCAATGATCGTGAGAATTCTTACACTTTGAAGATTACAAAAAAAAGAAAAAAAAGTGATGAGCAAAATTGTGGAAACCTAGATTTTATTTTTCTTTCTTTTCAAGTATGTGGAGCCTAGTTTTAGTAACTAAATTGCAATAATTAATCCTACTTAAATTTTATAATTGTCGCACAAAATTTAAGCTCAACTTTGTTTTTTATGCAACTTGTTGGTCCTAAGTTCTTCTTTACAACCCGGACCACTTCTCTTGCAATTTGAAATACCCATTTACAAATTTACAATCAACTTTTTATATATTGTGTTTATTAGAATAGAAAGCACGACATTTCTCCCAAACTATATATATATATATATATATATATGAATTAAATTAATTAAATAAATCGAAAAGTAACAAAGTGGGGAAGGTTATTCCAGACGCCCAATATAAAGTCGATGATGGGAATATCCGGCGCGCATAATCTTCCAATAATAATTTGATAACATTTAATCAACTGCTTGCATATACAACAAGCATTCGCAAGAAGATATACTTGCAAGCTGTGCATCCTGATAAGAAGGACAATAATTATCATTTAGTTTTCTAAGTTTACCTACGTGTTACCCATAATCTCTCTCTCTCTCTGTAAAATCTATTACTATTATATATATATATATACACTTTATTATGAAACAAAGTTGGCGTGCATATACTGAGGATCTTCAAAAGATAGGAACTTTTTGTACTTAGCCTGTTGATAAGTTGTAAAGTCAGTACCATGTCTAATATCTTATTGCCGTTTATATGTGCGCACACAAGAATTTGGCTAATGTTTAATTTCCACTTGAAGCTTAGGAACTTTTTGTACTTAGCCTGTTGATGAGTTGTAAAGTCAGTATACATACTATAATCTATTATCTTATTGCCGTTTATACATACACACACACAAGAATTTGTCTAATGTTTTATTTCCACTTGAAGCTTAATTTATGGAGTAGTAGAACTGGGATCCTCGATATCTGATCAACTTGTTGAAATGTTTGTTTTCTAAAGAGACACCCCCAGTTAACGACATATTCAATTCATTACCTTTCAAAACATATATATATATATATATATATATATATTATATGTATGTATGCATGTATGTATGTACAGATCTTTAGGGATTGTAAATTAGAAAATAAATAAATAAATAAATGCTAAATTTGCACCCACCAAAACCAACCCTATTTAACCCAGTCCAAGACAATTTGCTACTCGCTATAAAAATGCCTTTATTAGTGACAAAATATGTTTGACACTACAGAACTTCGAACACTTTTTTTGTAGTGTGTGGAAAATAAAACACACTGAGAAGAGAATTTAGCTGATGAATGATCCTAGACGCTTCAGTTCAAGTCAAATCACCACCCAAAAAAATGGTAAAAAAGCTCACGTGCGAGAAAGTTTTTGAGATACAAAACCAAAATATAAAAATTAGTTTGATATATATATATATATATAAACTCACAGTTTAATTAAATTTTTGAGAAGAGTGATGATTCATTATGTCTAAAGTATTTGTGTTTAATAATGGGGATAATATTCATTTTTAAAGCATCAATTGTCTACAATTTTTATAATTTTATACATGCTATTAAAATAACTTATGAAACAATAATACTAAAAAATATATAACTTGTAATATTCAAGAATAATAGAATTAGTTAAAATGTTAATGCACGTGAAAATATATAAAGATGTTTGAGAAAAATTGTGTGCATATAATTAAATGGCTCTTCAACATAGACTTCATCAAGCATCAATGCATGTAAGCAAAATTGGGAAGAAAAGACTGAAATTACAGAGAGGGATCATTTGCACGCATGTATATATCTACTTAATTTACTCCTGTAAATGATCTGTGTCACTGTGTGTGACAAGCAAATTATAAACCCCAGCCAACTACAAAGTACCTCTTGAGGGGTGAAGTGAATGATCATATGCAAGATTGAGTGGAAGGTTATGATAATTATAAATAAATAAGTCCAAGCTGGATTTTTCCAAATCAACTTTTGGAAAAGTTGCTCCTTTGCGTATATATATTTTGCACCAATATATACTAGATCACAATACTTGTTGGCATGTATATACAGGTAACATGATCATATTCATATTATCATATATATATATATATATATATATATATATATATCTACATGAAATGGAATAGCAATTGAATATACTACTCATGGGTTAATGCCATCGGATTTCCTTCAAGATTATATTGAGCTTCTTTTGATGACTTTTCAAACCAATAAGGCTAGCCCATATGAGAAATAATTGATCACTACACATATCTATACGTATATAATGATGTTCAGAGAGTGAATTAGTGGAACAGTCCACGTCTGTATTCCATTCCATGTATACAATTGAATGCCACTAAACACACTCACGACTCAACACTGTTGCAACTTGGAGGGGTCGTTTTACAAAATCCAGCTCTTCAAAGAAACAAAGGGATGATCCTATTTTATATTTACAAAATATAATCAAAATCTCAATCTTCCACTTTTAATCTCCCATGATTCACTTTCATGGTTACCAAACCTTAATAGCATTATAATATAAGTGCAACTAAGGGGCCAAGATCTTCTTCAAAGATACAGTCCCACTATTTTTATACTTATATGAGATAAAAGCAAACACCACCTTCTTCCACCATCCCCATATATATAACACCCTTTTACCCACCACTTTCCAATTCACTCAAAAACTCCTCCATTCTTTATCTCCCTCATTCACTCTTCTTAAACTTATTATTCAAAGAAATGGGTGCTTCTCAGCAATTTTCTTCACTTAGCTGTGAATTGAGAATCAAGCAAGCAAAAAACATTGAGTACTTCAAATCTACGGGTAAAGTGTTTGTGAGATGCTATCTTTCTGCTGGAAACAACAAAAGAATTCAACTCAACACCACTGAAATCCCTGTCAAGTCCGACCGCTACGTTTGGGATCAGTCTTTCTCTCTGGAGTGTTATGGAGCTGAAGATTGCAGTAGCCTGAAGCAAGAAAGCGTGGTTTTCGAGCTCCGGTGGAGGAGCTCAGTGCCAGTTTTCGGGCGGCGCCGTAGTTCACAACTATTGGGAAGGGCAGAGATTCCATGGAAGGAAATCATTGAGCCAAGAAACATGGTGTTGGATAAGTGGGTGACAGTAGATTCATGTACTAGGCATGGTGGTCTTGAGGGTGTGAAACCAGCCAAACTTGAAGTTGGGATCAGAGCAGGAGTTCCGGCAGCGGTGCAGGAGGTTGAGACGGCGGTGAAAAGGAGGGAAAGGAGGGTGAAAAAGTACTTGGACGAGTCATGCGGGTGCAAATATGGTCATGGTCATGGTTGCACTTGTGGAGACTACGAAATTTTTGCACTAGTGGCTGCTTTAGAGGCTTTTTAATTAATTAGGGCATTAAATACAAGCAATTGGGTTTTGATTGGTGTAATCATTTTTTGTTTTTTGGTTTTTTATTAGATTATAGTTTCAGTGCTCATCCCCTTTAATAATCATCTTTTTGTTTTTGGGATTGAATTGGTATCAGTGGTAATGGGATTATGTACTTTAGAAATTTCTTTCATAATTTGTATATATGAATATCAAAAGGATGAGAGATAAATTCATAGAGTAATTTGTGGCTTAGATCTAATGACAATTAAATCTATTGGTTTCTTAATTTCATTTGGATATATTGGTATGATGAAATAACATTTGATTTATCTATCTAAATTAACTTGCAGTTAAAGAAGTGAAATATCTATAAAACTAAAATAAAACCAAAATTAACTTAATAGAATACTACCTTCCCATCAATTGGTAAAAAAATTTGATAATTAATTTGTTTACAAAAACCAATCGAATTTATGAGTGCATTAATTGGGGTTTAATACATATATAGTTTTAACTTGCTAGATCAAAGACAGTGGTAATCCATCACTTTCATTCCATTACACACAAATGGTTAATTTAATTCATAGAATTACAAACTTAGTAAATTTGAGAAGAATTTTATATATAAGAGGTTATTAATTGGTATATTCAGTAGTAGTTGTAGATAGAAATGGCATGCCTCTTTTATTTTCAGATTAGGATATCGCTCCCTCTTTGACGATCATAACTTCTAAGCAAGACAACATAATATCAATATTACCAAAAAAAAAAAAAAAAAGACAACATAACATCAAATTTCTATAAATTAATTCAGTTGTATATATTTAATTCAGATTGAATTTCCCTTTCAAGGCACACCCATATAATTAATCCATGTATATTGTGCATTTAATTTCTTCCAAAGTTGAACAATTACTTTAAAAATCAAATAATTAGATTGAGAGATGGAACACCAAACCTAAATATCTATATCTCTTTTAGTTCATTTCATCTAGGGCTATCTCATAGGCATCTAACTTTATAAATCATAATACATATATACATACATATATAATTAATTATCTCACCACTCCAAAAACAAAATAATAATGTATAATTTGATATGGTTTGAATTTAACTAGACCCTCGTAGTTTCACCTTGAAATTATTTCTTAGGAACATTGTTTTAAATTATTGCTTAGAAATTGATGCTTCATTTTCTCTTTAATTATAAGGACAAATTTATTAATGTTTTGACATGTACTAATATGGTCCCTCTTATACTATGATACATTTCTAAAATTATTTTAAAATAGAGAAAAATAATTATTATTTTCATCAGCTTATTCTAAAATTTATATATATTTTTTTAAAAAATAAATAATTTTTTTTTATTATGATTATAATAATTCTAATTTTTTTTAAAAAAAAAACAAAATTCAATCTAAAAAAATATAAATGTAAAAGATATACCACTGAACCATCTTCACTCCTCGGATGATTTTATTTGAAGGGTAACCATATATCAGACGTGAAGGAAATCAATTATGGTTTCCTTCCAAGAAGGCATTAAAAATAAATAAATAAATTAAGTTTCCTTGCAAGAAAATGAAAGAGAAGAAAAAAAGATAACACGTTTCAACCAGAAGCGGCAAGTGGCCCAATTATGTACCTCCTCGTGGTTGGGTGGAAATGCGCAATCCAACGTCCTTCAATATTATTATTATTATTATTATTGTTATTATTATTTTGGTACAAAAAATATTCAAATTTTATTTAAAAAATATCTCCAAAAATAAAAATAAAAATCAAATTTAACAGAACTGAAGAAGCTGAGAGTGACAGATTGCCGAAGGCCAAAGTTGCAGTCTTTAAACTCTCTCCCAGGGACGAAACAGAGCAAGAAAGTGAGACACAAAAATGGAGAGAAGCACACCAGTTAGGAAGAGTCACACCAACACCTCCGATCTGCTGACATGGACTGAGGTCCCTCCGTCTTCCTCAGCCTCTCCCGCCACTACTCACCGTTCTCACCAGGTTTCTCCTTCTGCTTATTCTCTCTCTCTCTTTTTTTTTTCCGCATTCCACCATTTATTTTACTCTTCTTCACCTGCAGCTTAGCCTTTCTTGGACTTTTTTTTTTTTGTTGCTAATTGTGGTGAATTTGTTTTTTTAATTATTATTTTTTTCCTTTTTCAGCCGTCAGATGGTATTAAAAAAGTGTTGCATGGGGGTCAGATTAGTGACGAAGAAGCTCAGAGACTCAACAAAAAGTAAGATCTGTGTGTCACCTTTGTTTTGTTTCAAGCTTTTTCCTTTTCCGCTGGAAAATGCTCTGCTTGTAAATGCAAGTGTGGTGTCAGATCTACAAATGCATTTGATGTTTGTTTGCGTTGTGTTGATTTTGCGATTAATCTATATACATACCAAGCCAATACAACCCAGAACTCGGAATTGCTTATAGATTTTGATTGGATTAGGAATTTCAGCTAAAAGGTTATCCTTGATTTCCAGCTTCTGGGTTCTGGAAATGAGGTCCTTTTTTGTCTTGTTTTCTTGGTGATATTTGATTTTAGACAGTGCTTATGAATGTTCATGCTAGATGTTAAAACCATTTAATATAACAATATTATATTAAATTTTGACTTTGGATCCAGATGAAACGCATTATGTATTAGCGCTAACAAACCCCTAAGAGAGTCTTCTTTCAGTTTTAGTGTTATATGTACGTCCAGTTATGGTGCCAAAGAACCCATGTTTTAGGACGCACCTGATACGTTGAGAGTTTTGAGAGTGATTGAAATTTGTCAAGTGATCATTTTTCCAATATATGAACTACCATTTCCATATTCGAGGTTTGCCATGAATATATTTTAAGGTTCTTTCTGGGGCTAGAATTAGATGCTGATGAATCTAAAAGACAAAAAGGAAACTATTTAGTTTCAGAACTATTCAGGCCGGTACCTCTAGAGCGTGTAAAATATTCATGCAAGTGATATTTATAGGGCGTGTTTCCTAACTCTTTTCGAGAAACAAGAAAAGTGTAATGGAATCTTTCCTTGTGTTCCTTTCAGTAAGCCTTGTTCAGGGTATAAGTTAAAGGAGATCAATGGAAGTGGTATATTTGCAGCCAATGGTGGAGACGGTCCTCCTCAATCTAATGTTGCTAATCCCAGTAAGCGCGTATATCAGGTATTCAGATAATGTGTCTGGTTATGAGTGTCTTGTACAATTTTATCATCATGACTATTCTCCTAATAAATATTTTATGGTTGGATTTTCAGCAAGCCTTGAATGGAATTAGTCAGATATCGTTCAGTACTGAAGAGAGTATCTCTCCTAAGAAGCCAACCTCTCTTCCTGAGGTAGCAAAGCAGCGTGAATTGAGTGGGACTTTGCAAACTGACTCAGATGCAAAGAATAAAAAGCAGATATCTAATGCTAAGACAAAGGAACTTAGTGGACATGATATATTTGGTCCTCCCCCGGAAATAGTGCCTCAATCGAAGGCTGCTGCTCGCACATTGGAATCTAGAGAAAGCAAAGACATGGGAGAACCAGCGCCTCGAAACATCCGCACATCTGTCAAAGTTTCAAATGTGAGTTCATTTTGAGCCTTCCAGCTATTTTAATTTAGAGATGATGAAGCTAAGCAGCTGTTCTAGTAGAATTGTATCTTTGAATCTGTGACCTCACATTGAACTTCCAACTTTTCATTTGTATAGCCTGCTGGAGGTCAGAGTAACATCCTGTTCGGTGAAGAACCCGTTGTGAAGACTTCGAAGAAAATACATAACCAGAAGTTCGCTGAGTTGACAGGCAACAACATATTCAAGGGAGATATTCCTCCAGGATCTGCTGAAAAGCCACTGAGCGTGGCTAAGCTGAGAGAAATTAGTGGCAGCAACATCTTTGCTGATGGAAAATCAGAATCCAGGGACTTTCTAGGCGGCGTCCGCAAGCCCCCGGGTGGCGAGAGCAGCATTGCCTTGGTTTAACACGTAATTGTCTAACTTTATCATATGACATTACCATCACCAGATGCTTTTTTCTTTAAAACTCCTGTGTGTGGACTCTTTGTTTTTTGACTTGTAAGCCCGACCTGCCTCAGAGTATTTAATGTGAGTAGCGATTTGTGAAAAATCGGTAGGCCATGATTACTTAAATGAAATGCGGGAAGCTTTGCTAATTTGGTTTATTTTCGGCAGTGTGCTTTAACTCTTGACATTTAAATTTTAAAAATATGTTCCTTTTACCAGGACCCATTTTGTGCATAACTAAAATCATAATTTAATTAAATCTTATTCTTCAATATTCATGGCTTTTGAAACATATTTATAACCAGGTTATTTCTATCTAACAAATTTGCATTTCGTACATGAGAAGCGAATGAATACTGATGCTTAAACTCACTAATCAGTTCATTGTCATCGCTCATTTGTGTTGTTTTGTTATATAAGATCATGCATTTGTATAGTTTAATTGAAAGAACAACGTAGGGAATTAGGAAAATAATAAGAGACCTCAAATATCATCATATTAAATAGAAACACATAATGTCTCAGCATGTCCACAAACATTTACTTATTCCATAAAAGCATTAGTAATAGAAAAAGATCCACACAAACACATGGCAAGACACATCCGGGAAAATACGAGTACTCAAAAGAAAAGGCTCGCACACAAACTGCAAACTTATAAAATTCACAACTCTACTCGAATTTGGCACGCACAGCATTCAAGCATCTTCATGTCCAATCAGTGCAAGAAGCATTTTCTCGTAGTCTCCAGAAGTGTCTTTCACAATAGCACGATCCAAAGGAATGCTGTTTCGTCGATGGTATTCCTCCTTGATGCGTTGCATGTCAACCTCAGCCCTGGAGGCAACAACCCTAGTTAGAGCCCACTCGTCGGTGCCCATCTTGTTGATGGCCTGCCTCAAAACCTTCTCAAAGTGTTTCTCAGGGTAGGTCAAGCACTTGACTGCTGTTCTAAGTAATCTGAGGAATTCATCATGTGGATCAGCCTTCAAATCCTGCATTACAGATATTCCATTGCCAATCAGCCTTCAAATATTAATAATCCAATATTTAATACACAGCACATAGCTCTCATACTTTGACTTTTATACCTTGTTGATAGAATTTCCATATGAGTTGTTGTAGTGATTGAGCGTTGCATTCAGCTGTGCTTTACTCCTGGTTGTGGTAATCCTGATGAGCTCCTCATCAGCATAGGCCTTCTCTGAGATTTTGTCACGAAGTATCTTAGCCTCTGACTTTGCCAACATATTGTTCACCTCATCTCCCTCGTATCGCAATGAGCTCACAAGAGGAACCAAAAACTGTATGTCAATCAATAACCATTTAAATTGACCGCCAAATGCAATTGCAACAATCACAGTACTAATAGAAGAAATGAATGCATAAATGCAAGGTTAATAGAAATCTCATTTGGTGGTCCTTAATGACTAATAGATGAAATAAGAAAAACATATTTTAACTAATTAGTGTGCAGATTAATTTTGCTTAATGACTATGAGGTTCAAGGCTGTACCTTGCGGACATCTCCAGAAGTATGTTGCGCAACATCTTCTTCCAGGGATTTCTTGAAACGAGCATGATACGCCTGCCTTACATGGAATAGTTCAGATGTTGACCTAGTAGTGACTATTTCCACAAGAACCCAGACGTTCTTAGTGAATAACTTTGTAGCTTCATTAGCCATATATGCATCACGCTCAGGAGGATCCAGTGTCCATAGTAATACAATCCTCTGTTTGATGAAATAATACAAGGAAATAAACAATCGCATTTAGTTACAAGCAAAATCAATTCAAAATTCAAAATAAGCACACTTGTATGCCATAAAACCGGACCTCAAAATCACTTGAAAGTTCTTTGTCCAGTGCTTTAAGAAGATCATCACCATAAGTTTCTTGATATGCCTTTCTGATTAACTTCCGCTGAGCAGCATTCCTGTGAGCCAATATGGATATGATTAATTGTTCATTTGTTCCCCATCCTGCACGAGCATTACCAAAACCAGGTTACTATTAGCGAATCCAAAATTTGATGACACTTTTACAAGATCTAATTTCAGTACCAAACTATAACTTGCAAAAGAAGGATTATAGATCAGCATATCAACCAGTATACAATTCCAGATAAGAGTTACTACAACTGCAACATTATTTATGAAAATGTAAATATTATGTAACCCCAACAGTGCCTGCTATGGAACAAAAGGAACAGGGCCTGAAAGCTTTGATTTTTCATCATTTCCAAACAGCAGACCAAAATCAGAAAATTAATATAAACGTAGCAAAAACAAAACAAAATTTTCAAATTTCCTACATGCAAATGAATTCAGGGCAAAATGGTAGTGCAACGATCATACCAAAAAAATGCTTTGTTGATTGCTATGAACTAAGGAAATAGTAAATTATAATTTTGATGGTAAAAATGAACCTCAAATTTGACAACACCAGACAATCACAACACTATCTTTCTCATCCCCTTAGAATCAAACGTCCAACATCCAATCTTGTGATCGCTTTCTGATTTTGTCAATCATAAACGATGCCATTACATCTGTTTCCTTGTTCTTGAGAAAAACTAAAAAAGGAATGACATGGAAATAGACGATCCCGATCATTAGCACATTAGCAATTTCCGAGACATCACAGTCAGACCCAGAAACCAAAAAATGTGCAGATCAAACATAGATTTCAAGGATCGTAAAAATGATCAAAAGAGACATTACTTT
Organism: Rhamnella rubrinervis; assembly: GCA_007844105.2. NCBI lineage: Eukaryota > Viridiplantae > Streptophyta > Magnoliopsida > Rosales > Rhamnaceae > Rhamnella > Rhamnella rubrinervis. Next base: position 10,238,050 of record CM017584.2, on the reverse strand, counting down.
AACCCAAAAAAAAAAAATCAAATCAAATAAATCTAAGTAACAGAGGCTAAAGAAGACGACCTTCAAAAGCTTTACGGAGTTGCTCAGCATCCTCAGAAGGGGAAGGAACAACCGCTGGTACTCTAAGGGTCGCCATTATCACTCCTGTCTCTCTGTAGTTTTTCTCTCTTTTGATAAAGCTCTCTGTAGTTTTTCTCTCTGAGTGTGGAGTAAAGCTGGTAATGAAAAGCTTAGCCTTTTTCTCCTTTTATTGAGAAAAAAGCAAATCATTATTATGGAAAAATTAAATTAAATTAAAAAATAAAATAAATAATCAATTATTATTTCACTGTTTATTAGGCATTCAGATTGGAGTCTGGACAGTTCATGTCCACGTGCCACGTGTTGGTGTTGAACAACGTCAGTTTTTTTTTTTCTTTATTCGGTAAGCTTTGCTGTTTGTTTCATTCATTCATTCGTCGGATCCCAACACGTGTTCACATTTTTGGATGTAAAATAAATATAAAAGCAATATAAATAAAATATAGAGGCAATTGTGTACCTGCTAGGGTTTATTAATATAATAAATAATGTAAAACATTTTATAACAACTTCTAACCATATAGATTTAAGTAACGCACACGTAAACAACTTAATCTATTATTACTTGAATAATGCATTCAATCTGTCCCAATTGATTTATCAATTAACGTAATTTCTATAATTAGCAATTATTTGTACTCTTTTATTGATATTATATTTGTGTTTTTCATTTGACAAAATTAAATATTTATATTGGAAATATCAATTAACAAGTTTTTAAATAAATATTTAAGTTGGTGACGTAATTGCATTTGACGCCTGCGCACCGTTCATAATTAGGATGAATCATCATGGACACAGAAATTTTTTCTTTTCTTATGTGAAATGATATCAACAAGGACTTTTCCACATACATTATCTATGATTTTCTTTTATATTTTTATTTTAATGAAAATTGCATGTGTTTTATAAGTCTTACAAATGCCTCAACTCTCAAAAGACCAAGTCACAAGGAAATACAAAATGTAATAACATAAACAAGCAATAAGGATACAATAATGCCATGGCCACCTTTGCAATATGGGGGGTTTATATTTAGGATTTATTTATGTTCATTAAGGTGTACTATTTTACCAATCGTATATTGACACGTCGGTGAATAAGATTGTAAATAAAGGTATGTGGTACTCTAATATATGAACCGCAAAAGTAGAAGTACCAAATATATGTGTTAAGTATTGTAATTCACAGCAATTAATATTTGATATCACTTCAAACCACAAGTTAGAAGTTGGGTGGAGCTTATAGAGGAAGTGTTCTGGAGTTGTCTGTGAAGACCCTGCATTAAAGGGTAAGCTTTCGAGTCAAGTTGAGGCTTCAATTATCATTTATCCTCTTAACAAGTATTTCGAGATGTGTCATTGTGCGGTTGCACCCTTCACTTTTTTTATGTCATCCTCTCTCTCTATATATAAGTAACAAAAAATGCGAAGAAAAGTAAATTGAGTCTGAATTTAAATTATTATCTTTCTGTCAGATAAAAAAAAAAAAAAAACAAAAAAGTAGAACGTGTTTGATCCATACAACTTGTGTCCAATTACAGAATTACCCCTATAGTCAATCACTGATTTCGTAAAATGTATTTAACCGAACAAAACAAAACATATAATAATAGTAATAAAAATAAAAATAAGAACAGGATGAAAAAAAAGGAAAGAAATTATAATTTTGGGCCCAAAGCCCAAAGTAATTGGAAATCCAAACAAAAAGATAAGGAAACATTTGAAACGACTCCGCTGGGGATCGAACCCAGAATCTCTGGTTCCGTAGACCAGCGCCTTATCCATTGGGCCACGGAGTCCTTTTGGACGTCTTCTTCGCCCCTAAGGTATATATTGTTATTAGTTAGACTTTTAAAGCGACCACCATCAGACTCCGAGTTTTCTAATGGTTGAGGTTTTGGGCTGTAGTTGGGTAGGCGGCGACCTCAACAAATTTTGAAAAGTTGATAGCTTTGATTCTTTGAAGACACTCTTTCTTCCTTCCGGTCGGTTAGTTCTTAGGACTCCTTACCCATAACACACGTTTGTGGATAGAGAGAGACTTGGCGTTGTAGTTGTATTTATTTGTATGCGTTTTTTGGTAGTGGAATTTGGTCATTAGAGAGCAGCAAAAGCGAAGAGTCAACAAAAGGGGGAGCTAAAAAGCAAAACAAAAACAAAGAGGAAATGGGGATATGGAATCTTGATGAAATGAATTTGAAGGGTTTTTGGATTGGTGATTAGTGGTGGGCAATTAATCTTTTATCGGTTTATATGATAGAAAATGGGTAGGCAACAGTCTTTACGGAGCAAAGCTGCCCACTTTGTCTCCGATGTCACCACTGTCCTCCTCAACCCTATCTCGGACAAACCCGCTAAACCCACACCTAAATCGCCTCCTCAATCTGTAATTTTCTCTCTTTCTTCATCTTTCTCTTTTGCTGCAATGTGAAGCTTTCTGGTTTTGATATTTTCTTTTTTGTTTTGTAAATGTTTTGATGGGATCCTCTTGAATCTTGACCATCATAGTTATTTTGGACTTGGATTATGTGTTAATTTTAGGTTTGGTGGGTATTCCCCTTATTTGGTTCCCAAGGTTTCATGGTGATTTTGGGAACTGGACTATTAGAGTTTCTTATGGGTGTGTTCTTGTTGTCTTATTTAATTGTTTGATTGACTAAAGAAAGAAGAGCACCCCTGCTTTCTTACAACTGAAATTTTGAGAGTAAGTTATAAATGATCTTTAATAAAGAATTTTGCATGATAAGTTCCGCACAGTTTACAATTAGGGGGTCATTTAGATAAATATGGAGGCACTTGGGTTGCTAATCGGAGAACATCTGCAACGTGGGTTAGGATCCATGGTTGAAATGCTACCCGTTAAGTATAATATCCTGTGAATTAAGGTGTTCTCCAATTAACCATTGAATTTTGTTTCTATATGATTTCAACTCTAACTATGTTTGATTCTTTTGTAAGTTCTTCAAGTTGTAACGATGCGTTCTGTGTTTTTTTAGGAAGATGTGAGTGAGTCCAAAAGAAGTCAACTTGAGTCCATTAGTGAAAAGAGTTCTGGAGATTTAGTTGATGAACCAGATACTTCTTCCTTTCCTGCATTCCTGTACTCACTATGGTCAGCTCCAGAGTCTGAAAAAAATCCAGATGAGCAAGGTTACGATCAAGAGGAAAAGGGTAACTCACCATCTGACTCCATAATGAAAGAAAATGGTGGAAAGAGAAGCTTAATTTCCAAGGGAAAACAAACGCTTGGTAGAGCTATATACCAAGCTGCCAGAATCAGTGGGTTCCGGAATCAAGAGCGAAAGGGTGATTCTAACATGAAAATTGATGACGGAAGTGATGCTACATTTGCTGGAGTTGAGATGAATGTGCAAAAAGTCAAGGAGCCTGTTCCTTTGCTTAATTCCCCAGACATTTCTGAACCTTCATTGCTTCTCTCTGAAAATTTAAGGTGTGCACTTTATGGATCACTTCCAGCACTTGTTCAAGGAAGGAAATGGCTTTTACTATACAGGTTTGGAAAAAGAAATTTTTATCGTATGTGGAAATGAATTGAATCTTTCGAAATTTCTAATGTCTTGCAAGTAGTTAATGGTTATGCACAATCTCTGGTTAATGGTAATACACAATCTCTAATATCTCTTGTTGTTGTTTGCAGTACATGGAGACATGGCATTTCACTTTCAACACTTTACAGAAGGAGCATGCTCTGGCCTGGCCTCAGTGTGCTGGTAAAAGTTTTTCCATTTTCTGTTAGTACTATGTTTTAGTAGGCCATATTTTAATGAAATTCTAACCATAAAAGGACAAGGAACTTTATCATAAGTTTGAAGCTCTTACGAAATTATTGTAGCTGGACTAGATTTTGAGGTCAGACCAAATTGTTTTTCATATCAAGTAGAGGAGGTCATTGACACACGTGTAAACATACATGTCTGAGTTTAGTTGTTGCTTCTCATAAAGCAACCTGAACAGTTTCTTTCAACGTTTTATATTTGATCTACTTTCCAACTGAATCTCATATTATTTTACAACACGAACAGTTGCCATGGCTACCTTTCACTATTGGGTTTGCTTTCAGTATAGTCTCTGCTTTTTCTGCATAATTACATGAGCTGTCTTAATTTCTCTACTTTTAAAAGAGTTGTTTTGTGATTTTAAAAACTTGGGTATCGTGCAAGGTAAAGTGATCATGTAAAATGAAGCTTATACACAATACAGTTAGCTGCAGTGCTATTTTCTAATTTCCAAGTGAACCAACTACTGATATTACTAATCCTCAAGGATTAAAAACTAAAAATATTGATTATTGTCAGAAAAACTCCTTGTCAAATGCTAATAGAAACTAAAGAAGTGCCTGATGTTTATCAATATTTGGAATCAATTTTTACTTCACCCTATCACATGCATGCAATTTCTAATATAAGATGGATCCATTAATATTTAATGCAAATATACTTTCAGGTTATTGGAGACCGTAAAGGTGCAGTTTTTGGGGGCTTGGTTGAGGCACCCCTTACACCAGCCGGCAAGAGAAAGTATCAGGTGTGGCTGAGGACCTTTAAAGTTTGTTCAGCATCATGTTCTTCTATAAATCATATTGACACTTAACATGCAACAGGGAACAAATGAGACGTTTGTTTTCACAGATAAGCCTGGACATCCTGTTATATTTCGTCCTACAGGTATTGACGTATTATATGCTTGCTAGGCAAGTTTGAACAGATGATATACTTGTCCTTTCCATGTGCTATGATGATTGTTTCATAAAGATAGAGAAGGAAAAGAAAGAAAAACAAAATAATGTTCTAGTTGTTGATTTTCAATGCGATTAGTGTCATGAAAGATAAGAAGAGGAATTGTCTTCTTGTAAATTTTGTTAATATGGTTTTGTTCAACCTAACTGTTATTTGTGAATGAGCAGAAAAGTTATTATAAATACTAAACATATAAACTTAAAATGATGTTAGTGAAATGAAAACCAGTGTCTTAGGGCTTTTCTGAAAAAGCATTGTAAATTTGTCATCTGAGAGAACAATTTGTAACTTATTTAAATATGTAGTGTGTTTAACCATAAAGGACTATTTAACTTCACCAGTTGTAGCCATTCCTGTTCCTTGATTACTTGGCTTTAATGATCTATGATACTTTTCCACACTATGTGTTGGTCAGATACTGTTTTCTTTGTCTACTAACCGTAACAAATCAACAGGTGCAAATCGCTATTTCACTTTGTGCGCCAATGACTTTCTGGCTATTGGTGGAGGTGGTCACTTTGCACTATATTTGGACAGTGATCTGTAAGAATTCAGCATCTTTTTGTCATTTCTTTCTCTATGTTTGTTCTTTTTTCAGATTTTATTTACCATGGCGTACGCCCTCTGTCAAGAATTCAAACTTTGTAAATTTAATGAAGATGAACGTTTAAATGGTTATGTTGTTTCTTATAGTTTCCAATTTTATGTATAGATTGAATGGCTCAAGCTCAGTCTCAGAGACTTATGGTAACCCCTGTCTTGCAAACTCTGAAGACTTTGAAGTCAAACATGTTGAGGTGCATCTCTCTCCCTCTCATACACTTCGTTCACACATGCATGGTTACACTCACTCTCGCATGATTACGAAAATTTACGCTATGAAATCGTTTGGATGGAGATCTAGATATGAATTTTGTTACAATGTCTTTACTGCTTGCAGTTGTGGGGCTTTGTATACGCTTCAAAGTATGAGGAAATTCTCGCTTCAAGCCGGATGGAGGCTCCTGGTATTTGCCGGTGGTGAATGCCCATTCATACATGAGCCAAACCTCATTTCTCAGTGACGAAAATACTAGCCCCATGGGAATATTGCAGCTGAAGCCTTCTATTAGGTAACTTAAAGCAGTCTTTTTGTACATATCAACCACATGTTAATAGGTTTTTCCCTCTTTTTTTTTTTTTGATAATTGTGGTACCGTTTATGTTGGCAAACTACGACTCATTTGCTATGTAAATTGCAAGGAAACCTTTCTGGGGTAGTAAAGTTGGTATGTGTAAGTATCACCAGTTAGAACTGAGAGATTTTCTTAGCATCATCGACCAAAGAGGAAATTGAAAATGATAGGAAAACTGGTCCTATTAACAAATTGATTTGTTCAAATATAAGTAATCTGTCCTGTATTGTATCTACATTTTGAAGGTCAGCAAAGTATCCTTCTTTGATTTAGACCGTAATGTAGAGTTTGGTAACTCCTCAACCACTCTGGAATAAACAAATATATCCAAAACATTTTTGGATTTTTTAATCGTTTGTAGGTGATGTTCTTCCAATGTGACCAAGTAGTCTTGGGACTTGAAAAATATTTTGGATAATAATAGACCGAGTAAAAATGGTTGATGATTTGGGCATGACCCTCTGCCCCTTACTCATAAGCTTTTGCTTTTGCTTTTTCTTTTTTTTGCAGTGATAGTCTAATGGTTTAAGTTATTGTTAATTTGGATTGTCAGCATTTGGTCTTCTTTATTTCTTAGTGAAGCTCTTTTTTTAAAAAGATAAAAAATAAAAAATTATGTATACAATATGAGCCAAATCTTATTTTATCGATGCTTAACATCGCGTACTAAAATTTTAACCGTGATCGATATAATATAATTTAATTTCGATTGTCGTCAATATTAGATACATTAAATTTAACTGTATTTGACATCGTCTATTTTGAATTTGACTGCGGTTGCGATCCATATTATATATTACGAATTTAATCGCGGTCAATATTATGTACCACGGATTCAATTATATTTGACATCATATACTACGAGTTCGACTGCGGTTGACGTCACATGCTTTTATACATATTGACCACATGTTAGTATGTGTTCTGATCTCAATGGTACCGTTTTACGTTGGTAAGTGGTAACTACATCTCATATGGTGTGTAAAATTGTAAGTTGAAGGAAAATGGTTATTAGAATACTAAATGATGAGAACGTATTTTGATTGTAAAAGTTTTAATGTTGCTTTTAGGTGGTCTACACATTACCCTTTGCTATCTTTTCAGTAAATTCCTGAACAAACAAAATAAACAAAATTTCTCATTCTTATATAATTTCGGTGGTGATATTCTTCTAGTGGGACTGAGTAATTTTGGAGCTCTAACAAAGCTGCTCATGAAGTAACTAGGTTTGCTGCTGCAGCTGGTTTAGCTAGGATTGCTCTATGTGACTTCAGTCTATAGTAATGGAATTCCAGTTGGACCGACCCATAAACATTTTGGATTTTTTACCGAACCGGGAGTGGCTCTTGATGGACAATATGGCAAAATGGGCTCTGCAAGACCTTACCCTTTGTGTGATGTTTCTAAACATATGGTGGTAAATGCCCATCATATTTTGCTTTCGCTGTCGCTTTTCTACTATCATTTAGGATAAGATGCTTTTAATATGAACTAGAAGAAGGATTAGAAGTCGATATATAAGTTGGTGTGACTCAACAAGCTAGCCATGAAACATAAAAAAAAGGTAAGAAAACGCCAATAATCTAAAGTAATGTACCAACCAAAGAAAACTCCAAAAATCTAAATCAAAGCACCAACCAAAAATGTACTCCTCAAAATACCTTTCAATCATACTAAAATACCCACCTAAATTATTATTTTTACTAATACTTTCTCACACTCCATTTTTCTTTTTTGAACTCTTATCAAATCGAACTACAATTTTGTCCATCCCTTCAATAGTCATCGAAAATTTTAAACTTGACCATAAATAATTTATGAGAGATTGAAATAATAATAACAACAAAAAAGAGAGATAAACAAAGGAAATTATTTATGTTATTTGGACACTAAACTGAACTTTTTAAGACGATTGATTAACTTTTTGCTTTCCATTACAAGGTGTGCACATTCACAACCCGCATGGCCTATACACTGAGGATCCACAAACTAGACCAGGCCCCCTATAGTTGGACACACTCATTCACTAAAATACCGCCACCTAATTCACACAACTCGAGTTAAATAGCATTACACGTGTTTCTATCAAATGACTTGCAGCTTTCTCAACAATCCCTTCTCGTACTTTTTTGTGGAGATCCATTCAGTAAATTGGCATTCTTAGCATCCACTGATTCCTCATATGCAGCTGCATGAACACCAAGTGCAGCGCGACCAGATGGATCGAGATTTTTTGACCATGCTGCATCCCATTCAACAGCTTTTGCAGTGCTACATGCCACACTTGGACCACCAGGAACTGTTGATCTAGCAGCATTCTGTTCGGAAATACAAGAAGTTGAATCAGTACTCTATTAATTTAAACGAGTGCTACATTTGGTCTCCAACAAAAGAGAAAGCGGAAGTCCCACCTTGGGAAAGAATTTCTCAAATATAGCCCTGTAGTAGTATGCTTCTTTTGTGGTAGGCGTGTTTTCGGGGTAGACAAAGCTTGCTTGTGTTAGCATTGCATCAGTTACCTGTTTAGTAATGGGAATATTTCAACAATTAATCATGAACCAAGGAAAATGAATCTATTCATGCTTGTTCAGTTCTGCTGCAAAATGAAGTTCACAGCTACAAATTCAAACTGAATTATTGCAAACATGCAAGGAAAGAAAGTCATATTGGCATAGTGTCCCATAAATTGAAGGGTGCATACATGTCTGTTTGCGTGATCCTTCAAGCCATCTATCCAACTGTAGCCAACACCATCACTGAATTGTTCCTTCTGCCTGTATAATATGTGCTATAAAGGAAACAAAACAAAACAAAAGCTTTACCAACTCCACCACAAATAACACAAACATGAAAACCATGTAAAATAAAATACATAAAGTGAAACACCAGTATGTGGTTTAATTTGAATAATCTCAGCATGTAGCAAAAGCAGAAGTTACAAACCTTAGGCAAATATGGGTTCTGTTCATCATCAAATGCATTACGTAAAATCCACTTTTCAATTCTTCCAAGATCAGGTCTGATCTGTAGTAATTATACATACAAGCACTTCATATAAGTCATGAAGGCAGGGGGAAAAAACGGCTTAAATAAATGACACATGGTGGACTTTAACATTCTTAATGTAAAAATGTTCATAGTAATGATTTAAACATATAATCTAAACAATGTCAAGAGACCACCCAGATATTATGCTATGCATCATGTGACAACAATGAAGCAAACACCAAATAACACGATAATTCTCACATCTAAATTTAAATACAAAATTGACACATAATTATGGAAAACTAATGATTACATAAAGAATATCACAATGCACAAGAATGGAAATGAAATTCTGCAGCAAGGAAAAAACTTCATAATGTTAAAACTATAAAATGTATTTACACTATCATTATTAGGAAAATCCTTTAACAAGGTGTTCATGCCACAAAAGTTAAGCCCTCTTGTAAGCCACCATCCAGTAACAAAATAGGGCTTGGATCAAACATAAACACTACCTACTTAGCACTATAAATTTCAAGCAACATTTTATGAAATCAAAGTTGAGAGATGTTATTACCATTTTCCATTCTGGATCAATGCTCATGGCAATGTCGATGAATTTTTTATCTAGAAAGGGCACGCGAGCCTCAAGCCCCCAAGCTGAAGTTGATTTGTTGGCCCTCAAACAGTCATAGAGATGTAGAGCTTTAATCTGTGCAATTGTCAAAATAGCCATAAAAGTACTTTAAAATTTAAAATACTGATATCATATGGAAAAACTACCAGAAAATTGGAAGTAGACTATGATTTCCCATACAATGTAAAACTAGAATAGAAAACAAGTCTACAAGAGAGAGGGAGAGCACATGCACAGCAGGGGAGAGAGGGAGAGGGAGAGAGAGTTCTTAGTTAGTATACCTTCCGACATGTTTCCTGGTGGAACTCCTCCTTGTTAGGTGCCTTGTGGAAATACAAGTAACCTCCAAAAATTTCATCTGAACCTTCTCCAGAAAGAACCATTTTCACTCCCAAAGATTTAATTTTTCGAGACATGAGAAACATTGGAGTGCTGGCTCTGATGGTGGTCACATCATATGTTTCAATATGATAAATAACTTCCTCAATCGCATCTATGCCTTCCTAAAATGACAAAGGAAAGAACATAAATCTATTTGAATATTTAGAGTGCACATATAGATGCTCATTTTAGCCTGAAAACAGATGGGATTACCTGAACAGTGAAGTGAAACTCATGATGGCGAGTGCCCAGGTAATCTGCAACCTCTCTGGCAGCTTTTAGATCTGGAGAACCCTGAATATTAAAAATGTAAAGTATACATTTAATCATAGGTTTAATGCTGTTGAAAGTCATGTTTTGGCGTCCTTTTTTGTCAGATGAACATTGATCATACCATGACCAAGAACTTTTGAAGTTAACAGGTCACAAAGGAATGACAAGTCAAAGCTCTCATCTAAAAGAGAGTTGTTAGATGTGAATGACATCAGTTTACTATGTCACTGAATACAAATTTCTTTTTCTGTCAAAGCTCTAATCTCTAATTTGGTTCATCATGTTAACATAGGACATGTCACAACCAATACTTTTATAAACAAAGACAATAAGGAAAACATGATGCAGTAACAAGGAGAATCACCACAATTGACTATTTAATGTGCTATAACTTCAATGACCTTCAAACCAATGCAGAAAGTGTGTAACTGAGATCCCCACTGACGAGCAGCTTCTAAATCAGCCAAATGGCGGTTAGCTACAGCAGCAACAAGTGATGAATCCAGTCCTCCAGACAAAAGTACACCAAATGGTACATCTGTCATAAGTCTCTTCACCACAGCCTGCAATAAGCAAAAATAAGAACATGTGAAATTTTCATTATATTCATTACTATCATAATATTCGTTATCAGGACATATGATTTTGTTTGTAGTCCAGCTACTTGGTTAGCGACCTCGTAACTCTTGATTGGGTTGACAGTTATGGATAACTATGCTTATTTACTATTTGATATATGAGACATCTTTCCCTCCAAACACATTTACAATAGTCTGGTCCAGCTAAATTATATACCTGTATAAGATAGCAATTTTAAATTAATATTGGTATAAAAGTATTCTAAACCTAAAAACTTCTCCAAAATGACAAGCAAGCTCTTCCAGTAAGATCCCAATAAGCATAAGTTGGCCAATGTCACTTTCAACACGTAACATGTAGACGAAAGTGAAAAAACACATCTCATCTTCCAAGTCACAACAAATGAACTTTGGCAAAAAGAAAAAATAAAAGATAAAATTTTAATGTCAGTATATAGAAGTCGGTAGGAGAGCCTCCCTGACAGATAGATCATAGCATGAGATCTTTTATAAACCAACTGCTATTAATAGATAAATAATCATAACAAAACTCTAGAGTAAAAGACATAAGCTTAGAGCATGCCTTCTCGAAAGCCTCACGCAGAACTACTGGATCATAAGGAGTTGAGGGTATCTGCTCTGAATACCATGGTGGGTTGTACCACCTTCTCAGAGTTCCTGCGAATCATCAATTCCAAAATACAATAACTAGGTGATATATGCATCATCCAAAAACAAAAAAAAAGAAATTGATCAATTTTCAATTTGTTAAGCAAAAAAAAAACTAAAAAAGCAAAGAAATATTTAGCGTGAGTTAACTTTCAATGCCACCTAAGAATTTACCTAGTTCTTACAAGTGAAAGAAGAAGAGGGCATTTTTTACTATCCTTTATTCATTTTCTCTCTCAAGGAAAAAATCAGAAAAGAAAGCTCATTGTACATGTACTTATAAATTTGTAACTGTTTTTTCAATTAATAAATACAAAAACTATAACATTACTAGCTTAACATGCACGTACCTTGCTTGCTAGAATATATATGCCCAGGAAGAAAAGACATAAATCTTTCACAGTCATCACTTAAGGCTTTCATTTCTGAAGCAAACCAAGTTGACCCTGCACAGGATTAAGCACGTTTTGAAAGTTGCTCCCCATTTGAGAGGTGTGTGTGAGAAAACAGAACCATTTACATAGTAAGTTTGGGTGGACTAAAAATATCTGGTGCTTGCTGGAATTAGAAAAAGTTGAAGCAAAATAAGATTCCAAGAACATGAAAGAATCTTTTTAGTGTATGGTAATTGTGGTTGTATAAAGTTGCACGCCTTTCCCTTGTAAAAATCATCTTAAAACCCGAAACAGATCCATTTAAAAGTTACACTAAATGCACTTCCCCTTATGAACATTTAATCTATTCACTTTAGTACATAAATTCACCCACATATTAAAATATTTACTCAGTATTAGAAAGCTTCAATATGTCTAAGGAGATAATTATGACTGTTTAAAAATCTTATGACACACATGCTAAAGTTTTCAAATAACAACACTGATCAAATAAACAATCAACATTGACCACAATACAGCATTGGAATGTTCATATAAAATTCAAGTCATAGGTATTTCTTAAAAACATTCAAAACTGAGATCAAGATGATGAAAAAAAAAAGAAGAAAGAAAGAAAGATAGACTGATTGTGAAACTGTAATCACTAAACATTATTAGTCTAGAATGCATTAACTTTAAATTCATAAAAATCATTCCTGCATGTCCTGGTATTAAGTCCATTAGCGACTACTAATATTACAATCCCAAGAAAAGCACATTGCAATTAAGTAGAGAGTATAAATCTATAATTATAAGACCTTTAATCCAGTTATTCCCACTGTGATTATATAGTTCCCAGTAAAGAAATATGTAACAAGAACCATAACATAACATCTTCATCTGAGTACAAATCAGTTGAACTGTAAGTACATACCACCTACCAAGGTCACATTACATACCATCAAGACCCCAGCCCATGTAAAGAGGGGTAATCCCAATAGCATCCCGAGCTGCAATAAAGCTTTTGTCACGAGTGTCGAGAAGGACAAAGGAGAACATGCCATCCAACATGTCCACAAAATCGTCCCCATATTCTTCATACTGGCAATGGTACATGATAAATTCATAAAAATAAAGATAGAAAAAAAATGCACAAAAAGAAGAAATAAAAGAGACAGAAAAAAAAACCCATGTCACAGCTACCAACAAAAGATAGTCCATTAAGCACAAATTAAATTGTTCAAATAAGTACCAACCACTTACAAGATGAGCAATCACTTCGCAATCACTGCCAGTTCGGAACTGATGCGACTTGAGCTTTTCTCTCAATTGCTTATGGTTATATATCTCACCATTAACCTAAAGGCATAGTTCCATAAGTCAGATATGACCTTAAATGACAAGTGGCTATATCACAAACCCGGTAGAAGAAATAATGCTTCAAGTTTTCAAGAAGCATACAGTTACAATGATTGTCTTGTCTTCGTTGTAAAGTGGCTGATCTCCTGAAGTGGGGTCTACAATAGCTAATCGTTGATGAGCAAGATAACAATTCTCATGACTGTGCAAGCCACTCCAATCAGGGCCTCTATGGCGTAACCTACATTTTCAAAGTCACTGAAATAAGAGAACAAGCATACTTCTAAATATTATTTCGACAACAACAAGAACAGCACACACACATATACAGACATATACAGACATATATAGGCAAGACCATAACATTTGAATTTTTTTCATGAAAAATAAAAACTTTCTTGTATTAAAAATTTCCACATTTTCCATTCCACCTTTTCTGAAAAAGCTCGAATTAACATACCGAAAAGCAAAACAAGCTTTTGCAATTTTTAAACAGAGAAGTCTCACTCCGACCTCCACAAACGACAAAAACGAACATAAAAAAATAAAATGCCGCCTTTTTAAAAAAATGCAACTTTGCAAGCAAATGAAGCATTAAAAAAATGAAGCTCCAAAAATAGCAAAGAAAATGCATGAATATTATAAAACTCTAGAATGATTTTCTGTTTCTGAATAAGATGACAGACACGAACAATTTATAATTCCAAGTCCTTCAGATTGAAAATAATAATAATGAAATGAAAAATCACCTCCGTGATAATTCGATGATACGGGAACGTTTGGTCTGAGAGTTGTCAATGCAACCAAACACAGCGAGAATTCCACACATGGCGACCTCCGCTTCTTCGTCTCCTTCTCCTTCTCCTTCTCTTTCTCTCCAAGAACAAGTACGGACCAAGCCCAAACAATGGAGGAGTAGGAAAATGGCGGCTGCGGAATCGCGTGGATTTATAGTATAATACGCCTTAAATCACGGCCGTTCATTCTTCTGACACTCTGCTTCCCCTTTCCAAAAGATTCCACCGCTCCTTTCTTTAATTCTCTTTTTTTTATTAATTTTCTTAACGTAGGGTTTGCTCTGTCTGCCCAGATACGACTCGGATTCTTTTTTTTGCTTTTGTTTTTTCATTGATTCTCGTGTGGAAAATATGGAGATGCTTCCTATTATTATTTTATTGAATTTGAAACAGTGTTTTTTTTTTTATGATAAATTTTACTAAAACATTATATTTATTTTATGTAGATTTTATCTATTTCTCGCCTAAATTGATTGAGGTTACTTTCCTATTTCAATAATATCCGAATTTTGATTTTTTTTTTTTTGCTTTTTTCAATATTGAGGTTGCAAATTTGATATTATTAAAATAAATAATAAGATTTATTAATGTAACAATCTGTTTATTTAATTTGTCAAAAAATAAAATGGGCAGACAGAATTATTTGTTTTTTTTTTTAAATAAAGTTTGAATACTTAATTTTTTTCAAGGCTTGTCAAAAGGTCAATAGTCACTACCGAATCGTCAAAGACTCCGCTTTATTTGTACCCTGAATTGGAATTGGCTTTGTATGAACAAGTTGAAAATTTTACACCCCATTTGGTAACCTATATGTTTTTTGTTTTTGTTTTTATTTTTAAATTTTTTTATTAAGTATGTGTAATTTATTTAATTTAAATATCTGATAAAAGTTTGTTATTATTAATTGAATATTTATGTAGGAGAAAAAAATATAGACACTAAATCAAAAACCTTCAAATTATTTTTATGTTTATATTTTTCTTATTCTTTAATATTTATAATGAAATAGTAACACTATCTAAGCCTAATTAATATTAATCAACTTATGAACTATGTAAATTATACACCATTTAAGATTAAAAAATATATAAAATAGAAACGTTAAATGAAATACTGCTTTTTTTTATTATTATTGAAAAATGTTTATGAAAATTTAAATAGTCTTATTTTGAAGAAAACCATTTTTTTTCTATTGTAGGGAAATTTACAAATACCCTTTACTTTGACCTTTATTTCAATTAGCTGCCTAAATAATTTCTTAAAGTCCCCTCAAATTTATCCCATGTCAAATAGGCGCTTCGGTTAAATAAATAATATATATATATATATATATATATATATAGATTAAATAAATATATCAAATTGGATGGAATATTGGATTAATAATGGGATATTTGTAAATTTCTCTTTATAAAATAATACATACATTAAAAGAAATGTATTTTTTGGATCGGAATAAATGATATAACAAGAAGCTAGACGTTTATATAAAAGAAAAAAAAACTAAGAGTAGAAAAACGAATCATAGAAATAGGAAGTGAAAGAAAAAAAATTGTAATATATATTTTTAGAAATTTCACATATTTTAGATGTTGCTATTTTTTTATTTTTTTTGGTGAATATTTTGGATGTTGCTATTGGCTGTTTGTTGTTGTTGAAGATATTTGACCGGCTAGAGAGCATTCCAACCAACTCACTGGGCAGTGCTTAGAAACACGACGCAAACAGTAAATACGGCGCCGTCCACAAATGAACTTTTTAAGACCGTTTCTTCGACACGACGTCGTGGATTAAGGACCCGTTCCTTGGCTTGGCTTCAATCCAAAAAGCCCAGGAACAGAAGCGAAGGAAAATTCTCTGAGCTCGGAGCCTGAAAATCAGAGAAACAGAGAGAGATTGTGCAGGTGAAGATGGAAAGAAGAACATCAAAATTACAAGAAACATCCTTCGGTCTCAAAGGTGGTTCGCCCAAAATGCCGGCGGCTGAGCCCAAAGGCCGCGCACTGAGCTCGGAGAATATGAATGCCAGGGTCTGGTTCTACTCCTTCCTGCTCTCTCTTCAATACGGAGCTCAGCCTCTGATCTCCAAGCGTTTCATCAGGTACTTTACTTTGGTCGCTCATTTCTACTTTGAATTGTAAAGCTGGGAAAGTTCGTTCCTACGGATTTTTATCCATTGGCATTTAAAAAGGATCGAAATTGAGCTGGTTTTGAGTTTACCCATGCGAAGAAGGACAAGTTACTTCGATTTTGAAACGAGACCGCACTTATGGAATTGGTTTTGTTGATGAGATTTGAGGATTTCGGAATATATAACATGATTAGTGTCAGAAACCGTGAATCTGTTGCTAGGAAGACGGAGAACGAGCTTTTGGATTACCCACATGTTTGTACTTATTTTGTACCAAAATTCTTACGGCTGTTAGCATTCCTATTAAGAATTCGTATCACAAAAGTTCAGTGATGATCTGGACGGTCTGCATTCTCAGTCTTATCGGAACTCTAAGTCACTGATTGCTTCATTTATATCAGGGCATGTTTTAGGTGCTTCTTTATGTGTATTATTCTAGAAGACCACTTGAGGTGGCATGACCTTGTTAGTTTGGGTCATTAACACATTATGAATCATCTTTGCAGACGAGAAGTTATCGTGACTTCATCTGTTCTCACATGCGAGATAGCAAAGGTATGTGTTAGTATGCACGCTATAAATTTTCTCTTCACTTTGTTTATTGTTACATTTAAGCATCTTTAAATTCTGAGCTTTTAATACTTGATGATAAAACCCTCATCTTTTATATGCTTTTAGGTTGTATTCGCCTTAGTTTTCATGGCAAAGGGAGGCGTTTTGAGGAAAGCATACAAGGAATGGACTTTGGTTGGTGCGTTGACTGCTTCAGGACTTCCTGCAGCTATATATGCACTACAAAACAGTTTGCTGCAAATTTCTTACAAAAATCTTGATTCACTCACGTTTTCAATGCTGAACCAGACAAAAATAATTTTTACTGCCCTATTTACGTATTTGATACTGAGGTATGTTCTGAAATGCTACTTTTGTTAATTGTTCTCTACTTATGTTGGACTTCTCAACCTTGCATGGACTGTTTTCTGAAAGCTGGAAACTAGGCTTAATTTTTATTTGCTTAACTTTATTGTCAGAACTGAGAAGCTTAACAACTGTTATCATATTGACTCCGAAGCTTGTATACTATATGCTAGTGACTTGTTATAGGAGTTCACTCATTTTAGGTGGTAAATCAAAACAAGGTTCTGATTCTTTTATATGGATAAATCTGCTTGTAGGTTATTGCTAGAAATTCTTTAGCTAGGATTTTGTCTGACCTTGAGCATCCTACAAAATAATAGTGCTTCCTGGTGGTTTTTCAGATTAGTTAGTTTATATTGTTCTTCACTAAGACTTATACTTTTGGAGTTATTCATTGTATTTGGAGATTTTTTTAGTGAGGAAACATTCTACATAGAAGTTTAGTCACCTTGTTGAGTGCATAAAAATTTCAAGATAGTTACAAAACTTACCCATGTACTTCAGGCCATGCCTCTATATAAACATTTTTATAAAGCATAGTCACCCCTAAACTATGAAATAATGTCCATATAGGTTCCTTTGTTAAGGTTTCTGTTAAAGTTTGAAAAAAAAAAAAAAAATCTGTTGGAAATGGCTGATAAGTCTTTTTTTTTTTTTTTGAATCTACCATTGATGCTCAGTTGCTCACTACTTGTCTTCTCTTACTCATGAAACTTGAATTTTGTCGTGTATTGAGTATTCTGTATTAATTCCCATCAATGATACATGCTAAAATGTTATATTGGAAGCTATTTAACTGAAGGGTTGCAAAACACCTTTTTTGCAACTTTTGATGGAAACTTAATGTTAACCACTTCTTTCTTTTAACATTTCTTTTTTACATCAGTGACTGATGCCAAAGTTTTCTCTTTTAACGTGGTATGTACAGGCAGAAGCAATCAATTCAACAAATTGGGGCCCTATTTTTGTTGATCATTGCAGCCGTTCTTTTAAGCATTGGTGAAGGCTCCAGTAAAGGTTCAAGTGCTGGTAATGCTGATCAAATTTTATTTTATGGGATTGTTCCTATCTTGGTTGCATCTGTTCTCTCAGGTCTGGCGTCCTCTTTGTGTCAATGGGCTTCTCAGGTTAGCAAAACATGTTACTTTCTCTGGTTTGAAGGAAATCTTCCATAATTTTCAAACTTCTAACCTCAGATCTTTGTTGTCACTTTGTATGCAGGTCAAGAAACACTCGTCATACTTAATGACCATAGAGATGTCTCTTGTTGGAAGTTTCTGCTTATTGGCCAGCACCTATAAGTCCCCAGATGGTGAAGCGATCAGGAAACATGGATTTTTCTACGCTTGGACTCCACTTACTTTGGTAATGAATCTAATGACTTGTTATTTTCCCTTAAGGGAAAATTCAGATGGTGCACGTGAGTTTAATTTATGTGGTTCTTTTGAATTTTGCTCATTACTTTGAAGTTCCGCCTTTACTCAAGTGAAAATTATCAACATCAACTAGGTTTGGAGGACTAAGGAAATTTTATTACCTTTTTTTATACTATTTTTCTCTTCTGCAAAGATATATGAATGTTATTCAAATTTTCTGTCGAAGTTCTATCTTTCCATCTGTTCAATACTTCTTATGGTATAGATGGTAGTTTTGGATTTTGGTGCCCAACTGGCACACTGGAGTTCAAGACTCCTTAGAGCATCTTTTTCTGTAACATCCACTTTTTGCCAAATACAGAATAAAAATGTAAATAAGCTAACAGAGCAATGTGATAAAGCATAATGAATGCATTTGTATATTTGGAAGAACATTGGTTTCTTGCTATTATGCATGGCAACGATACAATTCAACTTACAAAAGTTTGATACTTTCTACTGTTCCAGATCCCAGTCATATCCAATGCCCTTGGTGGAATTCTTGTTGGCCTAGTTACAAGCCATGCTGGTGGCGTTAGAAAGGCAAGTTTTTGCTAACTTATAAGACAGCAAATGGTAACTTAAAGTGACATGTTTTGAAGTTGAAAATGCAAAATACTGACATGTAGACTGATCTCTTAGTTGCAATGTTTCTACTTGAAAATTCCTATTGATATTTCTTTTGAGATCTGATAAAATGTGCAAGATGGGTGGGTATACAGATCAACCCAATTGGTTAACATGCTTAGTTTCTGACTGATTATTTTGGTGGAAATGGCTGGAGAGGATCACTGGTTTTATACATATTCTTACATAAATGTCCTAGGTCACAATACTATTATAAAGTACTAAAAGTAGAAGCTTTTTCTGACTTGATTGCAGGGTTTTGTCATTGTTTCTGCACTTCTTGTTACAGCCTTGCTGCAGTTCATTTTTGAAGGGAAACCACCTTCGTTGTATTGTCTTTTGGCTCTTCCACTCGTACTCAGCAGCATTTCAATATACCAGAAATATCCATACCAAGTTAAAAAGAAGAAAGTGTAAACCCTAACTATTTTTAACATTTTAATTGTTCCCAATTGATAAACATTTCTTGTGTTTCAACATTTTGCAACTTGTAGATTATAGTTAGAGAGCAATGCTCTATGGTTCTACTCAGTGCCTTCGAAAGCAGGTAATTCTATGCTTGCTTTTGTGTAAGTTTTATACATCTTAATTGGGGGTTCCCAATTTCTTTGGGAAGTCGACAATCCTGTGGAGAAACACTGAATTTCCTCTAGTTTTGTTAAAGATAGGAACGATCGTTTGAGCTTTACTTTTTGCAACGGATCATTTTTCTCATTTGGCCTGCAGTAATCCAAGCTTTTAATTCAACCTTTTTCTTTTTCCCTTGTACATAAGCGTGTGATTCAATTTGGAACATGAAGTTTTCTCCTATATGTGAGAGCTTGAATCTCTTTTGAGAAAAATACAGGGAAGAGGTTTGCATTATGCATGTCATGCAAATTTAAGAAGTTAAGAACCCTAAAAAATTGATAGGATTCCTTTAAGAATTTGGTTCCCAAGATTTTTGAAGAGGAATGAATCTGCCCTCTGTGAATGAACAGAGTATGGGCTCCTAATACCAAGCTCAATCCAATATTTTGTTTGGCAAGTCTCTTTTTTTTTGAATGTCCAAAAAAGCATGAAAAAAAAAAAACCACACAAATAGACAGTAATATTTCCTTAAGCTTTCCAAATAAATAGCTCTCACTTTGTTTAGCGTCAAATACAAAATTACCCGCTCTATATACTGAATTGGGTAAGCCATACCCTTTTTTTTTTAAAGAGATGAACATAACTTAATTTTTTAAAAAATAAAATTATGTGGATCATAATGGACAAATATTGGGCCGGATTGAGCCATGCCCATATCTCCGACCCGGTTATACTAAACAGGTTTTGGATTTGCGTGCCTCTTCTCACAGAGACGACAGAAAGCAAACTGAAGCGAAGAAGAGTGGGAACATGGGAAGCCGATTAGGCAGGAGAGTGGTACACTTCGCAAACCTACCCATCAAGCTTCTGATGCCCAGTAGCTTCACCAACGTCACGGAAATCGCTCTCAAGACCATTCCTTCAGCTTCCAAGATCGAAATCAAGCGCGTCCTCGAGTCCCTATATGGCTTCGATGTCGAGAAGGTTCGCACCCTCAACATGGAGGGCAAGAAGAAGAAGCGCGGTGGGTTGTTGATTGCAAAACCTGACTACAAGAAGGCCTATGTGACACTCAGGAGCCCGCTCTCTGTCTCGCCGGACCTTTACCCTATCCGAATCATCGAGGAGGATAAGCGGCAGATGAGTAAACAGTCCTCCAAGCCCAGCATGGTCGAGGAAGGAGAAGCAAAAAGGCATTGGCTTGATGGGAAGGAAACTCGGAGGCTCAAGACTGGGAAGGGTTCGGGTAATAGCACCGAGAATGGGGCTAAGTTCCCTTGGAGCAGCATGAGGTCTGCTAAATAGTTGTTTTATAAATTATTATGGAAATGGGTCTTTGTTCTTGTTTTTCAAATTTTGGGGATTTTGAAGCTATGTTTTTTCTTAGTTGACAAGTGGGGCACTGTATTTTGGTGAGTAATGGTTCCTGGTGGTAAACCTTTATGATATGGACTATTGGCTTGTTGAAGCTTATGCACTCTAGGAATAGAAAAATGGTTGCAATTTTGAATATGGCCGAGTTCAAACAGCTTGCATTCATTAATTTATTTATTATTTCAGTTTTGATAGTATTATCTAAAAAAGAAGCACTATGTTAGTGCAAAAGAGTACAGAAGATTAAAGGTTGCAATTTTGAATAAGGCAGAGTTCAAACAGCTTGCATTTATTTATTTGAGTTTTGATAGCGTTATCTAAAGAATAAGCACTAGATTAGTGCAAAGGAGTACAGAAGATGAAAGAAAACATTTTGATTGCTTTAAAATTAATGTAACTAGAGGTGGTGGGTACACCTCTTATATATATATAATAATGATAATTTCTTTTATCTTATACTCTGCATGTTGATTGAAATTTTTGCTTTCTTTTTGCACTGTGTTATTCATTTCTGACATAGTTGTGTAACTGATCCAGAAGTTTAAAAACCGTAAAGGTTTTGGCTTGTAGAATAACATGCAGTCAACTCAATGCTGTATAAAGACCAGAAATATTGAAGAAAAAGGCATCGTCTACTTACTAAAACTATGAAAATTTGTTGAATCTTTTTAGAATCAGTGCGCTATATATTGGTAAAGCAAAATACAGATAATCAGCTTAGGCATACTATTGTGTTAAGGAACTAACCAAAGTTTGATAGGAGACATAAATGCTGCTCTTGAAGGCTTAAGGCCTGATTTGGAATTTATACTGCAGGATGATTGATGTTAAGAAAATTTAGGATATGGATTGCCTTCGTCTGAAGCTGCCTCTGGAGCTTGCAGGCTTAGGCCTTTGTTGTTCTTCACCAGTTTCATCTCTATCACCTTTTATTTGGAAAGATTTTTTGATCTTTCTCCAACCATAACTCCAACCTGATGTATGTTTATGCTTGTTGCTTAGTCTTTCATAGTCTTGTTGCAGCTCAGAGTAGTCGCTCTGCAGCTCTCTCATCTTCTTCTTTACATTCTCAAGTTCCGATTTGAGAGTCTTGATTTCCATGTCTGTAGACGAATTGTTTCCCTCTTGTTCAGAGTTATTTCCACTTGCTGCTGTCTCCTTCTCTTGCATTACTTGCCTCATCTTTACTTGTTCTGAAAACAGAACCTGCACAGCATAAATGGTTGTTAGTATTGTAGGATATACCATTTTAAACAAGAAACAATAGGTAATATAAGGTATTTCGGAAATTGTAGTGTATCGTCCAATGGAAATATGTTATGTAATGATTTGTAGGTTTTAAAAAATAAATATATCAAAATAATGTTTTTTGCAGAATAGGCTAGACTTATTGTAAATTCGTGTCATGCTAGGATTTATGGTTGATTCTTTCACTTCTATATATTGTTAGAAATTATTCAAACCTGAAACCTGCCATGCCATAGGCTCATAACCCTATCTCAGCCCTTTTCCACTTGACCTGACACCCAAGGTCGATTCAGAAGATTTTTTTATATTAGGTTTATAGAAGTAAAACATGTGGGCTTCTTATGTGTTATGGACTTTGTAGCTATATAATCAAGAATTCGAAAAAACTTAACCTGCACAACAGTTCTGAGTGGCAATCGATCGTTTTGTGCAGCATGGGTGCATGCATCAAGTGATAGTTTCTCACAGTTCATTGTTTTGCATAGCCTTCTGCGGTCATGCTCGGGTAGTGAAGGATGAGTCTAGAAAGGAGATCATGTTATAGGTTTCAAAAATTGCTTTTATCGACCCCACCATCATAAGGAAGAAAATTTAATAGAAGGGACAAAATTGAGGTGATGAGAACCTTGAGGTAGATGTCAATGGCTCTGTAAAGACCGTCATCGCATGTTCTAGCACTTTCTGGCAATAATTCGGCTAGAACTTGAAACTCTATGACTGAGAGATATGGATCTCGTGCAACCTCTGCCAAGTAGTTGTCTAGGAGCTTACTGACATTGCTTTTCCGTGTCTTCTGTTGTTGTTGCTGTTCATGCATTAAGAAATATTCTACAATCCTTGGCACTACATCTATGTCGTGCATTGTGCATTCTTCAGGTGAACTGTTCCAGTCATTAATGATGATTAACAAGGATGCAAATTGGTGAGGTTGTTCATCCAGTAACCTCTCTAACTGAATTCTATTTGGAAATCATGCCAATTCAAACAAGTTTATTAGAGAAGGTAGAATACTCACTTCATCAGTTTTCCTTGGTCTATGATTTTATATCTAGGAATCAGAAGGTCGTTCACTGTAGCATGCTCCAACATTATCCCCACTCTTCTCTCAAGCTCTGAAATTAAAGCCCGCGTTGCAGAATACATCATGGCCATCCTTAACATCTTTGACAAGAACTTACAAGAAACAGCTTCATTTTGAGGTGGAAGTAGACTAACTAGGCTTTCAATAATTGCCTTTTGCTCCTTGCCATGTCCGAGACCCCCATCTTCTTTACTTCTGCTCAAAATGCTGAAATGCAGGTCACTCTTTACATGGCCATGTCCTCTTATACCTTCTAACTCTTCATCCATGCTCGGCATCCATCTCTCTGCATAGTGCATGATGCATTTACCTATGATCTCTGGCCTCGTACCTTTGGCCTTTATTGACGTTATAATCCTCATAAAATGATCAATACGAAGGGTAGTCACTTCGTCAAACCACCAGCCTTCATCGATTGCTTCTTCAGCTATGTTTTCTCTGGAAGCCTTCCAAGCTATGGAATCGCAACATCTTCTTACAATTTGAATATTCTCAGCCCAGGGAGACAGGGTTTCACAAGCTTTGAGTACAGTAATGGTGTCTTTCCACGAAGAAAGGACTACAAATGTGAGAAATGCTTCAGTCTTGGAGATGAGATTGCCATCGTCAAGTTCTTCAGTCATTTCTAGATATTCCGATGCGCATCGTAGCGGAGCTAAGTTGTTAGGGTTTAAGTCTACCGGGAGACCATAACAGAATTTTAGTATGGTTTCAAAGGTTTCAGATCCACCTGGAAAATTTTCGACCCTGATGTCATAGCCGAAATCTGATTTGGTAGGCTGAAATTCCAATCGACTCAAGTAGCCACATTTTGATGCAAATGGATACTGTTGCAGGAGAGAGATCAAATTAGGTAAGTACTGAGAGTGTATACACACACACACACACACACACACACACACACACACACACACATATAGATATATATATATTCTCACATTGAATACACAAAATGGTTATACTCTTGGAAGCATCAAAAGCACTCGGAAAATGTCAACCCTCTTTGTTTCCAACCCTTGTACATTTCTCAACTAGCTTATTACACACAAAAGTGACTAATATTCTACAAGTTAATAAATTTTTCCATATCACCTTGTTGGGGGAAGGGATAAGGTTCTAGTTACTTCACTGGAAAAACTCCTTGTAATTCTGTCTAACATCTTGTGACGGAGAAAAATTTCAATGACTTGGTCACCTTATAAATATTGAAGCATGTGCCTTATTTATTTTGGTTTTAGCTACCTTGTGAACCTTGAAGCTGACTTCTTCAACTTGAATTGTGAGGTCTGTTGGGATTTGAGAAGATATAAACCTGAAGCAGCAGAACAAAGAGTTAGCAAGAAGGGTTAATTAGAACTTTTTGGAAATAATTTGGAATTGCTAGTTGTAAGCCTAGTAGTAATTGTACCAGGAGTGTTCTTTCCTTTTGAAGCTATCCTCTATGGCAATAAACCTGGTGGGTATGACAATGCTCTGGTGGTGAACTTGATCATTCTGGCAATTGAAATCAGTTGCTGAAGGACTTTCCGGCCGAGTTTGAGACTTGTCCATGGCAAGTCTCCGGCGCCACCTGCAGGCATGTCACGAATAATGACCACCAGATTTTGTTGAATGTAAGTGCCATATAAAAGAGTTTGGAAGCTTAGTGGAAATAAATGTGAGAAGTGAGTCTGTGGATGGTATTGGAGTGGCCATTGAAGGTTTGGTGGAATGGTCATTGAATGTGCTGGTCATGTTACAAGCTGTGGTAATACTGATATGTATGTGTGTGAAGTAAATTTGATAGTGATTGTAGAGAGTAATGAATAGAATGTTGATGATGAGTGAAAGAAAAGAGAGAGAATGTTGGCTACGTTATGTCAATTATCAACCACGTAAATAAGAGTGGCCATGAATGCAAGATTCAAGATTCATATACGTTTTCGGAAGTTACATGTCGAATTCTAATATCCAGAGAATAATATCGTATTCAATGCGTTATAATTTCTGAAAACACCTATTTGATTCTCACGAGAGGTTTATACATTACGAATGGCAATTCTATTTTGTGGTTTTGTTTGCATACCATTTTAAGCCAATTGTCAATAAGCGGGACCAAAATTGAGTATTTAATTAGTTTTATATAAATATATACCTGTCTAAATAACGTTCAACCATAAACATGGAATTTATTAATGAATTAATGATGATATATACAAGTATTATAGCTCTAAGAAAATGAAATTGTCAAACGAGAAACATGGTTTGTAAATTTGTGAAAATGAGAAAAATTAGGCAACACAATTTGTGGTTCTATAATGAAATGATATAGTTTAATATCCAACCCAACATATATAGATAGAATGTTCTAAACTAACAAAGCTTTGTTCTAATATAAATTAAGGCACACTTGATTATTCAAAGACAAAGTGTGACGTACTAATTTGCACAATATCAGTCACTTCTATTTGTAATAAATTAGTTGAGAAATGTACAAGGGTTGGAAATAAAGAGGGTGCGACATTTTTCGAGTGCTTCTGATGCTTCCAAGAATATAACCCTTTCTTGTATTCAATGGAGGGTATCAGATTATGATGACAATCTCACAGTCCATCGAAGTGTTGCTTGAGGCAAGATGTCTACAACCCACCATGCATGATGTTCCTGTGTCGCCACTGTAAATACCTTCAGCATTAATCTCTAATAGCTTGATCAACTCCAAAATAGATGCTTGAGCTTCAAACTTGGAGCCGAGAACTCAATTATGTGGCTCATATTCAGTTGGGTAATGTAATGGGCTGTATTTGATCCGACCCATGAGTTATATGGGTCATTGTATCATTGGTCGCCTACACTTAAAGGAGTAGCAGAACCCCATGTACCATTCCCTTCAGGGAAATTGACCATCATATTGAAACTCATTTCTTTTGAAAACCCATTTGGGAATTTCCAATTTTGATGCTTATTTTTAGGAGGCTGCTCTTGTGGACACAACTTCTTAACCTTTCCAATTTCAGTGTACTCGTATCTAAGGCCTGGTACTTTTGAACGTGTGTCAGGACCAAAGCGCTGAAACATGATTGTAGGAAATTCATTTTTGGTACTCCAAATGTAGCCCACAATGCTACTAGTCTTTCCAATAGTCCATTTTGCAGGAAATGCAAAACTCAACCTGATTGGGTGTTTGCCAAATTATTATGACCTGTTGGGTTCGAGAGTCGGCAAGCTGCAATGCACACCCTATTGTTTTTGATATCCCACTTACCCTCCCCGACCATTGTTGTCTGGTAATCGAAGGATGAGAATGTAGAAAGAATCGTACTGTTGGGAAATGGAAACTGTATAAGATACCTTAAAAGTAAATAAGGAACGTTAATTAATTAGGCTAGCTCTTTAGTGCATTGATAGGACATGAAAGTAGTATATCCAATGTTTTTAATTATTGCACTTTCATATGCATCATTTTAAATTTCATAGTAGAACAATTTATATTGGTAGAAAGTGATTCATTTCACTCTCTATATATGGACAATTAATTATCAACTCCTTCAGTACTATGGGTTGAGGAATTGCAATTGCTAATTGATCACAATATTCATTTCCTTAAAAAATTTCAATAAACCATGCTTATATATAGTTAAATAATATAAACTGAACATTATCAATTTTGATAATGACCTTGACTGTTCACTCTCAGGTTTCATATTAATTTGAGACCTATGATTGTTTCTCTCTACCCCTTTATAACTATCAACCAAAAAATCCAAAGTAAGGCTTTATCAGAGAGTAAAACACATAAAATTGCATTAAACAAAATAATAATTCCAGTGTTCACATAATTAATTAGTAAATGAAATATCATGAATTATTAAACCAAAATGCTCCCATACCACATGTGCCTATTTTAAAAGGTTGAATGTTGAACTCAATCTAAATCAGTTATTAACAAATTGATGGAAATAAAGAGTTTTTTTTTTTTTGGTAAATAAATAAAGAGTTAAATGGCCTCCACAAGGACTCGTGACCAGCATTGGCCAATTTTGCCCCTACAATAGGCATCATAATGTGTGCAAAGCTAACACAAAATCATACCTATATATATGAATGTATGAACGTTAATATGGTTGAAAACAGGGGTAAAATGGGAATAGAGAGCCAAAGTTCATACATTTTGACTTTTACCGTCTTCGTCGTGGTTGGCGGTTTCTCCTCCCTCTCTCAGTCCCTCTCTCCGTATATAAATAGATTAAACTCAAGAAAACCATTCGACGTCATTTTCTCTCTCTCGAAAATTTTCGTTACAGAGAATTTCAGAGATTCAGATCCAATTTCGCCATTTTCAAAAGACCACCTTTGGAAGTTAGAGATTCAGAGAAATGGCGACGGTGTCTCCTCTGGCCAAATACAAGCTCGTATTCCTTGGCGATCAGTCGGTGGGTAAAACCAGCATCATCACCCGCTTTATGTACGACAAATTCGATACCACGTACCAGGTATTCCGCTTCAATTCGAAATTGAATTCGGTTTTTTTTTATTGCAATCATTTTGATCAGCTCCTTTTTGTTTGTGATCTCGGTGTATTTTTCTTGATTTCTGTTTTGTTAAATTTTGATCTTGCTGCTCGGTTTCCAATTTTATTCATATTTTGCATGCATGCATAAATTAGGATCAAATTGAATTTCATTGAAAATTTGATGTGCGTTGAAAGATTTGATTAGCAAAATTCGATATGGATGTTTTGTGATTAGTGGTGTTTTGGGTTGTTCTGAATGTGTTTATGATTTCTGAATAAAAATCATGAAGCCATCAAATTATGGTTGGCAAAAATCCTTATCAGTTGAGATAGTTCAAGAGGCATCGGCTTGATTAATTGCTCTCCTAAAGAAACATTTTTTTTAATGAAATGAATGAATTATTTATTTATTTTTTGTTGAAAAAAAAAAAACTTAACGTGATGCTCTGTACCGTTAATATGTGGTCTAAGTTTCTATGGAACCTAATTAACATATGCATTTGGCTATCACTTCTATAAAAATCTCAAAAGAACTGAATGAAAAATCTTAAATCTTGTTTGAGAATTTAATTATGTGCAATTGTAAGAAAATATACCATCATACTCGGCCACCTTTCTGTGCTTAGTTTTTTAATCAAATTTTTGGAATTTATAGAAAATATCAACAAATTAAATTTTAGTTTTAAGCTTTAGTTTTTCCATGCTAACATATTTGACTAATGTTTTTTCTTATATAAACTACAGGCTACCATTGGAATTGATTTTTTATCAAAAACAATGTACCTTGAAGATCGTACAGTTCGTTTACAGCTTTGGTAGGATGCTGGTTGCTGTTTCTGTTAATTGTCAATTATATGTGCTTGCTTATGTATGACCCAACTAGTGGGTGCCCATTTTAAAATTGGATCTGAGTTATGCTTGATGGGATGACTTGGAGGACTAGACATCTCATGTTATAACTTTCTCAGGCCTACTAATAAACATAACTTGTGATCAAATTGCAATGGGTCCATAGAGATTGGCTTATTATCTCAAATTGATCTCCGTTGCTCATGCATATGACAAAATATTTGGTTTTAGTGATCCTGGATATTGTCCTCCATTCTCTCATTTATTGAAAACCTAAACATAGGGTGTGCCAGAAAATGGGAGGTGTTCTTAGGAAACAGGAGGTCTTTTGTTTAACTATGGAACTATTTGATTTTATATTATTTTTAAAAATAAAAACTAGTTTCGACATCTTTTAATATACCTTTTTCTTTTGTGAAATAGAGGGGTGGGTCTTTCAGGACTAATTATGTTTACTGCTTTATATTTTGCTAAGCTTGCATGATTCGTGTCTTTGTGGTTCAGTGTTAATGGTGCTGAATCATGTTGGTGTTATAAGACTGCGTATGGTTTTTCCCCTGTGCCTAAAACAAGAAAGCAAATTTTTTTGGTCAAACAGTGAAACGGAGTCTTATAAAAATTAGTGAATCTCTGTGTTGGTAATGATTACCAACCGCATTTGCCACATACTAAAGTTTTGCAACTTCGATTTTACAGTGGGTGTGCAAGAATATCTCAGAATTGTTTATGTACTTATCAGAGTTAAAAGTTTTATGGTATGAAAAATATGTACCACTAGAGTTTAGTAACAAAGTTTGTTTTGTTTCATGAGTGTTGTGAACGTTATTTGATTGGCCGTCTAGTAACTTGATATAGTCATAATCTTGCTGCTTTATCATTTTATTTATGGTGTTCATGAGTCTGAAAGGTCATGTGTTTCACTTTACAGGGATACCGCAGGGCAAGAAAGATTTAGGAGTCTTATACCAAGCTACATCAGGGATTCTTCTGTTGCAGTAATTGTCTATGACGTAGCTAGTGAGTATCTAGCTTGAAGCGAGTTGGGTTTTTAGAATTATATTTTATAGTTCTTGCAACTTTCCCTTAATAATTTGAATTCTCTTAATACAGCTAGTATAGCATTAGAAGAAAATATGGTTCTTTTGCCATGAGTGAGCTCTTTTTGTTGGTAAACAAAATAAGACTGATAGTAATAATGGAAAAGGAAATGGATGGGTGGACAAAATCCATCTTTCTTTTTCTCTGCCTCAATGTATGTCTGCGTAGGCATTCATGTTCATGTATTCTTGTCTCATTAAATCACTGCATGGTATAGTTATCAACTTATAATCCTCCCTGATATATGTTTTGTACACTTTTACATACTGTTTTTGATTAATTTCTGACTTAGTTATCATTATGCAGATAGACAGTCATTCCTGAACACCAGTAAGTGGATTGAGGAAGTACGCACAGAAAGAGGCACCGATGTCATCATCGTCCTAGTCGGGAACAAAACTGATCTTGTTGATAAAAGGTGAGGAATTAACTGATAAAGTATCCCCAAGTTCCACCTTTTGATGGAGGCCTGGAAATAATATATTATTGCCCTGACTTAATAATCTCAGACTGTCCACTTTAGAGAACTTTGATCCTTTTAGAATCCTATGGACTTGAAACCTCATTGAATGTTGTGATAAAAGAAAAATGTTATCATAAATCATGAAGACACCTGAGACACACTCAGGTTTTTAGTTTCCACTAGTAGAACAGATTTTCCCTATTTTTATGTTGCAAAATAGAAAGGAAGTAGCAAGTATATTAACTTATTATTTACCAAAATGGCAGTTCACCCAGTTACTTAGCTAAAACATTTGCATCTGAAGTTACTTATCATAATTCTTGATTGCATTTTCTTTGTTGAACGAACAGGCAAGTTTCTATAGAGGAGGGAGATGCCAAGTCTCGAGAGTCTGGAGTCATGTTTATAGAAACTAGTGCTAAAGCAGGATTTAATATCAAGGTAAGAAAGAAACAACTTCTCAGGTCCTGTATGTGTCATTTTCTCTCTTTTCTTTC
Source organism: Rhamnella rubrinervis (assembly GCA_007844105.2). Taxonomy (NCBI): domain Eukaryota; kingdom Viridiplantae; phylum Streptophyta; class Magnoliopsida; order Rosales; family Rhamnaceae; genus Rhamnella; species Rhamnella rubrinervis. Next base: position 10,207,216 of record CM017584.2, on the reverse strand, counting down.
ACTTTGTGTTGGTTGGACAAAGTTTTGATAGCTTTAATGGATGTAAAATTTCAGCCTCTCTTCCGTAAGATCGCAGCTGCCTTGCCAGGGATGGAAACTCTTTCTTCAACGAAACAGGAAGACATGGTCGATGTAAATCTCAAACCTACTGTCAATTCATCCCAGACAGAGCAGCAAGGTGGAGGATGCGCATGTTAGGGTAATTATTCGTGTTACAGATAAAGAATCACTTAGGACAGTTGATATAATTCAGTCAACATGATGATTCTGAAGATCATTTTCTCTCTGACAGCAGGATGAAATCACGACACATATACTGCTTTCTGTTCTGATATATGCAAAATTAGGCCCTTAATGAGTGCTTTTGGGGAACAAAGTTTAGTAATGGTTCTTTTCTAACATGGAGTGACAGTTTGGATATGTGCATGCACATATTTCCATTTCAATTTTTTTTAGCAGTTTTTTTCTTTGAACTTGATATTTGCTAGAAATTTATAAACACTATTCATTCATTTGTAGAAGATTTTCCTGGAGCCCTTATTATGAAAGTGAATACAATATTAGATCCATTAGATAAAAATAAAATGAAATAAAATAAAAGGGAAACAAAACATCATATCCATGGTATTTTTCCATGAGATAGGCAAGTATGATCCTGTGTGGAGTTCAAGTCCCACTTGTGGCTTAAAGAATTAGGTTTAAAAAATTAAAAGGTTGCAGAGCATTAGACGTACTCCACTTGAACTTCAATTATACAAGTTGAAGATTGTACCCTAGAAAATTATGGTAAGAAGATGGCAATTAGCTTTTAATAGTTTCTTAATGCAAAACATTTAACCTGCAGTTACTAATTAACGGAGAACACTCGAACGAATGTCGATATTTACCATTGCAAAGGTCAATTTAACAGTATTTTCAAAACACAGCTTCATAGAGCAATTTGAGGCAAGGCAACAAACAGCAAAAGATCACAAGCATGAATAAATATACATCCCCTCTCTGCTAAACTCTGAATGACATCAATATTTACATTCACATTATAAGGAGTTCAATTCAACAGTAGTGCTCAAAGTGACAGATTCGGAAAAGCAAACTCTGACGCATGAATCAGAAAGCGGCATGAACATTAACTGTCAACACTCTGCCTAACTCTCAGTGTTAGATATATCAATATCAATGTCCCCAAACTTGACCTGGTAAGAAAAAAATTACGGCTGAGAGTCATTGATAAAGAAATAAATTATTTTTCTATTAAGACCTTTGTTTCATTTTAGAAAGCTATAAAATTGACAGGTGGATACAAATAATGTTAACTATTTTCAATTTGCTTGTTGGTCTAGAGCTTACAAGATTGAGAACAGGAGAAGTATTTTCCTTGAATCAAATGAGGCAGCACGTTTGTATCTTCTCCATCGGTTATTTGGTGTTTCATGAACCCTCTCAGTCAATGTTTTATCTGCCGAAAATATGATCATCAAATTAGATTTCATTCGAGTAGAGTGACTTCTGACTTGATTAATGAATTATTTGTTCATAAGAGTAAAGCATAATATTGAACCATCGGAGAAATTGAAAAGAAACATGCATTCCCTTCTTCCTTTTTATTCTTTTTGAGGGAAACACATAAAATGAAAATATTTATACCTCTATTCTTTTAAGCGTGTGAGGTGCACCTTATACAGTACACTACACTGAACTTTAACATGACATATAATGGAAGATTCAATATGCTGTAAAATATGATGCCCAAAGAAGTTTATATACTACAAGTACAATGCTACCACTTTTTCAATTTCAATTTTGGTCAACGATTAGGATTCAGAATGCCATCCCTTCAGTTTTTCTATCTCCAAGTTCAGGTCAATTGTTTGTGCATGCAAGACATGTCAAAAACAAATGCAATGATTTGTCAGGCTTATCCTTAAACCAAGAATCTTTCCAGTAACTTGGATAAAACAAATTCTAAATGTATTTTGGGACCTTCACAAAGGTTCCAAAACCTGTCTGTTATTTTATCGCATATTCTTGTTATGTCAATGACTTGAAAAACAATGTGTTCAGTTGTCATGCCAGCAGACCTTCTAAAGTATGACAGATGTTTCATCCTTAAAAGTATTTTGAGACAGTTACTCGAATATCAACACTGAAGCCATATTTTGCAAGGTGAAAATGATTTACGAGTAAGCAGCTGCAATAGATAGGTTAGAAATGCTTGCTTACCCCTTGAAGTGCAATGGTTTATTAGAAGCTGCATAAGTTTCACACCTGCTTTTAGACTTGACTGTCGCCGCAACACCCTCTGCATGTTCTGTAAGCCATCAAGTATTAACTTTAGAAAGAGAGGAAAAATAGTAGTCGAAACCAAAACAGTAATTAATAGATAGATAATTCATAATTTCTGTCTGTGGCCTGCAGTGCTTTGTAGTTTTTATTTTCTATAATGTTGAGGCTACACTACAAAAGATGAATAGCTGAAAAACTCACAGTTAGGACACCCTCACTTTTCAAACTTTCAACAGCTTCCTCATTGGATTCAGGTGCTTGAAGAGATTCTTTTTCAACATTTATATCAACAATGCAAGGGGAATAAGTTTCTGCACTGTTGATTTGTAAATCAATGCAGTTCTGGCAATTCATATGTGCATCCTTGGACATCTGATCTTTGGCTGGATTTGGAACCTCTAGAATGCTTAGGAAAGCCAATTGTGAAGCGCATTGTAGATTGTTACCCTCCTGGGGCAACACTGAAATGCTATAGATATCTTGTGCCTGAAGGAATATAAAACTTAAGCGTCTAGTTAAACCATATAAACATCAAACTAATGATATATTTCTCAATGCAATATATGGATCAAAAGTAGATTCTAGTCAAAAGAACAAAAAGGGAAGCTTGCTTAAAATAAAATATAACTTGATCCCAGTAGTTTCATGAAAGCATATGTAGGGGGGGAGACACTACTGATGAAAGCTTTTTATTTGTTCATCTAATCTAGATAGAATTTAAGTAGGCATACATGTTTCAGTTTCTGAAGTACAACATGCTAGAACACATGCTTTAGTTGGAATATCTTTATGCCATGTTGTACTGGCAGTTATCAACAAAATAAGGAGTTGTAGGTAATAGATTTAACCATCAAATGCAAAACCAAGCAAAATTTAATCCAAATTTGATACTTAATAATGTAATACGCCACGACACTAAACTTACATGAGAGTTGTCCAATGGATACTTTAATCTTGCTGGACATGAATCCTCCTCAAATAGAAGAGGCAAGATATCTGAAATCAAAGCCAAGATAACAATTTAAGATACTTATGTCAAATTGTTAATTCAAATTGTGAATCCAATTAAAGTACATTTACCCAAAGAGCACTGTTGATTGACTTCATCAAAACTTGGCTTTAATAACTTGAAACCCGAATAAAGGTTGCAGCTTCCATTCATAATTCCCCGAATGAATGGTTTCCCCTGCAATTAGTTTACATGTTAGATTCATGCATTCAGAAAACTGCTTGTGAAATGACAATTTATATGCAGTGCGCTATTTAGGTGTATCAAATGATTAATACTCGGAATTGTATCTATATAGGCCATATCCACTGTGGGAATAGGTGAAACAAACAGGGCACTTGATCAACCAAATAATGCAAAAGTTGACAAGCTTAAACTGATATTGTTCAAAAACATGAGCGGGATACTTTTCTCAAGTCATCTTAAAGGCAAAAGAACAAATAAAGGTAAGAAATAGCCAAACCTGATTAGAAAGGAACGCCTACCAGGTGATTTTCAAATTAAAAAGTACTAAATTAGTTAACCTTTTTTTTATTTACTTCAAAACCAGAATAATGCTTTTAAATTTATTTATTTGCTTAATTTTTAGGAGGGTTGGGATGGTGAAGGAAATGAAGTTGGAAGTTAAGAAATGCAGTGTTTGATTCCACCTAAACAAACCCATCACAGTTGAAAACCCATAGTAACACTTGGAAATGCAAAGATGCGCAACAACATCTAGTAGAACTCTCGGAGATTGTGTCACTCCAAGAGAAATTCAGAGAGTTTACAAAGAAATATGCACCCCAAACACACCCACCAAAAAAGAGACTTTGAATTGTATTTTAACTTCTTTGTTTTTTTTTTTTTAATAATTCTGAGTACAAATCTAACCAAATTTCTAGTTGAATTGGGTTGAACAATTCACAGATTTCCCTCTCTCCTTATTATTATTACCTTTTTGTCATTTATACATATTTCTATCTTCTTTCACAGCCCTTTTCTCACCAACCAAACTGAGAAACCAAAAACCAGAAAGAAGTGGAACTGGAACTGAGAGCTAAACCTCAAAATGCAACTGAAACTAGTGAATCAAAATCTATAGGTAAATCCATATATTTCACAGAAGGAAAAAAAAAACCGCAATTCACATCTTAAATCTGAAAAAAAAAAAAAAAGAAAAGAAAAAGAAAAACAGAAAATGTAACCTCGTCGGAGTCGGAGGACTTGGAAGCCATTGCGGATATGTTGTGGAAAATAGCAGCTTCCTCTGTTGGTTTGAGCTTTCAGAGAGACGCACAGCGTGTGTGTGTGAGTGTGTATATATAAATATAATGTTAGATATAGGAGAGAGAGAGAGAGTGTAGAGCTGGAGGTGGATGCTAACGTTGCTTCAGATCAGGCAGCTTTTTGGTTTTTCATTTTTTAAACAACTTTAATTAGTTTTTATTAATTTTTTAGAAACGGCTCCGATTGGCAGAAAAAGCTCCTGACTACGACGCCAACCTCAACGACCAATTCCTTCTCTCCGTTTTTACCAAAATAGCCTTCATTTCTATTTTTATTAATGATGCAATCTCATTGTTTTTTATTTTAATATTTTTTTTCCTTTTCTTTCTTTTCTTTTTATTTTTTATTTATTGCTTCGTTGTTTTCAATTATCTGTTTGTTTGATTGGGATTTTATAAGAAAATGTATATTGGAATCCATATACATTAGTTGGACATTTAAAAACTATTATGGGGAAGGAAAAAGGGAGAAAGTGAAGGACAAAATGAGGAAAAGAAAAATGATGACAAATGTGTTGAGAGTGAGAGAGACAGCTAACGTAAAGGGTACGAGAAATTTTTGTCATAGCTTGGCATGTGAGTTTTGCTAAAAAAAAGAAAAAAAGAAAAAGAAAATAAAAAAGAGAAGGAGCATCTGATTATTAATGATAATTGGTAACCACTTCACGGGGACAAGTAGACAAAAGTCAATTCAAACACTTCATCACGGGCTCTTTTACTGTATATTCACAAGTTCACAGCCCCTATCTTTTCCTGTCAGTATCATTCCATAAGGGCCTCAGTCTGACCCTTTTTTCTTTTCGGGTCTGGGCTGGATCATCAAGCCCAGTCCAACATTTAACCCTCTAAAATCTAGGGTTTTATGTGTATTTTGCTACATAATCGAAATATATATTTTCTCAACTATTTATCATTTTACTCAGCTTGGTTTCAATCGGCTCCATCAGTTATTTTTGTCTTGGACCCAAACCAAACTGACTATCGATATTTAATTTTCAATCCAATAATAATGAAACAAACGAACTAAATAGGTTGGATTGGTCGGTTTTGCTGGTTTAACTAGTTTTTTGCACACAACTATTAAATTAATAAATTTTAATTGTTAACTCTTTTAGCATATTTTTCAGTAGTTATTCATATTTATTGATTGGTTTGAAATCATTGGTTTTCCAACCACATTTATACGTAATCCGACCAACCTCGTTTATGCAGAGTCTGCTTCGCTCATGTATGATCCGACCCATTTCTATATGGTTTGACCTCATTTCAATGTGATTTGATTTCATTCCAATGTGACCTGATCTGGTTCTTGCATGGTTCAACACCATTTTTGTCTGGTCTCATCTAGTTCTTATTAGGTCCAATCTCATTTCTTTCTTTTTTTCCAACTTTTTTCAATTTGGTCCGATCTTGTTTTAATTTGGTTCGACCTCATCCCGACTTAATCTGACCTCATCACCGCTTGATCCAACCTCATCCCAACATAGTCTGATATCGTCCGGCTTGGTCTGACCTTTTTCCAACTTGGTCCGACCTCGTTCTAATTTGGTTTGACCTAGTCCCCGCGCGGACCTCACGTCACAGTGCGACCTGCCGACCGGTCGAACTCATCGGCCTGGTTCGGCCTGCGTCCCGCCGGTCCGACCTAGTTTTGGTTTGGTCTAACCTAGTCCCGGTTTGGTCCGACTTAGTTTTGGCTTAGCTCGACCTAGTCCCAGCTCAGTCCGATATTGTCCCAGCTTGGTCGGACCTAGTTTTGACTTAGTCCGACCTAGTCTCGGCTTATTATGACCTCGTTCCGGCTTGGTCTGACCTATTTTTCGCTTGGTCCAACCTAATTTCGGCTTGATCCGACCTCGTCCCAGCTTAGTCCGACTTAGTTTTGGCTTGGTTTAACTAATCCCGGTTTTGTCAGACCTTGTCCCGACTTAGTCCAACCTAGTTTTGGCTTGGTCCGACTTTGTCCCGGCTTAGTCCGACGTAATTTTGGCTTCGTCTGACCTAGTCCTGGCTTGGTCCAACCTCGTCCCGGCTTGGTTTGACCTAGTCCCCGCTTGATCCGACCTATTTTTGTTTCGTCCAACCTAATTCTAGTTTGATTCGACCTCATCCCGGCTTCGTCCGACCTAGTTTTGGCTTGGTCTGACCTCGTCTTGGCTTGATCCGACCTAGTTTTGGTTTGATCCGACCTAGTTCCGGCTTGGTCCAACCTAGTTTTGCCTTGGTCCGATCTAGTCCTGGCTTGGTCCGACCTCATCCCGGCTTTATCCGACCTAGTCTTGGCTTGGTCCGACCTCATCCCGGCTTGGTCTGACCTAATCCCGGTTTGGTCCAGCCTTGGTTTAATCTAATCCTTTCTTGGTCCGACCTCGTCCCCGGCTTGGTCCCACCTAATCTCGGCTTGGTCCGACCAAGTCCCGGTTTGGTCCGACCTCATCTTACTTAGTCCGACCTAGTCTTGGCTTGGTCCAACCTCATCACGGCTTGGTTCAACCTAGTTTTGGCTTGATCTGACCTAGTTCCGGCTTGGTCCAATCAAGTTTTGGCTTGGTCTGACCTAATCCCAGCTTGATCCGACCTCGTCCCAACTTTGTCCGACCTAATCCCTTTTTGGTCCGACCTCGCCCCGGCTTGGTCCGACCTTAGTCTCGGCTTAGTCCGACCTCGCTCCGGCTTGGTTGGACCTAGTTTTGGCTTAGTCCGACCTCATCCCGACTTGGTCCGATCTAGTCCCGGCTTGGTCCGACCTAGTTCCAGCTTGGTTCGACCTCGTTTTGGCTTGGTCGGACCTCGTTTCAGCTTGGCCAGACCTCCTCCCGACTTGGTCCGACCTCATCCCGACTTGGTTCGACTTCATCCCAACTTGGTCCGACCTCATCCTAACTTGGTCCGACTTAGTCTTGACTTGGTCCGACCTCATCCCAGTTTGGTCCGACCTTATCTCGGCTTAGTCCGACCTTGTCCTGATTTGGTCCGACCTAATTTTGGCTTGGTCCGACCTAATTTGATTTGGTTTAACCTTATCCCGGGTTAGTCCGACCTAGTTTTGACTTGGTCCGACCTAGTTTCGGCTTTGTCCGATCTTGTCCTGACTTGGTCCGACCTAGTTTTAGCTTGGTCTGACCTTGTCCTGGCTTGGTCCGACCTAGTCCCGGCTTGATTCGACCTATTTTTGGCTTGGTCACACCTAATTCAAGTTTGATCTGGCCTCCTCCCGGCTTTGTCCGACCTTGTCCTGACTTGGTCTGACTTAATTTTGGCTTGGTCCGACCTAGTTTTGGCTTAGTCCAACCTAATTTCGGCTTGGTCTGACTTAGTTTTGACTTGGCCTAACCTAGTCATAGCTTGATACAACCTCGTCCCGGCTTTGTCCGACTTAGTCCCGGTTTGGTCCGACTTCATCCCGGATTGGTCCGATCTAGTCCCGGTTTGGTCCGGCTTGGTTTGATCTAATCCTTTTTGTCTGATCTCGTCCCGACTTGGTCCGACCTAGTCGCAGCTTGGTCCAACCAAGTCCCAGCTTGGTCCGACCTCATCCTACTTAGTCCGACCTAGTCTTGGCTTGATCCGACCTAATCTTTTCTTGGTCAGACCTCATCCTGGCTTGGTCTGACCTAATTTTGGCTTGGTCCGACCTCGTCCCAACTTGGTTCGACCTAATCCTGGCTTGGTCCGACCTAGTTCCGGCTTAATTCGACCTCGTTTCGACTTGATCTGACCTCATCCCGGCTTGGTCTAACCTCATCCCGGCTTGGTCCGACCTCATCCCAACTTGGTCCGACCTCATCCCGGCTTAGTCCAACCTCGTCCTAATTTGATCCGACTTAGTCCCGGCTTGGTTCGACCTCATCCCGGCTTAGTCCAACCTAGTTTTGGTTTGATCCGAACTAGTCCTGGCTTTGACCATCCTTATCCCGACTTGGTCTGGCCTAATTTTGGCTTAGTTCGACCTCGTCCCGGCTTGGTCCGTCCTAGTTTTGGCTTGGTCCAACCAAGTCCTGGCTTGGTCCGATCTCGTTCTGGCTTGGTCCAACCTAGTCAAGGTTTGGTCCGACCTATTTTTGGCTTGGTCCAACCTAATTCCGGCTTAATCTGATCTCATTCCGGCTTTGTCCGACCTAGTTTTGGCTTGGTCCGACCTAGTCCTGGCTTTGTTCGACCTCATCCCCGACTTGGTCCGACCTAGTTTTGGCTTGTTTCGACCTCGTCAAGGCTTAGTCCGACCACGTCCCGGATTGGTTCGACCTAGTTTTGGCTTAGTCTAACCTAGTTTTGGCTTGGTCTGACATAGTCCCAGCTTGATCTGACCTCGTCCTGACTTTGTCCGATCTAGTCCCGGCTTGGTCCGACCGTCCGGCTTGGTTGCGATCGACCTAATCCGCCGGTCCGGCATCGTCCGGGCAGTCGACTAGTCCCTGTCCACTAGTCCGCTTATGCGACCTCATCCCACTTAGTCCGACCTAGTCTCAGCTTAGTCCGACCTAATCTCTTCTTGGTCTGACCTCGTCCCGGCTTGGTCGGACCTAGTTTTGGCTTAGTCTGACCTCGTCTCGACTTGGTCTAATCTAGTCTCGGCTTGGTCCGACCTAGTTCCAGCTTGGTTCGACTTCGTTTCGGCTTAGTCTGACCTCGTCCCGGCTTGGGGCTTGATCCGACCTAATCCTTTCTTAGTCCGACCTCATCCCGGTTTGGTCCGACCTAGTCCCGGCCTGGTCCGACCTAGTCCTTACTTAGTCCGACCTCATCCCACTTAATCCGACCTAGTCTCGGCTTGGTCCGACCTAATCTCTTCTTGATCTAACCTCATCCCGGCTTGTTCGAACCTAGTTTTTGCTTAGTCCGACCTCGTCTCGACTTGGTCCGATCTAGGCTCGGCTTGGTCCGACCTAGTTGAGGCTTGGTTCGACCTCGTTTCGGCTTGGTCTGATCTTGTTCCGGCTTGGTCCGACATCATCCCAGCTTGGTCCGACCTCATCCCAATTTGGTCCGACTTAGTTTTTGTTTGGTTCGACCTTGACCCGACTTGGCCCGACCTCGTCCCAGTTTGGTCCAACCTCATCCCGGCTTAGTCCGACCTCGTCGGTTTGGTCCGATAAAGTTTTGGCTTGGTCGAACTTAGTCCCGGCTTGGTTCGACCTCATCCCGGCTTAGTCCGACCTAGTTTTGACTTGGTCCGACCTAGTCCCGGCTTGGTCCGACTTATTTTTAGCTTGGTCCAACCTCATTCCGGGCTTGATCCGACGTAGTTCCACTTGGTCCGATCTATTTTGGCTTAGTCCAACCTAATTCCGGCTTGATAAGACCTCATCCCAGTTTACTCCGACCTAGTTCTGGCTTGATCCGACCTTGTCCCGACTTGGTCCGACCTTGTCCCGACTTGGTCCGACCTTGTCCAAGCTTGGTCCGACCTAGTTTTGGTTTCGTCTGACCTCGTCCCGGCTTGGTTCAACCTAGTTCCAGCTTGGTCCGACTTAGTTTTGGCTTGGTCTGACCTAGTCCCGACTTGATCCGACCTTGTCCCGGCTTTGTTTGACTTATTCCCAGCTTAGTCCGACCTCGTCCCAACTTGGTCCGACCTAGTCTCGGCTTGGTCCAGGCTTGGTCCGACCTAATCTCTTCTTAGTCTGACCTCATCCCGGCTTGATCCGACTTAGTCCTTACTTAGTCCAACCTCATCCTACTTAGTCTGACTTAGTCTCGGCTTGGTCCAACGTAATCTCTTCTTGGTTTAACCTCGTCCCGACTTGGTCTGACCTAGTTTTGGCTTAGTCCAACCTCGTCTCACTTGGTCTGACCTAGTTTTGGCTTGGTCCGACCTCGTCCCGACTTGATCTGACCTAGTTTTGGCTTCGTCCGACCTTGTCCCAGCTTGGTCCGACCTAGTCCCAGCTTAGTCTGACATCATCCCGGCTTGGTCCGACCTAGTCCGGCTTTGTCCGACTTAGTCCGACCTTATTTTGGCTTGGTCCGACCTCGTCCCGACTTGGTTCGATCCAGTTCTAGCTTGGTCCGACCTAGTTCCGGCTTGGTCGACCTAATTTTGGCTTGGTTTGACTTAGTTTCGACTTTTTCCGACCTAGTCCCGGCTTGGTCCGACCTCATCCCGATTTGGTTGGACCTAGTCCCGAGTTGGTCCGACCTAATCCTTTCTTAGTCTGACCTCGTCCGGCTTGGTTCGACCTCATCCCACTTAGTTCGACCTAGTCTTAGTTTGGTCCGACCTAATCTCTTGGTGGCCCTCGTCCGGCTTGATCGGACCTAGTTTTGGCTTAGTCCAACCTCGCCCCAACTTGGACCTAGTTAGGCTTGGTTCAACCGTTTCGCTTAGTCCCACCTCATCACTTGGTCCGACCTTATCTCGACTTGGTTTGACCTCATTGTAACTTGGTCCGACTTAGTTTTAGTTTGGTCCTACCTTGGTCAACCTCGTCGGTTTGGTCCTTGTCCCGTTTGGTCCGACTTCATCCGAGTCCGACTCCTCACGGTTTAGTCGAGCTAGTTTTGGCTTGGTCCGACCTAATCCGGCTTGATTCGACCTTATTCTTGCTTAGTCAGGCCTAATTTTGGCTTGTGCGACTAGTCCCTTTGTCACCTTGTCCCACTTGGTCCCTAATTTTGCTTGATCCACCTAGTCCCGATTTGGTTCAACCTCGTCCGGCAGTCAATTAATTTCGGCTTGGTTGGACTAGTCCGGCTTGGCGACCTAGTTCTACTTGGTCCCTAGTCCTTTAGTCCGACCTAGTTTTGGCTTGGTCCGATCTAGTCGACTTGTTCGACTTGGCTTCCGCTTGGTTCGACCTCATGCCGGCTTGGCCATTTTGGCTTGGTCCAACCTAATTCCTGCTTGATCCAACATCATCCCAAATTAGTTCGACCTAGTTTTGGTTTGGTCCGACCTAGTCCCGGCTTTGTCTGAACTTGTCCCGACTTAATCTAACCTAGTTTTGGCTTGGCCTGACCTCGTCCCGGCTTGGTCCGACCTAGTTTTGACTTGGTCTGACCTAGTCCCAGCTTGATCCAACATTGTCCCGGCTTTATCCGACTTATTCTCGGCTTGGTCCGACCTCGTCCCGGCTTGGTTTGACCTAATCCCGGCTTGGTTCGACCTAATCCCGGCTTGGTCCGACCTAGTCCTTACTTGGTCCGACCTAGTTTTGACTTGGTGCGACTGGTCCTTGATCCAACATTGTCCCGACTTTATCCGACCTAATCTCTTCTTGGTCCGACCTCGTCCTGGCTTGGTCCGACCTAGTTTTTGCTTTGTCCGGCCTCGTCCCGACTTGATCCGACCTAGTCCCTGCTTGGTTCGACCTAGTTTCGGTGGTTCAACCTCGTTTTGGCTTGGTCCGATCTCGTTTCGGCTTGGTCCGATCTCATCCCGGCTTGGTCCCTTAGTTTTGGTTTGGTATGACTTAGTCAGACTTGGTTCGACCTCGTCCCGATTTGGTTCGACCTCATTCTGGCTTAGTCCGACCTCGTTTCGGTTTGGTCCGACCTAGTCCCGACTTGGTTCGACCTTGTCCCAACTTGATCCGACCTAGTTTTGGCTTAGTCCGACCTCGTCCCGGCTTGGTCCAACCTAGTTTTGGCTTGATCCGACCTAGTCCGGCTTGTCCGGACCTCCGTCGGCTTGATTAAACTTAGTCCGGCTTGGTCCTACCTAGTCGGTTTGGCCGACCTACTTGGTCCAACCTAGTCCTTGCTTGGTCCAACTTTATTCCAGGCAGGTCCGGTTCGGTTTGGTCAGACCTAGTTTTTTCTTAATTCGTCTTAGTCCCAACTTGGTCCGACCTCGTTCTGGTTGGTCCGACCTTGTCTCGGATTGGTCCGACCTCGTCGGATTGGTCGACTAGTTTTGGCTTGGTGCAACTAGTCCCTTGGTCCGACCTCATCCGGCTTGGTCGACCAGTTTTGGCTTGCGATCTAATCCCAACTTGTCCACCTCATTTCGTTCAACCTAGTTTTACTTAGTGCGACCACCTTTGTCCAACCTAGTCCGGCTTTGTCCGATCTCCGGGCTTGGTCCAACCTCCTCCCGGGTTGTTGTAACCTAGTCCCAGCTTGGTCGAAGGTCAGACCTCATCCCGACTTAGTCCAACCTAGTCCCGGTTTGGTCCGACCTTGTTCGGACTTTATCCAACCTTGTCCCAGCTTGGTCCAACCCTATGTTGACTAACCTAGTCCTTATTTGGTCCGACTTCGTTCCGCTTGGTCCGATCAGTCCGGTTTGGTCGACTTCATTCAGATTTAATCCGACCTAGTGTCGACATCCGATCTAATTCCAACTAGATTCGACCTCGTTCGGACTTGATCCGACCTCAAAACAACTAAATTACTAGTATTCTATTATTAACAATGATAATGTATAATTTTTTATTTTTTTAATTTTTGGTAATGTATAATTTTTTTTATTAGTTAATAAGCTTGGAATGTAACAAATAAATAAAATATGACATTATTTGCTATCTAAGAAATTAAATGGTTACTCTAATATTTATTTTTGGAGATTTAATTTGAAGTTTTAGCATCCAAACTATGATAGTTTAGAGAGAGTTGCTGACAACCTAACCCCAACAAAAATTTATCATATGGAAAAGTTTCTTTGATGCAGCGTGGCCCAGCTCAGGCTGTAAACATAATGAAATATATAGTACAGGGGACGATTCAAGCTTGCTCCTCTATTTTTTATTTATTGTTGGGCTATGGATGTAAACTATAAAAAAAATAAAAAAAATAATAATAATAAATAAAGAATAGCTTCTGGAATATATATATATATATATATATATATATATTTATTTATTTATTTATTTATTTCTGGTGAATTGGACCAATCTGTGTCAAGTATGCTATTTTCCTCTACGAGAGGTTTGCACAGAAGATAGTTTGTAAAATTTTGAGAGTTAAATGCATTTTAATTACCTCTACTTCGGTCGGATTGGATTTCGATGAGAGTTAAATTTATATATGTATACGGTATATATATATATATACTTCGGTCGGATTGGATTTCGATGAGAGTTAAATTTATATATGTATACGGTATATATATATATCAATTGAGGCACTGCAGTATTCAATTAGTGTCTCCTCTTTAAAATCCCCAAATTTATTATAGAAAATATAATATGCAAAATACAATGCATACGAGACATGTAAAAATTTTAAAAATCTTTGTATGTATGTAGGACTATAATTGAATCAAATTAAAAATTAAAAGTTCAAATTAAAAATTAAAAGTTCTCAAAATTTAGAAAGCTCTAATTGAATATAGCAAACTAAAGGGTACCAAAGTGTTGACCCATTATAAAAAGGTTGTCTTTGATTTGCACTAACTAAATTTGGACCATTTTTGAAAAATTAGTACCATAATAGAGAATGATCAAAATTGTGTGGGTTTTCTAGTTGCCAAATGAGAAGATAAAAAAAAGAATGTCAGTAATGAGATAGGCAAGCAGCAATAGGGCATCAAATGGGGGCATTTGAAGGTGAACATATTCTTCATTTACAAATTGGCATAACCTCTGTAAGAGCATAATTCTCTTTTTCTCTTTGACCCTTTCTTTGAAAAGCTAATGTATGCTACTGGTAGAAGTTGGGAGAATAAGAGATTCCAAAAAAAAAAACACAGAATTGCACGGTGTGTATTGCTTGCAATTAAGGTATAATTATAAAAATTCAAGTTACCATTATTAATGATTACAATAACTTACCAAGAAAAAAAAATAAAGAAAAAGAAGAATAATATTTTGTCTCTCTTTTTTAAATATATTTGAATAACACGCTCGCTGCATTTTAGATTTTAGGTTATTCACATTGAAGTATGAATTTCTTATGCAAATAGATGTTCCATATTCATTTGTTTAAAATAAATATCGAATTACACTGCGTACTCAATATGACGGTGCAAAACTCAATCTTAGCAATGCGCATCACCCTCAAAATGATGGTCAAACAGAGATTGCAGTAGGCATGACTCTTAGTCGGACGCTTCGAAGCTTAGTTGGAGACTGACCAAAACAATCGGACCTTGTTATGATCAATACACCCACTAGAAAAAAAGCACCATTTCAAGTGGTTTATACTGAACCTTCTTCTAATCATACCGCTTATCTTTCACGGCCTTCATAACTATCTAATAAACCTGCAATAGCTTTAGCAGACAGAACCACTCCTAGTTTGGAGGAGACAATGCCAAGTACAAAGCTTAGGCCTCTCGAGGGCAATGCATCAGCAGCATCGACAAGTCAACATGCCAGCTCATCTTTATTATTCGCATTTTTAATATTTTGTTATTTGAGTATGTTAAACTCTGCGTTGCGACGTCTAGCTTTGGGCTTGAGAGAGCCTGTTTATGCGTGAATAATGGTTTTCAGACTTTAGATTATTGTGATATGTGTGAGTTGTATTCTCTCTGTGAAAACTTCAGTCTCTTTCTTCAATTCCTGGTTCTCCAAAACAAATAGACAAAGGTCACCTTATAATTTTTTTTCTCTATTTAATTATGTTAAAATTGAACACAAATTAATAGTAAATAGGAAATACATAATTAAACTTGTTTGTTATTGTATTTATCAAAATATTGTCATGGAAATTTTGATATTCAATGGACACGTGGCGGAAAGTAAAACATCAGACAACGTTTTCACATCGACATCGACTTCGACGATTACAGCATATTATTTTTGCGCGGCATTTTAAACAAATATTATTTTGGCGTGGTCAATCCTGCCACCAACCCACCACCCCAGGAGAAGAACAAAGTCGATGACATCAAGTGCGTCGCATAGATTTCGGCGATGGAGGCCATGGAAAGAACAGGAATCATCATCACGTTAATTCCTTGATCTGTCACTCTCATATCCCAACCTCTTCTTCTTCGCAATCTTATTCCATTCCATCGTGCTCTTCAAGCTTCTTCCTCTTGTTCTTCTTCTTCACTAGTACTAGTTCTATTCCCTTCATAAACTCTCATTTATGTCTCTCAGATTGAATACCCTCATTCCCTACCACAACCCGTTTTTGAATCCGCCATTAAACCACAATGCATGGACCAGACGATTCATCGCTCACCCACTTGCTCAAAACTCAGCCTCCGCTTTCCTTCATCCCCGGAGCTGGAGGTCTGTTCCTCGATTCGATCCATGCCGTCCCTCCTTCTCTAGTTTCCTTATTTTCTTCAAAGACCCTTTTAGACCCGGTTTCGGTATCGTTCTTTTCTGGGACTTGCAGGAAACCTGTGCGTTTTGAGGGTTTGAGAGGTGGCGGCGGTGGGTTATTCTTGTCGGTGAGCTTGTCGATAAGGAGGAGGGAAGGGGTTGACAATGATGATGATGAGGGTATGCTCGGGAATCGGGAGACGTTATGGCGCATGGGAATAAGAGTTCGATGGTGGAGGCTCCAGCGACTGTGGTGTATGAGGAGAGTGAGAAAGATCAGATGGTGCAGAGGAGCAGAATGAGGGGTACTAGTTCACGCGCTATGAATATGACCAAGCATCTCTGGGCTGGGGTTGTTGCTGCTATGGTTTCAAGGTTTTTCTTTTTAGCATTTTTTTATTTGAAGGAAATTGGTTCATCTTATTTTTGTTTTTACCACCTGAGTCTTAATATTTGGTTGTGAATGAGAGTCAGTGGCCAGCTATATGAGGAAAGTTGAGACTTTTTAATCGATGTTTCTCTTTTCTAATTGATGAAAATCTGGGATGCCATTTTTCACTTTGATTTTCCAGGAAAATTGGAGAAGAGCTCTGAAAATTTGTTGCTCCTCTTTATGTTTTGTCCAAATATAAGAACTGATTTTTTCTGAAATGAATAGCTATTTAAGATCACCGAGTATATATGTATATTTGAAATGTACATGGGAATGCATGTAAAGTTGAGAATATTATATTTGGTCCTCTTGAGTCTTAGGTAATGTTAAACTGAAAGTTGGAAATGCAAAATGCTAATATGGTTCTCCATGCTACCATTCTGTATCAAGCATAGAGAGGGTCAATTCTGTTTCAACAATCTATAAAATTGTAATTTCAAATTATTGATTTATTTAGTTCCTATATTTTCTTTCATGACTTGGTAAATGATGCAGTCGTTATTCATTTGCTCATATGCTCATTTCTTTATATGTGTTGTGCTGTGTCAGAACATTTGTTGCACCTCTTGAGAGACTAAAGATGGAATATGTAGTTCGCGGTGAGCAGAAGAACCTTCCGGAGCTCATTCGGACAATTGCTGCTTCACAAGGGCTGAAAGGTTTTTGGAAAGGAAATTTTGTTAATATACTTCGTACAGCACCTTTTAAGTCTATCAATTTCTACGCTTATGATAGATATAGAAATCAACTCGTGAAAATGTCTGGTAATGAGGAAACCACAAACCTTCAGAGGTTTGTTGCTGGTGCTGCAGCTGGAATTACAGCTACCTTGCTCTGCTTGCCTATGGACACTGTATGTCACACTGTCATTTGGCTAACATGGTCTCAATGTTGCCAGCATATTTTTTTTCTTGTGGTATTTGTTAAAATTTGTATGTGTTTTCTCATACTATATAGTTACTCCACGCATTGAACAAACTGAATGGGGTTTACCCATAATCTGATAGATTCCATTTGAGAGTCTCTTATGCCTAAATGCTGTTGTATTCACTTGAGAACCCTAGTCTGATTTCGTATTTACTGAACAAAGAGTCTATCAGCTGTTTCACTTGATAAAATATAGTCATAAGAGATTGGAAGGTGGAAGTTGTTGTTCTTCTGCTCATGCTTCATGACCATCTATCTAGATGTCCACCTCGTTTTGAGAGCACACTGACTGCTGAGACTATTATTTTTACTGCTTTTTATGTATGGAACTGAAGTATATTGCTTATAATCCTTCAACCATTTGGTATCATATTAGGCCTTGAATGCTAGTGTCTTGTTCTAGGATGGAGTACTCAAGGAGTACCCAGATGAATCTGTCAAAGACCATGAGAAGTATATCTCTTGAAGAAATGGTTTAAATGTATTAGTGTATAGAATGTAGCGACCACCTCATTGGTTATTTGGATACCACTACACAAGAGTAATGAATTGCTTTCCATTGCATATGGATAGAGTAGTCTCGGATTCTGTAACCTTATTTCTTCTCTGAGTAATCACATTTGTGTCACAGCCCATCCCCGATAGTCTTTTGTGTGCATGAATAAGGAGTCGTATGCATTATGTCTGCTGTCGTCAATCAGAATAACTCTAGCAGTTATTGTTCTGTGAAATTCCAATATAATTTTAAACATCCTAGAAATGCAAATTATTTCAGATTAGGACAAAGATGTTAGCACCAGGTGGAGAAGCCTTGGGTGGTGTAATTGGTACTTTCCGCCATATGATCCAAGCTGAAGGGTTCTTTTCTCTTTACAAGGGTTTAGTACCCTCAATCATAAGCATGGCACCTTCAGGTGCAGTCTACTATGGTGTTTATGACATATTGAAATCATCTTATCTGCATTCGCCAGAAGGAGGAAAAGAATCCAACACATGAAAGAATGTGGTGAGGAACTGAATGCTTTTGAACAATTGGAATTGGGTACTATGAGAACATTACTCTACGGGGCTATCGCTGGTGCTTGTTCGGAAGCTGCTACATATCCTTTTGAAGTTGTGAGGAGACATCTTCAAATGCAAGCCCGTGCAACAAAGTTAAATGCGTTGTCAACTTCTGTAAAAATTGTTGAGCAAGGAGGTATTCCTGCCCTATATGCAGGATTAGTTCCTAGCTTATTACAGGTGCAATGCTGATCTTTAGTTACTTTTTATCTGAAAATTGCTTCCAAGTTCTTTTACTAATATATTATGCACACTCGAAATGAAATCATGATAAATATATTAATCATCTGCTGTGTTAGATTCATAAGTTTAAGCATTTTGGCTTGATGGTAATCTAAAACAATATCACAAGCCTAATTGTCAAACTAGTCTTAGTAGCTGGTTTAATTGCCCAAGTCTGTTGTGCAAATTATACAATATTAGCAGTTAAGATAACTTCGTGCAATTAAGCGATATCTATGTCACTGTTTTGATTTTGCAAACTATACAATCTGATGATGGTTTTATTTTCTGTTTGCCTTGACTTTTCAGGTTTTACCATCTGCAGCAATTAGTTACTTTGTGTACGAGTTCATGAAGATTGTTCTCAAAGTAGAGTCCTCATAACAACATTTGATTCAACATCGATGTCTCGAGGTTGCTTCAAGAATGTTGATGGTCAAGTTCTTTTCTTTCTTTTCCTGTTACACTCACCATATTAACTGTCGCGTCATTATTGTTACCACCAGCATAAATAGCCGTTCTCTTCTCATTTTTGTACCTTAAATGGTGAAATAAAGAGTTCATAAGAACGGTGTTGGTTGGTTTTGTGAGACGGATTGGTGGAACAGGAAAATTTGATTAACCATAAATTGGCAAAACATATTTCATGTTTGTCCATATATTCACTCGGTGAGAAATTTTATATCTCAATTTATATAGAAGAAAATGAAATGTTTTTATTTTCATAAAGCTTATTCATTTTTGTCTTGTAGAATGATATTATATATAGTCCATCTAATCACAGTGAAAGAGAAGTGTGTGATTCCATCAGACAGATTTTGATTGCTGAGTGCTTTTTCGTAGATTTGGAGCAGGGTGTTGGTGTTTCGGTTTAAAATAACCATTTGAAGAAGAGCAAGGTTTTACTTTCTTTTTGAAAGCAGTGTTTCTGGTGGATCAATTTCAACATGGGATAATACCCTAATTAATTTTTATGTGGTTTGTTCATATAGTACTTGCATGAATTATTTTATATGGTAAGTTTATACTTAATTGGAGTTGATCGTATACAATTTGAACATTACACAACACAAACAAAAGTTATACAGAAATCTTTAGACATTAAGTTGGTATTTACAAGCACACTTGAAACCTCTCAGGTGAAAAGCAATGGCTTTTCTACACCAGAATGTGTCTAACAAGAAACGCAAAAACATAATAAATTGATTTATTTTAAAACACAAAAAAAAAAAAAAAAAAAGAAGAAAGGAAGATTATTTAAAGACTTCAATTACTAATACAACATCACCTTTGCAAATTATGAATCTCAACAAAACAAAAGTTGGTAAGCAGCACCCTAAAATAATTTAATAATTTTGATGGTAGTATTACATAATATTTTGAAAATTTTAACACAATATCTCTGGAGTTGTATATATATATATTTTAATGTACTTAATTTTTCAATATTCGAAGAATAATTGTGTTATAATCCTTTTTAAAGTATCAATTTATTTCTTTGTTACTTCAATAGGAAGATAACTTAAAGAAAGCTATAATATCTATCTACATATAAATATATATATATATATATATATACACACACACACACACCCATGTACATATAGCAATTATAAACGCGAGTCTAATCAGACCTAAAATTTCACGTTCAAAAATTTGCAACATAAAGAAAACAATTTGTCACGTGGGTCTGCACAAATTATAAACGTGGTCAACGTGTCCGTGTCAATGTATTCAATTTTTTTATTAAACTCAACAGGCGCGTCTTTTTACAGTCAGACAGGAAGACCAACCAGGAAAAGCACTAAGCATAGTAACATGGAGGATGATAAAGCAGTATCAAATAAGAAGCAGCCAAGCCATGAGAGACTGAGAGGTCGATGCTATATATGCAAGCTCAGCATGCCCTTTAATGGAGGCCAACAAAAGCCAGCGGCCCAATTAACTCTGCATTCGCTCGTTGCCTTCTACTTACTCTCTTGTACTTCCATTTGCTCACACCCTTTAAGCTTCTTCAGGAACAAGTCCTCCACTTGATCACAATGCATGGACCAGGAGACACCGGACGAGACTTGATCGAACCACAACCGTCTGTTCCAATATTCTTTCTCGGAGGCTTATTTCTCGACCCCACCAACGTTGTTCCTCCTTCTTTGTTTTCCTTCTTTTCGTCGTACAATACCCATTCGGATCCGGTTTCGGTTTCGTGGTTTTCAGGGACTCGCCGGAGAGCGGTGAGTTTTGAATGTCTGAGAGGTGGCGGTGGTGGGTTCTTGTCTGCGAGCCTATCTACAAAGAGGAAAGACGGTGATGGTGACGATGATGATGAGGGGTATGTTGGGAAATTGAGAGAAGTACTGTGGCAAAATGGGAATAAGAGTTCGAAGGATGAATTGACGTTGGTGAACGCCGAGGGTGAGAATGAGATGGTGCAGAGCTCTTGGCTGAAGAATTCTAGTGCTATGAATACCAGCAAGCATCTCTGGTCTGGAGCTGCTTCTGCCATTATTTCAAGGTTTTTATTTTTTATTTTTCCATTAAAAATTTTGGTTTTGGTCATGAATTGGTAATATTTTTTCTAATTGGTCTGTTTAAGAAAACAATATATATTCTATTTCATTGTCATTTCGTCAGGAGATTAAGCTGAAGAATGAATAGTAATTTCGCTCTATTTATGTTTTGGTTGATCAAATATTTTGTAAGATCTAAAATCTAATTAATGGTTTTTCAAAAATGAAGAGCTAATTTAAGCTGACTCAGATGCATATGTTTTGCAAATAGATATGTTATTTAAGCTAATTTCCTCACTATTTGTGTACAGCGCTCTATCCAAATTCTGTAGCAATCAAAGAAGGGATCATTAATTCTGCCTCTACATCTGTGTAATTGTAGCTTGAAAGTTACTGTTTTTTTAGGCTAAACAATTTTTATGATTTTTTGGGAGTCCCTAATTTTTCTTTCTATGACTTAGGTACTGCACATTATTAATTTTTTGCTCATGCAACACCATTTTTAAAAGTTCTAAATCTTCATTATCTTTCTCTCCTTATATGTGCCATGCTATGTCAGGACATTTGTTGCACCTCTTGAGAGACTAAAGCTGGAATATATACTTCGTGGTGAGAAGAAGAACCTTTTTGAGCTTATTAAGACCATTGCAGCTTCTGAAGGGCTTAAAGGTTTTTGGAAAGGAAACTTCGTCAATATTCTACGCACCGCGCCTTCTAAGGCTATTGATTTCTATGCTTATGATACATTTAAAAATCAACTTGCTAAGATGTCCGGTAATGATGAAACGTCAAATTTTCAGAGATTTCTTGCCGGTGCTGCAGCTGGAGTTATGGCTACCTTGCTCTGCTTACCTATGGACACTGTATGTTGTTACTTAATTACAACACTGTATTGGTTTACATGGGTTTCAATTTTCATGTTTCCAGCATGTAATCCTTGCGGTTTAAGTTGTCTGTGCTACAAATTATTCTTAGCTCGTTCTCTATAGTTACTACATGGAGTGAATGCATTGAGAGGTGATCCACAATTTGATTTTTTATAATTACTATTAGAGAGCTCAAATCCTATTGCATTCACTTGAGAACCCTTAGCTGATTTCATATTTTCAAGACCTGGGAAAATTGTTGTTATCAGCTATTTTTCACTCGAGAAGGTACTTGTATTAAATTGTTTTTGGTGTACAGAGTCTGAAGTTCTTTGCTTATCCAACTTCTGAGTCATGGAGTGTAAAACCTTATATACATGCCAAATAAATCCTTTGAAGGAATAGTTCAAGTGTAATATATTATGTCAAATACTGAAACACCTTGTGGGTTAGTTGGACATTCAAGGGTGATGAAATAATGTTCCGGTTGTGTTTTAAATAAAACTTGAAATTTTCTTTGTTCTCTATTTTCATGTTAATATATTGTTTTATGATTTCAAGACCTTATTCCTCCTGTCATTGCCTTCAGTTTCACCATTTCATGCTAAACACATTGTGTGTTACAGAGGTGGCCATTTATTGGTTTATGTATGAAATAAAGTGTATTGATTGGTCTATTTTCATCTTCTGTAGATTATTGAATGACATTTTGTTCATGTAAGATGTGCAAATGCATAGAGTATTTTGGTAAACTGTTATCTTTGCCTCGGACCTCCAAAGTCATTTCTGCTAATAGAGTATGAATTAAATTGGTATTTGTCTGTAAAATTCAAATCCTATTAACATTCTAGAATGCCAACTATTTCAGATCAGAACGAAGATGGTTTAGCCTGGCGAAGCCTTGGGTGGTCTGGTCAGTGCTTTCCGCTACACAATCCAAACCGAAGGATTTTTTCTCTTTACCAGGGTTTAGCACCCACAATCATAAGCATGGCTCCTGCAAGTGCAGTGTTTTATGGTGTTTACGATATATTGAAGTCAGCCTATATTCATTCACCAGAAGGAAGGAAAAGAACCGAACATATGAAACAAAGTCAGGAACTAAGTGCTTTGGAGCAGTTGGAACTTGGTCCTATTAGAACATTACTTTATGGGGCAATTGCTGGCGCTTGTTCTGAAACTGCTATATATCCATTGGACGTTCTGAGGAAACAGCTTCAAATGCAAGCTCAGTCGACAAGGTTAAGTGCAATGTCAACTTGTTTGAAAATTGTTGAGCAAGGTGGCGTTCCTGCTCTTTATGCAGGATTAGTTCCCAGCTTATTGCAGGTAATGACAGATCTTTCAGTTTGATTTTTTCGTCTATTATTTGTTTAGGATATGATAATCATAAAATTGTCTTTTTCTTATTTCAAGTTAATTGTTTAATTTCAGTAGATTCATTTCTTGAATTTCCGCAGAGATGGTAATCTTATAGAACACTAATAATGGCTGTGCATTGACTACTTTCAGGTTTTACCAGCAGCAGCCATTAGTTACTTTGTGTATGAGTTCATGAAGATTGTTCTCAAAGTAGAGTCCTCTTGAAGCACACTTCCAAGTCCAACAATGAAGTTTGAGGAGCAATTTTTTTTTGTTCCCTAACATGATCAATTTTCATGGGAAGCCTATTGTAATGCATGTCTTTCTGGGTTTAAAAATATTGGTGAAATTCTTTTGAGGATGTATGTTAAAGAGATATTTCTGCACCCAAATTAAGTACTATGGCATGGAGAAGATAAGGAACAACCTTTGCCATCTTATAAAAAATTCAAAGGCCTCTCTTAGGACTTGGTGTTGGAAACTTGAGCAACTTTGTTGCAACACTAATTTAAAGGGTTCAGGTTTTGGGTTTGACCACATCCACAGTGTGTTTTAGTGAGGTTAAATTACTTGCTCATAATATAATAAAAATTCGTACTAGTATTAGAATATCAGCATCTTTCAAACTATGTTGTTTTGAAAAATTTGACGTTGACAATTACATACCATTTGATTGAGTCAGTGGAATATTAAAATCTGATGGGTTGAATTTGTAAATTTAAAAAATGTAAAATAGATTTAGTAAAGTTATACAACACACGAATGTTAGCATCCGAACTATAGGGCTAAGAACCAAGAAGGAATAATTAGTTAAAAGAAAAAGAACCAAGATGAAATAATTATGACTATAATAATAAACACCCTCAGCTTTCTTCATATGGAATTTAAAGACTGTTTAGGGCTAAGAACCAAGAAGGAATAATTAGTTAAAAGAAAAAGAACCAAGATGAAATAATTATGACTATAATAATAAACACCCTCAGCTTTCTTCATATGGAATTTAAAGACTGTTTACAATTATTTTACAACTAAACCATAATCCACATAAATAAAAACTTCAGCATCAAAAGGTAAATGTTTGGATTTAGCAAAAGTCCAAGTCTAACAAATTAAATAAATAAATAAACAAATAAAGTGGAAAAATATTAGGTCACGCCAATTTAACAGCAATCCTAACCTGAAGTCAATCTGTCAGCTATGTTCCCAAAAAAAAATCCTACATACGATCAGCGTAAACGTTAAAAATTCGTCCAATGCAGGCAGTTCATGATTTTGAAGGAAAATTAGGAACAAAAACACCTCCCAAAAGCATATACAGTACAATCTAAACTATAACCTTAAACGTATACATATCTAACCACGGCTTCCTATAATCCTAAAATTGCACGACGAAAAGATGCCATTTTCGCCTTGTTCATTGCTAGATCAGTTTCACTGCTGCTGCCAACCACCATACTGATTCCGATTGCTGCCCATAGAATTTGGACCTCTGCTGGCAGTAGAACCTCCATATTGATTGCTTTGGGAGTAATTTGGAGGGCCAACACCGTAACCACTAGGGACTCCTCTGGGACCTGGAACAGGCATACCAGTTCCAGCATATGGAGGACCTCGCCCTTGTGGCGGATATTGATTGGCACTGTAGCCTCCAACTTGAGCACCGCGATTTGAGTTAAATCCTCCACTCTGATTTCCACTTGCAGGATACCTGCTTGGACCTACAGGTGGACCACGGGGCTTTCCATAGTGGTGATGACTAGGTCCAGTGGATACGGCAGGAGGTGCATTGTTTGGGGAAGATTAGGTCCATGCCACTGTGAAGGAGCTCGCCCAGTATGCTGAATGGGAGGCAGGCGGGTATGCTGCTGAGGATGTTGTAATTTCTGTCTCTTTGCAGCTTGTTCTTCATTTTGTCGCTGCTGCTGCCGTTTTTCTTTGTCTGGAACTCATGTGATGATTCATACTTAGGAAGGCTGTATAAATTAGTTTCAATGCAAATTTATAAGTTTTTAAACAAAACTTCATGGGACGTAGTACTATAGAGAAAGGACAAAACCTCTTCGGGTCACAGGGTAAAGGGTCAGTCCAGAAATAGTCTGCATCTAGTGCTTCCTTAGCAGTCCATCTCTACATAGACCAGACAAATGTAGGAATAAGAAAGAGTTAAGTTCACAGCACACTGCTAAAAATGAGAACCACATAGAAAGCAAAGTTTGCAAAAATTCTATCGGATGGTTTTAGCTGCAATTGTTCATATAACACGCGTATAAACTAAAAGCCAAAATGAAAACAAGTTATAGTAAAAGAAATGGATTTTCTTTGTCAGTTAATTGCTTTAACAATAATGAACGTCCTTATAAATTGAGAGAATCAGTTGCAAATGTCACAAGTTGCAACTACAAATACTGAGTAAACCCAAAAATTAACCTTTTTGAACAATGGAATAACAGTATATGACTTTCCAGAGCAAAACTTATTAGAATATAGATCAGTTAGTTTGTTGAGATAAAGCACAAACAAGGGAGCCTTTGAATTATTTTTAATTACATTAGCAATTTTGTCATGGTGACAGATAATTCTATATGCAAAGGTTATTATCAGAGATCACATGAATTGACAAATCATTTATTTTCCTCAATCACATTGTGTTGCCTGACACCAGCAATTGGCAGTTAAAAGATCTTCAAGTATCCGATATCATCAGTTTTCTGTTCACCTTTGTTTCACATTGTAACCATTAAGAACATAATATCTACAAGGCACATTGCTCAATGGTGCAACTTATTACATATGTTGGATCAAACCCTTTTACATATATAAAAAGCTCAAAAGTTGAAAATATCTGCCACTAAAACTTATAGTCTGGCTATTCAAGTGAATCTGACAACTCCTTATTCACTCTAGATCCAGCCATTAAGCATCTGGCTAAAAGGGATGGTCACCTGATACATTTTGGGTATAAAAGACGGTTCAAATTCCCATACAAGCAGAATGAACAGTCTACAGGTCTAATCCTGTCCTCAAGAACAGCCAAAATGACCCTAAAAAAGCTTTATATACAAGTTCCTACATCCCACTAGCATTTTAGACATATTTGATAGTCCTATAAGTACAAGCATTCTAACAAAAGTACATATGACTTATTCAAAGATTCAAAAATGAATGAGAAATACGTAGTGCACTGTGGTGAAGAGTGACCAAACTTGAAGGTTCACAAGTAAGATTCAACTCAATCATTTAGCAATAGTTTCAGATTAAAAGGAAAAAAATCGATTGCCCTCACAGCCTATATTTTGGTTACAAACAGAGAGGTGAAAATAATCCATGGTAGAGAATTAAAATGCTAAAGGAAAAAAAAGAAAAGAAAAGAAAAGAAAAGAAACAATTTGTAAGAGAATTTAAGAATCTTTATCAGAAGTATAGATAACTCATGATTATAACACTGGGAATAAATCCATCAGATTCAAGTCATACCTGTTTAGGATCAAGAGTTAACAAGTGATCCAGTAAATCTAGAGCATGGCGATCAAAGCTGTGATGCGAATTAAAAATCATGAAAATCACACTTGTAGTGAAATTATGGCAACTTAATGCAATAGATTAATTCTATTCACTTACTTCCAAAATGTTTCCCTGACACGTCTCCTCATGGATCTTGTTGGCCTGAAATTGTTATACCAAGGAGTCTCGGAAACATTGGGCCAGTTGTTCTCATCAGGCGATCCGCACAGCTCAAATATCTTGTTGAGTTGCTCAGGCTACAATAAAATGTTTTAAAACAAAAAGAAGCTAAAGATTTTGAAGGGAATTTGATTACACCACCCAGGATGAAAGGAATTGGAATCAAAGTCTAAACCACGCCCTAGAATTATCATATCCTTTAGCTCGATCCCCTCACCTAGCTTGTGATTTTATAAATTATCATATTTATAGGAACAAAAAAAATTCAGCCACATCTCTAACCTCGCTTTTCCCAGTTAAAATTGGCTTTCCATGCAGAAGCTCAGCAAAGATGCAACCAACAGACCACATGTCTACTGCTGGACCATACATAGTGGCTCCAAGAAGCAATTCTGGGGGCCTACTCAAATATAAAAATTTCATTACTAATTGAAAACTGGAGCTTCCTCTGAAAATAAATCAGACTTGGGCAAATAAAATACATTGTACATGATACATATGAGAAAAACTTACCTATACCACAAAGTAATAACACGATTAGTAAGATTTCCACCATGATCACTGGAAAATGATCTTGCAAGCCCAAAGTCTGCTAGCTTCAATTTTCCCTCATTATCTATCAGAAGATTAGAACCTACAAGAATAAGCTTTATTCAAACACAGCTCCAAATGCAAAAGGCTAGTGACAGATCTAATAAATGATGATTTCTAAATAAATTCAAAACCTTTGATGTCACGATGAAGTACATGATTGATATGACAATAATGGAGTCCAGTCAATAACTGCTTCATGTAACACTGAAGAATAAAAATCATTGGACAAATATTAGGCATTGAATAATCCAGTGGAACTGGAAACACATAAGTCAACACTTATGTAATTAGTCTTGCTTTTGAGGATAAACACACAGACAGAAAAGCCATACCTTTATCTGAGGAATAGTAAATCTCAGTCCAGGACGATCAGCAAGGCCTGTCAAGTCATGGTCCATGTATTCAAAAACCATATAGACACCACCCTTGAACTTATTACCATCTGTAACATAGATATAAAAGATATTTCAGAACTACAACCTATATAAAAGTTAGGTGGAATGAAATTTTTACCACATATAACCATAAGAAATCACATGGACCACAGGCATAAAAAAGGTAAGACATACAGCCAAACTAAGTCGATGCAACCACTTTACTCACCTTGATTCTTTTGCTCATCATTCTCAGGACCTTGAAGACAGTAACATAGTTTATAAGACATGAACAGAAAGTGTCAATGGCATTTTTAAAAGTTTCACAAACAAGAGAACTTGAGAACCAAAGAATCAAAGCACCTGTTGAGGTAACAATCTCTTTCAGCTTAACAATGTTCTCGTGCTGAAGCTTCTTCAGAATTTTAATTTCCCGAATGGCTGTGATAGGGAACTGCATAAATGCAGAAAAACTGTTACAAAATTTATTGAAGAAATTTGAATTCCTTTAGGCGTAGGTATGGATTTGTGTGTCATCCAAACGAATTGTACAATCAATTCTGATACTTAATATTTGTCATCAACCGTAGCACATGATGCATGAAAAGCAGCATACCCCTTCTTTTCATTGTCCATTCGTATCTTTTCAAAGCAACAATTTCCCCACTCTTGGTTTCTCTGGCCATGAACACTTGACTACAAAAACACACACACGAAAGAGAAGGCCACTCAATTAATTTCGAACCAACATCAATAAGGCCAAAAGTTACCATTCTAAACATATAAAACCATTACTGGTTCCTTCATTCCTCTTCCCCTCACATAATGTTCTTGTTTCATATTTCAGTCCATCAAATCCAAATTTCTCAAATAAAATTCTAACAACTTACGACCTTTTTCTCTGCCAGTGTAATATGACCGTTTAATTAAATATGGAAAAACCATCAAACCAACTTGTTCCTAATTACTTAACTCTCAGGTGTACTTTATGCTTGCATTCTTAATTGTATATTGAACCCATTAGGCAAAGCTTGCAACGCCATACCGAAACAAGTAGATATATCTGTCTTCCATGATTATATAGCATCAGTTGCAATCTACTTTTAACATTCTATAGAAACTAGTGTCTTCACGAATACTTCCACTATACTTGGATGGCAACGTTCACAACTTTCAAACCGTCAGGAGTTATTAAACGAAGAGAATTTAAAGATATTTTTGGCGTTGTCAAAAGCCCAATTCGAACTCGCCATTACATCCGCAAATTCTTTAACGAAAATAACTTTTTGCCATAAAAGAACGTTTGATAAAACAACGAATTAAGCTTCTCCAAGGCATAATGCCTAAAACACCAACCGCCAACTGGTCAATTATTGTAAACGAAACAAGTATTTATATATAAGTTCAAGATGTTCATAGCAGAGAATGAGCCCCTTTTATCAGATTGCAAATACAGCCGCAAGTTCTTTAACGAAAAGGAATGAACTTTATTCCATCATTACACAAAAAAAAAAAAAAAGAAGAAGGAAGGAACAGCGAAATAAGCTGCTCCAAGGTAATGCCTTAAAAAAAACCAAAAACCGCCAACTAGTCAATAAATGTAAATTGAAAAAAACCTGGAGAATGATAGTAAATACGAAGCCCTAACAGATTGAAATTCTTTTCCTCAGGAAGATAATCGAGAAAAAAGAAAAAGAAAACACTGACCCATAAGTTCCTTCACCAATCTGCTCCAATTTCTCGAAGCAGTCGACGCTACGGGAACCCCATGAGGGTATCTCTTCGACGTTTAGCTGCCCAGGAGCCGCCAACGCCATCTTTTTGTCACTTTCTCAAATTTTCTCTGGAAAATAGGAGAGAAAATTTTGCGAACGACGAAGAGACGGAATTTTTATAGCAGTCAAAGCGAAACAGTTTTAATTAGTGAAGGCGGCCCTACTAAACGCTTAACGCCTGACTTGGGGCAGTTTGGTCTTTTGCCCAAATCCATGATATGAAAAAAGAAAAGAAAAAAAAACAACAACAACAAAGGGGATTACTTGACGCGCAATTATTGGCACAAAAGTAAACCACACACAATAAATGATGCAAATTTGTAAAAAACTAAAATTATGAGGGTACAACTTAACATTACACCAGAGTATAAAGGGTAAATTTTTTTAAAATTTTTTTGAAGAAAGCAAATTGACACAATGATGGAAATTGAGGGGATAATTTGTAATTTTCTCTCTCTTTTTTTTTTTTTCTGTTGGGACAAAGAGAAAATTAATTTTGTTCCAATTTGAAAATCAAGTTTGGTCAAAAAGTACCTCATCGTAGAAAAATGCTTACAAATATCAAAACGCCACAAAATGGTCAAAATTTCAAAAGCGCAACAAATATGTTGAAAAAGTATATTTCCTGCAAAATAGAAAATACAGCACAAGGATTTTCAAAATAAAAATACACAATTAGTAAAACGCATCATATAATAAAATTAGCAAATTTATGAAAATAAACATTAACAAATTTATATTCCCATTTTTTATTTTAAAAATATATTAATAGATCTCAATTAAAGTCCGGTCTACCAATTAAAAAATTGTTTTCTTAGAAAATAAAAACAATAAAAAACACTTTTAAAAACAAAGTTAATAATAATCATTTAGGAAATAAAAATAAATTAATTAATTAAGAAAGAAAAAGTACGGCCCGGAATTGACGTCAAACCCGCAGTGTGTGAAAGTCATAGACACGAGTAAATCGTCGCTGTCTGAATTCCACTTCGGCTGCGACTTCTCGGCTTCTTGCTCCGAACGTTCGCTTTTCTCTGTGTCCTCGAACTCTCTCTCTGTGTCGAATTCTCTCAGCCATTTTCATTCAAAAACGCGCTCACTTTTCCACTTCTTTCTACAATCACATCTTCGTCACTTCCTCTCTCTTTCTCTCCCTCTCACAAGCGCACTCTCCCTTTTTTATATAAAGCTTTGGTCTTTGGATCAAAGAGCAATGGTTTTGATGGGGCTTAATTATGTGTGAGTTCCATATTCTTTATTCCTTTTCCTTTTGGAATCACACTGCTGGCTGCTTGTGATTCAGAAAAAAGTTCATGGCTGAGAGCAGGCGTTATGGTCTTGGTAACCAATTGGGTCAGTTTTGTTTTTGACTCAATTTCAATTTCAACTTCAATTTATGTTTATTAATTTGTTTTTGAGTAGGTTTTTATTTGAATTTTTTTTATCTAAGTGGAATTATGGGGATTCAGCTGTTTCTTTTTCAGTATTATATTGGCTTTTGCAACTTTAACTAGGAATTGTGTGTGTGTGTGTGTGTGTGTGTATGAAGTTTGTATTTGTGATAATTTACTGTTATGTTTATGGTGTGCAGATATTGAGCAAATACTAATAGAAGCACAACACAGATGGCTACGACCAGCTGAAATATGTGAAATTCTAAAAAATTATGAAAGATTTCGTATTGCTCCTGAGCCTGCAAATATGCCGCCAAGTATGATTATTAACTGCATTGCACTTATAACCCATATGCTTAAAACTTGTATGATACATGCTTTGATATATGCACACACACACACCTTTGCTTCTGTAGTATATATGTTATATTTTTACGTTGTTATCTTGGCTTGACATTCATTATTCTTCAGGTGGTTCACTTTTTCTTTTTGATCGGAAGGTACTGAGATATTTCAGAAAAGATGGCCATAGCTGGAGGAAGAAAAGGGATGGAAAAACAGTGAAAGAAGCTCATGAGAGGCTTAAGGTAAGCATCAAAAGCGATTGGCTTAACACACATATTATGTGTGTGTGGGGTGTGTGTGTATTTTATGTATACTTTTAAATGGCAATGGCCTTACTCTTGCATTTAAATACTGAGTGGTTGTATGTTTAATATCCTTGCTTGCAAATTGAGAGGGTGGGTTAAAGCTTGGGAAAAAGATGGAAGTAAGGATCTAGATTTAGGGGGTGAGGAGGAGTTTGATGTGAAAAGGGTAGGCTTCTACCAAATTGATATAGGATGATATACGATGAAGAATTCTGTACAAGAGTAAATGTAGGATAACACTGCACTTTGGAAATTATTTAAGTATATTTTGATGGAAAAAATAATTATGGTTCTAAGCTTTTTAAGTGTTTATGAAAGCATTTGGATTCTAGATTGAATATGACTTCTTACTAGAAGAAACAGATTGAATTTGGCTGGAAATGTTCAAGTTTTGATGGCTGCTTAGTAGTTGGAATCTTTGCATTTTCTACAGAAGTTCCAGGGAGGAGCTTATAGTTTCTTGGTGAAAAAAATGTTGGGGAAGATGTCAGTAAGAATTTCTTACAGATTTGAGAATGAAATCTAAATTATTAGCTAAGAGTGAAACATTGGGTACTAGAGAGATGGTTAGCCATTCAAGTTAGGAACAGGAGCTTAACCAAGGTCTACTTTTGGGTTATGATATGACATTTGAGATACTTCAGTTGGCAGCTTAGTGGTAGAATATATAAATGTGAACTTTAGAATTACTAAAGAAGCATAATAATGCTGCATGGAAGAGTCCTCAAATGAATTTTTAACAGCTTTCAAAAATATTTCTGAAACTAGTCCACTGAATGAAGTAGTTAGATAATTAGAGATGTTTGAGTAAATACTCATTATTGTTCTAAAATTTGAATTCTAATGTGAAAACTCTTTACTTTGGAAACTATGACCAGTGAACATTAGTATTTTAGTTGACTTTCTTTGTTAAGGTCAGGAAATCATGGGTGCTGGAACATAAGTGATGGAAAGAAATTTCTTGCTATTTTATAGGTGGAAAAATGTCAAAAAAATTTTGGGTATTGATGCAAACAGGAAAAATATGGAATTGTAGCCAATATTGTGCATTGGGATAGATGTTCAAGACCGAAAGGGTGTGAGAAATTCTGTAAAACTTTCCTTATTGCATATAACGTATAGCAAAGATATAATATGTGTGTGTTTGTTATGCTTGATCTAGCATTACATGTAGCACTCTCCAGCAAGCTGGAGAATGTAAGTTTTCACCTAAAAGAAGAAAAAAAGGCTGGAGCTTGTGAATTTTTCAATTCTGAACTTGGGCAAAATGATGAAAGAAATATTTCTAGTAAGAAATATTGTACATAAATATTAAACACAGGGGATAAGAAAACAAATAGGGAATAAATGTGAAAGGAAAAATGGGGACAGATAGAAATTCTGCGTTTAAAATTACTAAACTACCTTTATGTTTGACATCGTGGAATTTTTTACTTCTGTCGTGTATCGGCAGATGTAAGCTTGAAATTTTGGATTTTAACAATTTCAAAAAGCTAATGGTTGTTTTTTGGTCTAAATTACTATAATAACCCCCTTCCAATTTTCCTCCATCTTTTCTCAGCTCTCTCACTTCTCTCTAATATTTTCTTAATTAATTTTTAATAATCACTAATCTATTCAATATAGGTTTTTTCTTTTTTTTGAGAAAAATCTAAATCCATATTCAAATTTTGACTTTGTTATCAATGTTTGAGACATCTTCTTCACTAAAATTACTAATAATTTCTATGTGATCCTACATTTTCCTAGTGCAAAGAAGTGTAGAAATAAGAGTCAATTCATGAAGTATGCTTGATTGATTCAAAATGC
This sequence comes from Rhamnella rubrinervis, assembly GCA_007844105.2. Classification (NCBI taxonomy): domain Eukaryota; kingdom Viridiplantae; phylum Streptophyta; class Magnoliopsida; order Rosales; family Rhamnaceae; genus Rhamnella; species Rhamnella rubrinervis. The sequence goes on along the minus strand of CM017584.2, from coordinate 10,173,838 downwards.
AGTGAAATTATATTTTGAGATTTCTTTGGTTGTTTCTTTTCCCTCTATGTTTCTTTGTTTTGGTGGGTGAAGCGGTTGGCATTGGGAGTTCCTTACAAAGAAAACACTTTTGCTCCTTCTGATTTAATCTAATGCATCTTTTCAGGCTGGAAGTGTTGATGTGCTGCATTGCTATTACGCACATGGAGAAGAAAATGAAAATTTTCAGAGACGCAGTTATTGGATGCTAGAAGAGTGAGTTTGTAAAAGTTTATATGTGTGGAGTCTATCCTTTCTTTAAAAGTAAAATCTTGACAATTTGCACCACTTTCTCTTTCTAGGTGTTGGTTGTGTGTGTGCACGTGCACATATGTTGAGTGATGACTACCTGTCAGTATATTCTTGTGTATTTGGAAGTTGAAGGGATACTATGAAAAGGAGTTTTAAATGTTCTCTTTCTGAAATAAGCTGAGCATTTTACATCTGGCTTTAGAACTTTCAGCTGCTTGAAACTTTGAATATATTCATAATATTTTACATCATTATTAGATTTAACTCTAGACTCGGAGTTATCATTTTGCTTGGACAATTATTACAGTTCCATTTTGAGAGTGTTCTCCAATGTGTTGACTTGATTGTAATAGTAGAATCCAAGAAAGCTGAAGTTCTAATCTTTTGCTGGATTTTCTACCCAAATAAATTTTTCATATGGTTCTTGTGTCATGTAATTCACCTTTCAAAGCTAATATAACCATGACTAATATATAGATACACAAACACACTCATATACACACACAGAGATATGATTAAGTGCTTAATGTTGCTAAGAATATGATGCATAATGTACGGGCAGAATTTTGCCAATCCATGTGGGTCCTAGTGAAAAGATATATAATAATCAACTATAAATAACTGCATTACCTTTTCTGCCCCTGTTTAATATTTTGCCATGTATGCATTATGCATGTATTCCTTACACACACAGAGATATGATTAAGTGCTTAATGTTGCTAAGAATATGATGCATAATGTACGGGCAGAATTTTGCCAATCCATGTGGGTCCTAGTGAAAAGATATATAATAATCAACTATAAATAACTGCATTACCTTTTCTGCCCCTGTTTAATATTTTGCCATGTATGCATTATGCATGTATTCCTTCTAGTGAGGGTAATATAAAGCACAACTACGGTAAGTGGCATAAGTTACATTAACCTTACTTCTAGTTTAAAAGTTTGTCTTTATATTTTTCAAACTCAAGCATGCATTCATATGGATTTCGTTTTGTGCACTGTTTTGAGATTAACTGTGTGTTAAAACTTTGCTGGATAGTTGTATTGGTTTGATGTACCATGTTAATTGGTGTACCATGTTAATTGGTTTAAATAATTAGCCAATCTTGTTTTAAAGAAAAAAATTCAATTTTGGGACTTATTGTCAGGTCTATCTATGTTTTTTATTAACTACTTAACTGCTATTGCAGGGATCTTTCACACATAGTGCTTGTCCACTACCGGAAGTAAAGGTTACAGTTTACTCAATCATTCATTATGCTTCTTTACTAATTAAAAGCAGATATTTGATAGTTAGACTGTGAGAGTCGAGCTTTATTTTCAAGCCTTCAGGTCCATATGGGAGCTAGAACAGTGTCTTTTAGAAAGGATTATGACTGGGTACATGGGAGTACAGATGGAACGAAATTTTATTTTATTTTTCTTGAAATAAACTGTATATTTTGGTGAGGTACTGAAACTTTAAGTATAAGTCAAAAGTTCAAAACGAAGTCATTTATACTGCTTTAACAAACTATTAAATGCTCAGAATGCTCAGTGTATAGGTATTATTTTTGACATCTTGTTGGAATCTTTGGGGAAAACAAATTGTGAGATAAAGAGAGAGGAGAAGAAGAAGAATTGTTCAATGGTATGAAACAAAACAAAATCATTTGTGTCCTTGAACCAAAATATATTAAGTATGAATTTTTGACATCTTGGGAATCCTCAAAAGGAAAAATAAAGTGAAGAATTGAACAATTCACTTCATTTTCTTCCTTTTTCTTTAATCTATTGATATTCTCTGTGTTAGCAGTCAAAGCACAGTGGTAGCATTCTAATCCCAAACACATGTATATCTCCATTTAGTATGTCCCAGGTAGTTAGCATGGTCACTTCTCTGAGATTGGCAGTCAAAGGGGATGTGTAAGAAACAAACTCAATTTGGCTCATCATAAGGTGTCTTAATCTGAGTCAAAGAACATTTCATTCAACATTTTGGGATAAATAAAATTTACTTAAGTTGTAATTAAGGCCTATTCTTATATTTCAGCAAGGGTATTTGATGCAGGGGCCATATCGTCCATTCATTATGTCATATATTTTATTTTACTTTCTTACAGTATCAGTGTTAAGCGTTGTCGTCTGTTTTGGTTAATTGGTCTAGTAATATTTTATTTGTTATATTATATTGACGGGCCTGTTAAGGTTGAGCGGTACAGTGTTTCTTCCAGCAGCCATGAAAAGGAGTTGATATATTTCCAGAATATTGTGCAGCGAAAACTCTCTGCCTTTTTCAATTCAATCAAAGGGCTTGAACCCGTGGACCTTTGTCCATTAATTCCTATTGGTTTCTACACCAGTATTAGAGATCTTCCAGTCTTTATGGCATCATAAAACTAATTCCAGTTGTATTATAGTCAATCTGAGGTAAGAGTAAGGCAGGTATTCCTATGTTTCTAATTTTCTGGATATTTCCAGTATGATGTCTGTATGTATCAGTAGGAAAATAAAAATATAAAACAGAAATAGTTGGGACATATTAACATGATCACCATTTAAAGAAAGTTCTGCAGAGGTTTATGATTTTGCTGTTATTTCGCAATTTCCCTCTAATTATCATTTTAGCTTTGCAACCAAATTATTTAATCCACAAACTTTTGTGATTAATATGAACATGAGGTTTTTGGTGTCTGTAAAGAGCATTATTATTTCAACGATGAGGTGGTAAGGATTATCCCTAGATAACATTTGGAACTTTGAACTGTGTATTTGATGTGTCAAGATCAAGTCCTTGAATTTAATAGTTCTACTTGTCAAGTACCTGCATTTAATGGATAACTTGGCTATCAACAATGTGGATTCAATTCTTATATTTCTGGTGTCTAGTGTTTTAATTAGAGATGCATGAACATTTTGTTCTCATATAGGCCTACTGGCACTCATGACATCATATCATGGCTATTCTTAATCATTCATAGTTTTAACACCTTGGATTTTTATTTCTCAAAAAATCTCCATGTATTGGGTTTTATGTTTGTTCTTGCAACTTAATCAGGGAAATAGGACCAATTTTAACCGCATTAGAGAGACTGAAGAGGCTGAAACTGCACCCAATTCTGAGATAGATAGTTCTGTTTCGTCTAGTTTTCCTCCAAATAATTATCAAGTGCCTTCACAAACTACAGATACAACAAGCTTGAATAGTGCTCAGGCATCAGAATATGAAGATGCTGAATCAGGTGCATTGTGTTTATGTGGTACATCTCTGTAATTGTGTGACTGAAATTGGACTAAATCTGGGAGGTGTAATAGATGTTCCCAGTTGCTGTACACCCTGACTCCTTGTGTTTCAGATTCTTTTTTCCCTACCTTTTCTTTTTCCATCTATTATTTATTATGGTTTCAAAACTTAACATGATGTTTGGATGCAGCATATAACCAAGCAAATTCGGCATTCCACATTTTTCATGAATTACAACGCCCATGACAGAGCACATGAACAGTGGACTTCCTAATCCTTACTATTCTATGACGTTTTCAAGTAAGCCTTTTTTAACTTTATTTTAAGCTATTATTTTGTCCTTATCCATACTGCATTTAAATATTAAGTATTGATGACATAAATTACCAACTTCAATGTAAACTGTTGATAACAGATGATTATCAAGAAAAATTGCCTGCTTTTCCTGGGGTTGATTTTAGCTCACTTCCTCAAACAGTAAAAATGAAGACGGTTGCAACTATTGGAGCTACTTATGAGCCCCAAAAACATAGACATCCCATTGTGGGAAACTTCCTTGGTAAATAATATTGCTGGCAGTCAATCTTTGCCTCTTCAGCCATCATTTTCTGCAACACCGTCTGATAACATAGGAATCATTCAAAAACAAGGACAGGAGACTTCTGGCCAGCTTTTTGCTGATGGCTTCGGTAAGAGGCAGGAGTTTGGCAGCCATCCACAGGTCCAAGAAGATCGGAAGGTATAGAGTTATATAGACCACATTATACTCTTTAATATTCTTGCCAACAAATTTGCAAGTTTTTGATGAAATGATATTGAAATTAGAAGCTTTTTGTGATAGTTCTCAAGGATGGTAGATATCTTGGTAAATTTCATTTAGGTTGCAGGAGAAGATTTAGTTAATATTGTATGGTGATCAAATTTGGTTATATTACTTCTCCAGAATTCTTTTTTTCAATAGCGATGCTTCTCTGTTTTTGGGAAATTATACAATAGCAACGATAAACATTATGGATGCAATATGCTGCTTTTTATTCAGGGGTAAGTGAGTGTTTAATGCTATTACGGGATGAGTTCAATAATAATTAGTTGTCATTTCTTTTTGGTGCTAATTTATCCTGAGATGTAATTTGCTTTGTAGACCAAGTTATCTTTTGATATCCCTGGCTCGTAGAAAACTTCATATAAAATGTATGGTTGTTGAAACTTATCAAGAATGGATAATACCATGTGCTTTAAATATAAAAAAGGATCCTCTCTGTTCCAATGCTAATGAAGAGACCCTGTTCTTTAGTTAGAGTTCTCTGAGATTTGACAGCAGTAAATAAATCATTAAAGCTGCGCTTTATTGATGATAAATCTCTGCGAGCTTTGTGATTGTATGTCTCTCACAAAATGCAGAACAACTGGCTCTCTTGGTTGGCATTGTGAGCGGAGAAGTACATCCATAAAAATTATTGCTTTCATAACTATGACAAAACTTTCAATTATAAAATAGTCATTTATTCCTTTTAGTGATTCCTTTAATCACTCAGAGTTTTACTACAGAATTCTAACATGCTTGAAGTCCTTAAAATGCCATACTTTTATGTTGTTAAACTTGATGTGGTGATAACATTCCAGTGGTTGATATTTAATTTGTGATTGCAGATTTTGTAGTTTCCGACAGGTTACTATGAATCCTTAACCTGTAATTTATACTCAATAGCTGCATTCTGGATTTTTGACGTTATCTATTTCTTTAGATATTGCTATTTGTTACAACTCAATATTTAGGCTGCTCCCTTTTGAAATTCATTAAATTGTGTTCAGGTTCTAATTTCCCTTGTTAGCCTTCTGAAGGTAGTTCTTCATGCTTACCCAAGTGGCCTACAATTCAGGACTTGTATCAAGGCACAACATGTAATCTCACTTCTAAATATCCTGAACAAGAAATCAATGGTGTTGAGTTACTTCAATTACAGCATTCCAACACAGAGCATGAATCTGATTTAAAATCAGTTCTTGAGGAAAACCTAACTACATTTCTGGTAAAAACAGTCTTTATTAGATAGCTCTCATACAGAAGAAGGTTTGAAGAAGCTTGACAGTTTTAACCGATGGATGAGTAAAGAACTTGGAGATGTCAATGAGTCACATATGCAAACCAGTTCTGGGTCCTACTGGGACACTGTTGATGCAGAGAATGGCGTTGATGATTCTAGTCAAGTACGCTTAGACAACTATATGCTGAGTCCTTCTCTATCAGGGACCAGCTGTATAGCATTATTGATTTCTCTCCAAACTGGGCGTATGAAGATTCAGAAGTCAAGGTACCTCTTCTTCTATATGCCTTGCAGCCATATCAACCTCACTTTAAATGTGTTGCTTTTTGCCAGAAAATTAAGAAGGATATATAAGAGAGCTGTAATTTCTCACCATGGTTCTTTTGCCTGCTACTTGCTTATTATTTTCTTCTCATTTATCTCATTTATTCCCCAACATTTGCAGGTTTTGATTACAGGAAGATTCTTGAATATTCATCAAGCAGAAAATTGTAAATGGTCATGTATGTTTGGGAAGTGGAAGTTCCTCTTGAAGTTATAGCGGATGGTGTTCTTAGCTTGCCAGACACCTATACACAAGGCTGGTAGGGTCCCTTTCTATGTGACCGCTTCAATAGATTAGCATGTAGTGAGGTGCGGGAATTTGAATATCGAATCAATCAAATTCAAGATATGGATGCTAAATATGATGATAGTGAATGCACAAATGAAGTACTGAATTTGCGATTTGGAAAATTATTGAGTCTGAGCTCTACTGCTCAAAATTCTGATCCCAATAGTATAGTAGAGATACCCCAGTTGAGCAGTAAAATCAGTTCGTCACTGAAAGTGGATAATGATGAATGGGACCAGATGTTGAAGCTTACTTCAGAGAAAGATTTCTCCTTGGAAAGAGTAGAAGAACAGCTGCATCAAAGGCTACTTAAAGAGAAGTTGCATGCATGGCTCCTGCAGAAGGTGGCTGAAGGCGGAAAAGCTAGTGTATTAGATGAGGATGGTCAAGGTGTTCTACATTTTGCAGCAGCTCTTGGGTACGATTGGGCCTTGGAACCTACAATAGTTGCAGGTGTAAGTGTCAATTTCCGTGATGTGAGTGGATGGACAGCACTTCATTGGGCTGCATATTGTGGCAGGTGAGCACCTTGAGTTTTTCACTGTTTCTAGTGCACATTGCTTGGATATACTTATGTACCTCTAATATTAACCTTTCAGCATGTGAAGTTCCACATTTTAGTCTGCCCATTTGGCATTTATTGTTAAGCAATTGATTGAAAAGGAACGAACTAATAAATAGAAACTAAAGGAGCTAACAAACCTGAAGCTGGAAGAGGAGGCTCAGTGAGGCTCCTAATAAAAATGATGGTTAACTACCACTATTAAGTTCGATGCAAGAGGTGGGGATGTTTTATTTTTATGCTGAAAATAATCCAAAAGAGAACTATCCATTGTATGTAAGCATTTTGAGTTCCATAATAATATGGTATAGATCATTAAAGAAACCATGTTTGTGCAATATGCCTAAATTAGCGAGTGATCACCCTAAAAATTCTTTATTTGTTATCAATCTCATTTGTGATTTTATTTATCTACTTATTTTGGTTTGTTTCTAGCCTGAAGTTGTTTATTTCTCTCTCTCAGAGAACACTGTTGCTTCCCTCATTTCACTTGGTGCAGCTCCTGGAGCATTAACAGATCAAGTCCTAAAATATCCAACCGGTAAAACACCTTCTGACCTAGCATATGCCAAGGGACACGGGAATGGCTGGCTATCTTGCTGAGTCTGCTTTGAGTGCACACCTTACATCTCTTAATTTTGATCTGAAGGAAGGCAATACTGCAGAAACTTCAGGAGCAAAGGCAGTACATACAGTTTCAGAAAGAGCTGCAACTCCTGTCAAGGATGGTGATTTTACTGACAGCTTGTCCTTAAAGGATTCACTAGCTGCCGTGTGTAATGCAACCCAAGCTGCTGCTTTT